>CM026387.1:38733640-38912157 GCA_014843695.1 Archivesica marissinica
TCGTTTGTATGGAGATATAATAGTATATTAACCTAAATCTCATGAAGGAAAGGGTAAATGGCTGTCGTTTGTATGGAGATATAATAGTATATTAACCTAAATCTCATGAAGGAAAGGGTAAATGGCTATCGTTTGTATGGAGATATAATAGTATATTAACCTAAATCTCCATGAAGGAAAGGGTTAAATGGCTGTCGTTTGTATGGAGATATAATAGTATATTAACCTAAATCTCATGTAGGAAAGGATTAAGTGGCTGTCGTTTGTATGGAGATATAATAGTATATTAATCTAAATCTCATGTAGGAAAGGGTTAAATGGCTGTCGTTTGTATGAGATATAATAGTATATTAATCTAAATCTCATGTAGGAAAGGGTTAAGTGGCTGTCGTTTGTATGGAGATATAATAGTATATTAACCTAAATCTCTATGAAGGAAAGTGTTAAATGGCTGTCGTTTGTATGGAGATATAATAGTATATTAACCTAAATCTCTATGAAGGAAAGGGTTAAATGGCTGTCGTTTGTATGGAGATATAATAGTATATTAACCTAAATCTCTATGAAGGAAAGGGTTAAATGGCTGTCGTTTGTATGGAGATATAATAGTATATTAACCTAAATCTCTGAAGGAAAGGGTTAAATGGCTGTCGTTTGTATGGAGATATAATAGTATATTAACCTAAATCTCTATGAAGTCCCAGTAATATCTATGGAGATGGGACAGATATGGCGACTACTTATCCACTGCATGATAGCTAAATGGCTGTCGTTTGTATGGAGATATAATAGTATATTAACCTAAATCTCTATGAAGGAAGGGTTAAATGGCTGTCGTTTGTATGGAGATATAATAGTATATTAATCTAAATCTCTATGAGGAAGGGTTAAAGGCTGTCGTTTGTATGGAGATATAATAGTATATTAACCTAAATCTCTATGAAGGAAACGGTTAATGGCTGTCGTTTGTATGGAGATATAATAGTATATTAATCTAAATCTCTATGAAGGAAAGGGTTAAATGGCTGTCGTTTGTATGGAGATATAATAGTATATTAATCTAAATCTGTATGAAGGAAAGGGTTAAGTGGCTGTCGTTTGTATGGAGATATAATAGTATATTAACCTAAATCTCATGTAGGAAAGGGTTAAATGGCTGTCGTTTGTATGGAGATATAATAGTATATTAATCTAAATCTCTATGAAGGAACCGGTTAAATGGCTGTCGTTTGTATGGAGATATAATAGTATATTAATCTAAATCTGTATGAAGGAAACGGTTAAATGGCTGTCGTTTGTATGGAGATATAATAGTATATTAATCTAAATCTGTATGAAGGAAACGGTTAAATGGCTGTCGTTTGTATGGAGATATAATAGTATATTAATCTAAATCTGTATGAAGGAAACGGTTAAATGGCTGTCGTTTGTATGGAGATATAATAGTATATTAATCTAAATCTGTATGAAGGAAACGGTTAAATGGCTGTCGTTTGTATGGAGATATAATAGTATATTAATCTAAATCTGTATGAAGGAAACGGTTAAATGGCTGTCGTTTGTATGGAGATATAATAGTATATTAATCTAAATCTGTATGAAGGAAACGGTTAAATGGCTGTCGTTTGTATGGAGATATAATAGTATATTAATCTAAATCTGTATGAAGGAAACGGTTAAATGGCTGTCGTTTGTATGGAGATATAATAGTATATTAATCTAAATCTGTATGAAGGAAACGGTTAAATGGCTGTCGTTTGTATGGAGATATAATAGTATATTAATCTAAATCTGTATGAAGGAAAGGGTTAAGTGGCACATTCCTTTAGTTGGAGTCCAAACTGGGACAACTGGGTATAACCACAGCCTCCCACATACAGGTGCAATAGCTTCCTCTCGGGAATGAATGTGGCATTCCATGTGCCATTTGAAGTGATTTGAAATCAATCAACCTCAATCGCTCCCGACAACCTAATGGATGAGGCTTAATGTTGACAGAAATACTAAACCACGTTCATACCTCATTTATAGAAATTTATTTTAGCTATATTGCGAAACAAGTTCTTACAACTTATATTAATCGCTCTTGAGACTTCATTCCTGATGGAATCCATCACCATGAGGGAGAGAGAAGAGGCAATGTGGTATTTAAAAGCTAAGGGCACAATCGTAATGGCTCCAGTTGGGCTCGATCTCTGGTCCTTTCGCACCTGAAGCGAACGCGCCACCACTGTGCAATCACAACTTCCACGTTCATACTTATGCGAGAACCCTAAATGGTATCATTATCATGTTATAGAAAAATCACTCACGATGTATCTGTACGTACTGTGACCACATGGCAGAACATGCGTACATCATAAAACGCCATAAGATGCGACATACCCAGGTTGGTTGCAAATGTGACATCTGCGGAAAGGTTTACAAGGTATGATGCTTTGTTGCGACTAAACAACTAAACAACTAACTGTTATATTTGTTTTTTTAAAATTATATACAATTTTATTTGAGCTCGATCGCGAAACAAGTTATTACAACTTATATTAATCATTCTCGAGACCTCATTCTTGATGGTGTCCATCGCCACGAGGGAGAGATACGAGGCAGCATGGAATTGAAATGCCTTGCCTAAGGGCACAAGCTGGTAATGCTAGCCCATCATAGGGAGAAGAACTAGATATAAGTTTTTTTCCGTTCTAATCCTTTTCAGTCTACTGCTGTTAAAAAAATTGTATGTAAAATGTTCATTTCTTGATTACATGTACAAATACTGAAATAAATAATGTGTAAATTAACATATCATTACCAATAGCTGATCAAATTTGTAATGTGGCTATAAATAAGAATTTACACCTAACCAAAGTCGGGTGAATATTTATTTTGAAGTTTAAACTTTATTTATTTTATAACGATTGCGAAACAAGCTTTAACAACTTATATTAATCACTCTCATTGGCGCGGATGAAAGCGTAAACGTGGTCATTCATGTGATAGGAAACCAGAGTACCCGGAGAAAACCGATCTGGCGACCACCGTACCATCTCACATACTTCCCGGTCCGAGGATCGAACCCAGGTTGCATTGGTGAGAAGCGAGCTCGCTAATCGGACAGCCATTTCTTTGTTGTATATTCATCATCCGTTCTACAACTATTTCTTCAAACAACATCTCTGAATCTACTTTGTGGAATTTGATCAATCTTGGTTTGAAGCATTATAGTTAATGACCTCAAACATATGTATTGAAAGTAGGTCACTCAGCCAAACATATGTATTGAAAGTAGGTCACTCAGCCAAACATATGTATTCAAAGTAGGTCACTCAGCCAAACATATGTATTTAAAGTAGGTCACTCAGCCAATTTTGAAAGAAAAGTCTGTTGAATCCTGAACAGATCTACAATTTGTTATAATTTTTTTTATTATTATTTATTTTTATAAAAATGTGTAATATCTGCGAGCTGTAACAAATGATTTGAATTTAATAAATATAACATTATTTTATGCCAGCGGAGATTTTGTTTATGTGTAATGTCTGTATTATTCTTCCCTTTTAAGACGAGTATATGTGGAAAATACATGTCATAATGGTTGACATGCCCGCGGAAGTCTTGTTCGCTTGTAATGTTGTATTGTTCCTCACTTTCAGGACCAGTATGTGTTGAAAATGCACATGAAAATGGTTCACATGCCTGCGGAAGTCTTGTTCGCTTGTAATGTATTGTTCCTCACTTTCAGGACCAGTATGTGTTGAAAATGCACATGAAAATGGTTCACATGCCTGCGGAAGTCTTGTTCGCTTGTAATGTTGTATTGTTCCACACTTTCAGGACCAGTATATGTGGAAAATGCATGTGAAAATGGTTCGCATGCCCGCAGAAGTCTTGTTCGCTTGTAATGTTGTATTGTTCCACTTTCAGGACCAGTATGTGTTGAAAATGCACGTGAAAATAGTTGACATGCCCGCAGAAGTCTTGTTCGCTTGTAATGTATTGTTCCTCACTTTCAGGACCAGTATGTGTTGAAAATGCACGTGAAAATGGTTCACATGCCTGCGGAAGTCTTGTTCGAGTGCAACGTATGCAGTAAAAAATTTACTAGGAAAGCCCATCTAAAAAGACATCTTCGAATTCACGATCCCGAGAAACCATTCAAGTGTCCGCAGTGTCAGTATAGGTAGGTGATTTCACAAGTGTTTGTATCGGGGAGGCCACACCGTATGGCTGCAGGTATTCAGCTGTCAATTACAACTATCTCTACAGCTAATTGATGCGTAACATGACCGTAATTAGGATCAATGGTACCAAGCACTGTGGCCTATCAGTGGTCCAGTGGTAACATGCTGTACTCATAATTCTGTTATCATAGGTTCAATCCGCCACTGCACCACAACCAAACTAATTAATAACATAGAGCCTGGGATCAGATTTTTTAAGCAAAGGTGTCCTGTGTCTGTGCCTTTAACCACCAATGGAGGTCTGTGTCATTGCACTATCCTGCACAAACATAGATAGTCGATCTTGGCTATATGTCGAGGGTCAAACTGTGGCTAAGTTTAAACTTTATTTATTTTACAATGATTGCGAAGCAAGTTCTAACAACTTATATTAATCACTCTCGTTGGCGAGGATGAAAGCGTATACAGTCAAACCTGTCTTAAGCAGCCAGCCAAGGGAATCACAGAAAGTGGCTGCTTAGCACAGGTGGCTGCTTAATAGAGGTCAAATGTATAATAAAACAACATATTGGGAATATGTAAACTGGCTGCTTAATAGAGGTGACCACTAATACATGTTTGGCTGTATGTGGTCATTCGTGTGGGAGGAAACCGGAGTACCCGGAGAAAACCCACCTGTCCGATCTGGCGACCACCGTACCATCTCACATATTTCCCGGTCCGATGTTCGAACCCGGGTTGCATTGGTGAGAAGCGAGCGCACTAACCACTGCGCTAATCAGACAGCCAACTTTGGCTAGAAACATTTAACCTCTGTTTGCTTGTTTTTGGGCCATAAGTCCACATATTACTCTCATCACATTTATGTTCTGAAAAATGTCAACTTATGACTGGGAATATACGGTAATATTTTCACTAGTGTGTGCAACCGGTAGCGACGATAAATATAAGTGCAAATCCTGCGCGCAGCATTGTGGTCTTTTGTGCTTCCTAACCATTTTGTCCACAACATAAGGGGCCAATTACTCATTTTATCTCCATACTTCTGATAAACAATTGGCTGTACTATATACCCCAGTAATCTATATTTATCATACCGTGATGCATGCAATTATGGTGAAAAACTGCCTGCCTAATAAACCTTTCGTGACAGCACAACGCTGCATGAATGACGTCATATGTTCATGTATGATAAACTTCAGCACGTATGACGTCATATGTTCACATATGGTATGATAAACTTCAGCATGTATGACGTCATATGTTCACGTATGATAAACTTCAGCATGTATGACGTCATATGTTCACATATGGTATGATAGACTTCAGCATGTATGACGTCATATGTTCATGTATGGTATGATAAACTTCAGCATGTATGACGTGATATGTTCATGTATGGTATGATAAACTTCAGCATGTATGACGTGATATGTTCATGTATGGTATGATAAACTTCAGCATGTATGATGTCATGTGTTCACGTATGGTATGATAAACTTCAGCATGTATGACGTCATGTGTTCATGTATGGTATGATAAACTTCAGCATGTATGACGTCATGTGTTCATGTATGGTATGATAAACTTCAGCATGTATGACGTCATATGTTCACGTATGATAAACTTCAGCATGTATGACGTGATATGTTCACGTATGATAAACTTCAGCATGTATGACGTCATATGTTCATGTATGGTATGATAAACTTCAGCATGTATGACGTGATATGTTCATGTATGGTATGATAAACTTCAGCATGTATGACGTGATATGTTCATGTATGGTATGATAAACTTCAGCATGTATGACGTCATATGTTCATGTATGGTATGATAAACTTCAGCATGTATGACGTGATATGTTCATGTATGGTATGATAAACTTCAGCATGTATGACGTGATATGTTCATGTATGGTATGATAAACTTCAGCATGTATGACGTGATATGTTCATGTATGGTATGATAAACTTCAGCATGTATGATGTCATATGTTCACGTATGATAAACTTCAGCATGTATGACGTGATATGTTCACATATGGTATGATAAACTTCAGCATGAATGACGTGATATGTTCACATATGGTATGATAAACTTCAGCATGTATGACGTGATATGTTCACATATGGTATGATAAACTTCAGCATGTATGACGTGATATGTTCATGTATGGTATGATAAACTTCAGCATGTATGACGTGATATGTTCATGTATGGTATGATAAACTTCAGCATGAATGACGTGATATGTTCATGTATGGTATGATAAACTTCAGCATGAATGACGTGATATGTTCGCGTATAATATGATAAACTTCAGCATGAATGATGTCATATGTTCATGTATAATGAATATTCGGTACTATTTCCTCTCTAAAACTTCTTTTTTATCAGAAGAATATTAGGTCATTGACTTATAAATTTTAAATTATTAGACTCGTCTCCGAAAAAATGCAAGGCTCGATAGAGTCTCCCTCGCCTTGTATGTTTTCTCCAACTCGGCAGAGTCTCCCTCGCCTTGTATGTTTTCTCCAACTCGGCAGAGTCTCCCTCGCCTTGTATGTTTTCTCCAACTCGGCAGAGTCTCCCTCGCCTTGTATGTTTTCTCCAACTCGGCAGAGTCTCCCTCGCCTTGTATGTTTTCTCCAACTCGGCAGAGCCTCCCTCGCCTTGTATGTTTTCTCCAACACGGCAGAGCCTCCCTCACCTTGTATGTTTTCTCCAACACGGCAGAGCCTCCCTCGCCTTGTGTTTTCTCCAACTCGGCAGAGCCTCCCTCGCCTTGTATGTTTTCTCCAACTCGGCAGAGCCTCCCTCGCCTTGTATGTTTTCTCCAACTCCCCTATTAATAAATATAAACTTATAAGACAGTAACCTAATATTCTCTATTTATGGGAACAGATAGCTGGGTGGAACGGCTGCTATATTTGGGGAAACAATAAGGGTGTCTATGTAGAATAAAGGGTATGTCTTAATATGTGTTGTCTATACTTGGCATGGGAGTTAGAATATTATCTAAGGACATGTACCTGTATACATGGCATGGGAGTTAGAATATTATCTAAGGACATGTACCTCTATACTTGGCATGGGAGTTAGAATATTATCTAAGGACATGTACCTGTATACATGGCATGGGAGTTAGAATATTATCTAAGGACATGTACCGTCTCTATACTTGGCACGGGAGTTAGAATATTATCTAAGGACATGTACCTGTATACTTGGCATGGGAGTTAGAATATTATCTAAGGACATGTACCTGTATACTTGGCATGGGAGTTAGAATATTATCTAAGGACATGTACCGTCTCTATGCTTGGCATGGGAGTTAGAATATTATCTAAGGACATGTACCGTCTCTATACATGGCATGGGAGTTAGAATATTATCTAAGGACATGTACCGTCTCTATACATGGCATGGGAGTTAGAATATTATCTAAGGACATGTACCGTCTCCGTGGCCTAGTGGTTAAGGCATCAGCCTTGGAGCGGGAAGTCGAAGGTTCGAACCTCGTCAGGCATTCGTTCTGATATGGCCGGTTGGTGAGCAGCCAGATAGTTAAATAATGGTTACCGATTGCCTACCAGCCTGGCGCCTGGCCTTCAAGGATACGATTCGGGAAGTACTGATGTTCATAAATTTAAAATAAAAGGTGTCTCATAAGTCAGTAATGGATGGCCCTCCCTTTCAACAGGCGTGACACTATAATTAACAAACACTATACTTATACTTTGTACATGCAAGTTTTGATACTTTCAGAGGCTGTGAGAAATCCGATATAGTGAAGCATCTTCTAGTGCACGAGGACCCCAAGCATCTGTGCAATATCTGTGGCAAATCATTCAGGCATATCAAGAACAAGGAACTCCATATGAAAAGGTATAGGACATGAGCACTGCTATTGTAAGTAGGTTGTAAGAACTTGTTTCGCAATCGAGCTCAAATAAATTTGTATAAACTAAATAAATGTAGATATGTTTCAAAACCGGCATTTTTAAATGAATGTTCTGGATGTCTAGTAGGTAAGTCACATTTAGTCTTAGATGAGTAGAAATAAAATAACAACAGCAAGGGGTATTCAAAATAGTATGTTTGTCCATTCTACTGCTTCGTTTACAGGTGATAATTAATGTGTACAGTTCTATTCCGATATCATTCAAACGGGGTAGGAACAAATGATAGTTGCATATTTCCTGGACTTTCCAGTTTATGTGACTTTAGCCGTTCATTTTTTAGTTTATGCAAATTTATTTTTAGCTCGATTGCGAAACAAGTTCTTACAACTTGTATTAATCACTCTCGAGACCTCATTCCTGATGGAATCCATCGCCACAAGGGAGAGAGAAGAGGCAACATGGAATTTAAATGCTTTGCCTAAGGGCACAATCGTAACAGCTCCAGCGAGGCTCGAACTCCGGACCTTTCGCACATGAAGCGAACGCGCATCCACTGCGCTATCACAACTTCCACAACTTCTCAACTTCATATTTTGCGACTCGTACAAATTTACCAGGATTTCTTTAACACTTAGTGAATCAATCCGTATCGGATCTAGTGCCATATTTTTGGGTTGTTCCGCTTAGCTGGTTTATGGTGAAGTCGTAAGTGATGGGAGCCGACATGTAGAGAAATGATGGTGAAGCTCCAGATATGTGCCTAGTTATGCATATTGACACCTCTTTCTTCTTCTGTGTGTGTTTTACATTTATTTATCGTCGCTACCGGTTGCCCATATGAGCGACGCCTCCTGAAGAGATCAGTAGTTTTAGATTTTTGAATGATAGTGCAATGATACAGACAGAGACCCATTCCAGAGTCTCCTCTGGTTCTTTTACGTGCACTGTGTAAAGCACTGACACAAGACCTCGGTTTAAAGTCCCATCTGAAAGACTGTTAATTTTATTAAGGTCAGACGGGGGTGAGGCTAACTTCAGTTTTCTGATACTGAACTTCCAGGTTATAAGAACCGAATATTTACAAAATTGCAATCCAAAATGTTACCACTGGACAAAATGTACCTTGGCATCTTGACAGTTATTTTCATAAACCAACCTCTAATACAAATGTACCTTGTGATCTTAACAGTTATTTGGAGATTTATTTTTCAGACATATTGGTCGGAGAGATTACAAGTGTGGAGTATGTGATTTCTATGGGTACACCTTTACAGACATACGTAAACATATAGAGCGTAAACACACAGACTCCCGCTCGCTAATGTGTGATAAATGTGGCATGGTGTTCCGTACTGAACTCGCATATAAGGTATTATAATATATATGTATATATATATACAGAATTAAGCAGAACAGATTTGTGTTTGACGTTTTGCTACGACTACACGTCAGTTCCATTATATATATATTTATCCTACCTTCATGCGAAATAACGTACAAAAACGGCCTGCCTAATAAATTTTGCTTTATTAGTCAGTGCCTAATAAAGCTTTCATGACGGACTACTTTTATGACCCAGATTACGATTTGTAAATAAACAAAGCGTCTGTCGTCACATTGTGTTGTCTGCTGAGTTTGGAAAATGTCCCAAGAAGAAAGTCGTGTACAGGCAAACTTTCATGTTGTTTGGGATGAATTAACAGCACTCGATGAGACCCCTCTGGAAACTACTGTTGTCAGAAATGTCATTTATCATTTATCTATAAATAGAAATATCAATGCGCAACATATTACCAAGTGCGTAGCGAGTTTGTAAGCTCTCATGGCTAGTTTGTTTGTTTTTGTGTTGGGTGCACACTCAGAATGTAGGATAAATAGAATATTAGGTTACTGTCTTATAAATTTTAATTTATTAGGCTCGTCTCCGAAAAAATACAAGGCTCGGCAGAGCCTCGCCTTGTATTTTTTCTCCGACTCGCCTAATAAATTAAAATTTATAAGACAGTAACCTAATATTCTCTATATATAAATTTTACCTCTAACGCAAGTTCACAGTTTTGCACAGTTTCTTTTTGGTGTCAGTATATACACAGTTTCTTTTCAAAAGTTCAAAAAGAAACTATGCACTTGACTAGAGGTAAAATTGATATCCTTTTAGAAAAAAATATTGGCAAATTTGGTATCAAAATGTGCGAAATATTGGGTAAATTAGTGCAATGTGTGAAGGGTATTTTCCTCACTCATGATAGCAAAATCCATAATTCTAAAATTGTACGGAAAAAGTAACGCTCAATTTAAAAGTGCACAGTATTTATGGTGTCTGTATATATACTAAGAGCTCGAGCTAATCTATTGCTACCAGCCTTTGTCCTTCGTCCATCCATTGTCTAGTGGACAATTTGTTACCAATGGCATCTTCATTGTAACTGACAATGACTCGACCATATGAAGAACACAACAATTAAAACACTTATAATCGTTACGCCAATCAAAACCAAAATGCATTCAATGAGAGACATTTTAATTTAATTTAATTTTATATTACCTCCCTTGGAAGATAAAGTCTGATTTATTCCAATATGCGAATAGGTCCCTTTGGTTAGAATCCTTAGTTTTTACTGTTGTTCCCTAACCAGATGTTGCGGTATGATAAATGTGATTTTATCAAAATCGTGTTAATTAACTGATAGCATTGTTTTACAAATAAGTACCCATTGCATATACTGTATGAGATCTGTCGAGATATAATAATTTAATAATTATAAGAAGCGATAGTGGAATAAAATTGCTAGCATGTTGTGCAAAGGAAACAACGATAAAAACAGAGGAAAACACTTAATAGGACCTATCTACTTTTAGGGAGTATTCAGGGGCAGTAACTGACTGATGTCTCTCATTGCGTTTATGTGCATCGATTGGTTGCGCTGGTTGATTCCGGTTGCCCTGGTTTACCAGGGTGTGGAAGGTCAAACAATGGTTGAGTTAGCCGGAGCTGTCTGGGCCATCTGAAACGCTTGCCTATAGCCAGACCAATATTATTATAAGGTCCGGCTAACCTTGAAGTTATTCTCAGCTGTACTATCTTTATGTATGGAACCATGTACACCAGACCGTCGTAAATGTGTCAATTAAAAACAAACTTGCTTCATACATAGACAGGGCTTAATTCTAGAGGGCGATTAGGGCAAAATAGTCTCCCTAGGGACCCCTGGGGCACTTCTCCCTCAAAATATATATTTTTTTATTTTACAATTTTCATACATTATAACGCACTCCTATTCAAAATTGTAAAATTGTTACTTTTAACCCTAGTTTGTTGGAATTTATTAAATAACACAATTTTATTTATTTTACAACGATTGCGAAGCAAGTTCTAACAACTTATATTAATCACTCTCGTTGGCGCGGATGAAAGCGTATATGCGGTCATTCCTGTGGGAGGAAACCGGAGTACCCGGAGAAAACCCACCTGTCTGATCTGGCGACCACCGTACCATCTCACATACTTCCCGGTATGAGGATCGAACCCGGGTTGCATTGGTGAGAAGCGAGCGCGCTAACCACTGCGCTAATCGGACAGCCAATAGCACAATTTAAGGGTGGAATCGTGAGTCGTCTCACTTCTCCCAATAATTATGACCTAGAATGAGCCCGGGTGAGAAGCTTAAGACTATCGGTTGTAATTAGCTTTTATGTATTATTTTTGCAGGAACACAAGTCTCAGGTTTGTGCCGTATTTATGATAGAACAGGCCCTGGCAATCGCAACGACCGACGGAGGGACGACGCAGGCTACGATACAGATTCCGAGTAGCTATTCACTGGACGGTAACCAGCCATTACAAGTTGGGGGTGAGAGTGTGTCTATAGGCAGAGATGGTCAGATCACCGTGCATACTGTCGGAATACCAGGTTAGATTTGGGCATTTTTACCAGCAGATACAATTCCGGGGCCAGAATAGGGGTCAATAATATAATATGGTCATAATACTGCGATTTGTGTGGGGAACATGTTAGATTGAGGCATGATCATGTCTGTGCATGTATGGTAGACAATCAGCTGAATTGTGTGGGGAACATGTTAGATTGAGGCATGATCATGTCTGTGCATGTATGGTAGACAATCAGCTGATTTGTTTATGGTTTAGTTCCATCCATCCAGCTGGCTTATGTATGGTTTAGTTTTGTCCATCCAGCTGGCTTATGTATGGTTTAGTTTCGTCCATCCAGCTGGCTTATGTATGGTTTAGTTTCGTCCATCCAGCTGGCTTATGTATGGTTTAGTTTCGTCCATCCAGCTGGCTTGTTTATGGTTTAGTTTCGTCCATCCAGCTGGCTTATGTATCGTTTAGTTTCGTCCATCCAGCTGGCTTGTTTATGGTTTAGTTCCATCCATCCATCAGGCTTATGTATGGTTTAGTTTCATCCATCCAGCTGGCTTATGTATGGTTTAGTTTCGTCCATCCAGCTGGCTTATGTATGGTTTAGTTTCATCCATCCAGCTGGCTTATGTATGGTTTAGTTTTGTCCATCCAGCTGGCTTATGTATGGTTTAGTTTCGTCCATCCAGCTGGCTTGTTTATGGTTTAGTTTCATCCATCCAGCTGGCTTGTTTATGGTTTAGTTTCATCCATCCAGCTGGCTTGTTTATGGTTTAGTTTCATCCATTCAGCTGGCTTGTTTATGGTTTAGTTTCGTCCATCCAGCTGGCTTGTTTATGGTTTAGTTTCATCGTCCAGCTGGTTTGTTTATGGTTTAGTTCCGTCCATCCAGCTGGCTTGTAGAAGATCAGTAGTCCACCCTGGGAGTTGGGAGGGAGCTGCCCTTACTGGAGGTGTGCTCGGAGGGGTACTGCCTCTGTCACATGAAGTTGGGGGATTGCTGTGACTGTAACCGTTTGTTGCTATTAAATACAAGCTTATTGATAACATGACGATAATTTTCTGTTTTGGTATCAGGCTGATATCAAGTTACCTCGGGTCGATAACGTCTTTATTACTTTGATATGAATTTGAACATTTATTGATTGAAATCATGCTCTCTGTTATCCATTTATCAGGAATAATTCACAATTACTGAATTAGATACGAGAAAACGATTGTAATATTACCACGAACAACTGCTATCTTGTCAAATTTGACACACTGGGACACTACGGAAGTAAACACACTAGCACCGAGTGTGCATGCATTATCTCTCATGAACTAGTTATGATATGACTTTTTCTTGTTTGATACGGGCTCGTGACCTTATCAAACCAGCTAGCGTAATATCAGACTGGATAATGCAGCGTATCAACCTGAGTGGTAGACAGTATCTGTAGCAGTATGATTGTACTCTTTGGTAAGGCATTTAAATTCCACATTGCCTCTTCTCTCTCCCTCGTGGCGATGGGTTCCATCAGGAATGAGGTCTCGAGAGTGATTAATACAAGTTGTAGGAACTTGTTTCGCAATCGAGCTCAAATAAATTTGTATAAACTAAAACTGTAGAATCTCTGGAATAGCCATTTGTCTTTTTCTTGAAGAATGGTGGGCCTCCATATTTAATTTCTCAAACCTATGTGCATCACTATTTATAATGTGGCTTGTTTTGCCCATAGGTTGTCTCCCATTGTCCACAAATATACCATTGTTGTACAAAATGTTAAATGTTGATTAATTCCCTTAGACTGATTATTTCCCTTAGACTGATTATTTCCCTTAGACCATAACGTCAGAGATTAATTTATTCAAATTGTTGCAACATTTGTTTAATTGCTCTTGAGGCCTAATTTCTGATGTAATCCAAGGTTGTAGGGGGAGAAGGGAGAGGAGGGAGAGGAGGGAGAGGAGGGAGAGGATATGTGTATTTACATGTCTGTTATGTTTTCCAATGAATAATTTGAGTTTTCTCAGTGAAAGAAAACTCTATCTTCCACTGATTTTAGACAGTGAAAGATGGCAGTTACTCTGTCACTGCTTGAGTTTCGTATTCCTCCACGGTTGGATGTACTGTTGTATTTTAGCTATTTTATGACATTCATGAAACAGTTAATTATAAAGTACTATTGTAATGAGTTTGGTTTGTCTGTAGTTTTTAATTTTGACAGCAAACAGAAACTAACTTGAAAATTATACCAGAACTATTTATTATTACGGACGTATACACTAACAGAAGTGGTTGTGCGGTTGTGTATTGTAGTGCAACGAGGCTCCAGACAGGGCAGTTAAAATGAATACAATTTGAAAACAAATATTATATTAGCCAAAATCATTGGAAATCATAGAAGAAGAAGAAGATTTGTGTTTATTAGTGTAAGATAGGATTTTATTTCATCGAGTGATCAATGAAATATGTATTGTTGTTGATTAAGATTTTATTTCATCGAGTGATCAATGAAATATGTATTGTTGTTGATTAAGATTTTATTTCATCGAGTGATCAATGAAATATGTATTGTTGTTGATTAAGATTTTATTTCATCGAGTGATCAATTAGTGTAAGATAGGATTTTATTTCATCGAGTGATCAATTAGTGTAAGATAGGATTTTATTTCATCGAGTGATCAATTAGTGTAAGATAGGATTTTATTTCATCGAGTGATCAATTAGTGTAAGATAGGATTTTATTTCATCGAACAAAAAATTTATTTCATCGAGTGATCAATTAGTGTAAGATAGGATTTTATTTCATCGAGTGATCAATTAGTGTAAGATAGGATTTTATTTCATCGAGTGATCAATTAGTGTAAGATAGGATTTTATTTCATCGAGTGATCAATTAGTGTAAGATAGGATTTTATTTCATCGAGTGATCAATTAGTGTAAGATAGGATTTTATTTCATCGAGTGATCAATTAGTGTAAGATAGGATTTTATTTCATCGAGTGATCAATTAGTGTAAGATAGGATTTTATTTCATCGAGTGATCAATTAGTGTAAGATAGGATTTTATTTCATCGAGTGATCAATTAGTGTAAGATAGGATTTATTTCATCGAGTGATCAATTAGTGTAAGATAGGATTTTATTTCATCGAGTGATCAATTAGTGTAAGATAGATTTTATTTCATCGAGTGATCAATTAGTGTAAGATAGGATTTTATTTCATCGAGTGATCAATTAGTGTAAGATAGGATTTTATTTCATCGAGTGATCAATTAGTGTAAGATAGGATTTTATTCATCGAGTGATCAATTAGTGTAAGATAGGATTTATTTCATCGAGTGATCAATTAGTGTAAGATAGGATTATTTCATCGAGTGATCAATTAGTGTAAGATAGGATTTTATTTCATCGAGTGATCAATTAGTGTAAGATAGGATTTTATTTCATCGAGTGATCAATTAGTGTAAGATAGGATTTTATTTCATCGAGTGATCAATTAGTGTAAGATAGGATTTTATTTCATCGAGTGATCAATTAGTGTAAGATAGGATTTTATTTCATCGAGTGATCAATTAGTGTAAGATAGGATTTTATTTCATCGAGTGATCAATTAGTGTAAGATAGGATTTTATTTCATCGAGTGATCAATTAGTGTAAGATAGGATTTTATTTCATCGAGTGATCAATTAGTGTAAGATAGGATTTTATTTCATCGAGTGATCAATTAGTGTAAGATAGGATTTTATTTCATCGAGTGATCAATTAGTGTAAGATAGGATTTTATTTCATCGAGTGATCAATTAGTGTAAGATAGGATTTTATTTCATCGAGTGATCAATTAGTGTAAGATAGGATTTTATTTCATCGAGTGATCAATTAGTGTAAGATAGGATTTTATTTCATCGACCATCGACATTTGTATTTCCACGGGTGACGTTACTCAAATATCGTCTAAGGACCCCACCACCACTCCAGTTCTGCCGGGGCTTGAGCTTGCATTCCCTCGCTTACTAGGCGGTCGTGGTATCCATTAAGCCACTGAGACCAAAGATTATTGATTAAATACATGCAGATAGCAGTTAACCTGGATCAAGTATGTTCCTAGTAGTGTTCCGTGCGAAACGCCTGGCGTGCAAGCCCCACCGGAGCCCAAGGCATTTAAATTCCACGTTGCCTCTTCTCACTCCATCAGCAATTTGCCTCTTCTCTCTCCATCAGCAATGATGAGGTCTCGGGGAATGATTAATATAAGTTGTAAGAACTTGTTTCGCAATCGACCTCAAATGAATTTGTATAAACTAAGTATGTTCCCCGATTTGACATCCTGTGTTTCCAGACTTTCTGCTATGTCTTCTGTTACAAACGTTTCTAGTACAGAATGAATGAAAGTAAATAATTATATAGGTTCAGACATAAGTCCATTTCCTTCACTTGCATGCATATGTAGTGATGTATGTATCAGTGACATAGTAACTTCCTTCACTTGCATGCATATGTAGTGATGTATGTACCAGTGACATAGTAATTTCCTTTACTTGCATGCATATGTAGCGATGTATGTACCAGTGACATAGTAATTTCCTTTACTTGCATGCATATGTAGTGATGTATGTACCAGTGACAAAGTAACTTCCTTCACTTGCATGCATATGTAGTGATGTATGTACCAGTGACATAGTAACTTCCTTCACTTGCATGCATATGTAGTGATGTATGTACCAGTGACATAGTAACTTCCTTCACTTGCATGCATATGTAGTGATGTATGTACCAGTGACATAGTAACTTCCTTCACTTGCATGCATATGTAGTGATGTATGTACCAGTGACATAGTAACTTCCTTCACTTGCATGCATATGTAGTGATGTATGTACCAGTGACATAGTAACTTTCTTTACTTGCATGCATATGTAGTGATGTATGTACCAGTGACATAGTAACTTCCTTCACTTGCATGCATATGTAGTGATGTATGTACCAGTGACATAGTAACTTCCTTCACTTGCATGCATATGTAGTGATGTATGTACCAGTGACATAGTAACTTCCTTCACTTGCATGCATATGTAGTGATGTATGTACCAGTGACAAAGTAACTTCCTTCACTTGCATGCATATGTAGTGATGTATGTACCAGTGACATAGTAACTTTCTTCACTTGCATGCATATGTAGTGATGTATGTACCAGTGACATAGTAACTTCCTTCACTTGCATGCATATGTAGTGATGTATGTACCAGTGACATAGTAACTTTCTTTACTTGCATGCATATGTAGTGATGTATGTACCAGTGACATAGTAACTTCCTTCACTTGCATGCATATGTAGTGATGTATGTACCAGTGCCATAGTAACTTCCTTCACTTGCATGCATATGTAGTGATGTATGTACCAGTGACATAGTAACTTTCTTCACTTGCATGCATATGTAGTGATGTATGTACCAGTGATATAGTAACTTCCTTCACTTGCATGCATATGTAGTGATGTATGTACCAGTGACATAGTAACTTTCTTCACTTGCATGCATATGTAGTGATGTATGTACCAGTGACATAGTAACTTTCTTTACTTGCATGCATATGTAGTGATGTATGTACCAGTGACATAGTAACTTCCTTCACTTGCATGCATATGTAGTGATGTATGTACCAGTGCCATAGTAACTTCCTTCACTTGCATGCATATGTAGTGATGTATGTACCAGTGACATAGTAACTTTCTTCACTTGCATGCATATGTAGTGATGTATGTACCAGTGACATAGTAACTTCCTTCACTTGCATGCATATGTAGTGATGTATGTACCAGTGACATAGTAACTTTCTTCACTTGCATGCATATGTAGTGATGTATGTACCAGTGACATAGTAACTTCCTTTACTTGCATGCATATGTAGTGATGTATGTACCAGTGACATAGTAACTTCCTTCACTTGCATGCATATGTAGTGATGTATGTACCAGTGACATAGTAACTTTCTTCACTTGCATGCATATGTAGTGATGTATGTACCAGTGACATAGTAACTTCCTTCACTTGCATGCATATGTAGTGATGTATGTACCAGTGACATAGTAACTTTCTTCACTTGCATGCATATGTAGTGATGTATGTACCAGTGACATAGTAACTTCCTTCACTTGCATGCATATGTAGTGATGTATGTACCAGTGACATAGTAACTTCCTTCACTTGCATGCATATGTAGTGATGTATGTACCAGTGACATAGTAACTTCCTTCACTTGCATGCATATGTAGTGATGTATGTACCAGTGACATAGTAACTTCCTTCACTTGCATGCATATGTAGTGATGTATGTACCAGTGACATAGTAACTTCCTTCACTTGCATGCATATGTAGTGATGTATGTACCAGTGACATAGTAACTTCCTTCACTTGCATGCATATGTAGTGATGTATGTACCAGTGACATAGTAACTTCCTTCACTTGCATGCATATGTAGTGATGTATGTACCAGTGACAAAGTAACTTCCTTCACTTGCATGCATATGTAGTGATGTATGTACCAGTGACAAGTAACTTCCTTCACTTGCATGCATATGTAGTGATGTATGTACCAGTGACATAGTAACTTTCTTCACTTGCATGCATATGTAGTGATGTATGTACCAGTGACATAGTAACTTCCTTCACTTGCATGCATATGTAGTGATGTATGTACCAGTGACATAGTAACTTTCTTTACTTGCATGCATATGTAGTGATGTATGTACCAGTGACATAGTAACTTCCTTCACTTGCATGCATATGTAGTGATGTATGTACCAGTGCCATAGTAACTTCCTTCACTTGCATGCATATGTAGTGATGTATGTACCAGTGACATAGTAACTTTCTTCACTTGCATGCATATGTAGTGATGTATGTACCAGTGATATAGTAACTTCCTTCACTTGCATGCATATGTAGTTATGTATGTACCAGTGACATAGTAACTTTCTTCACTTGCATGCATATGTAGTGATGTATGTACCAGTGACATAGTAACTTCCTTCACTTGCATGCATATGTAGTGATGTATGTATCAGTGACATAGTAACTTCCTTCACTTGCATGCATATGTAGTGATGTATGTACCAGTGACATAGTAACTTCCTTCACTTGCATGCATATGTAGTGATGTATGTACCAGTGACATAGTAACTTCCTTCACTTGCATGCATATGTAGTGATGTATGTACCAGTGACATAGTAACTTCCTTCACTTGCATGCATATGTAGTGATGTATGTACCAGTGACATAGTAACTTCCTTTACTTGCATGCATATGTAGTGATGTATGTACCAGTGACATAGTAACTTCCTTCACTTGCATGCATATGTAGTGATGTATGTACCAGTGACATAGTAACTTCCTTCACTTGCATGCATATGTAGTGATGTATGTACCAGTGACATAGTAACTTTCTTCACTTGCATGCATATGTAGTGATGTATGTACCAGTGACATAGTAACTTTCTTCACTTGCATGCATATGTAGTGATGTATGTATCAGTGACAAAGTAACTTTCTTCACTTGCATAACCCACACGTTGCACTTTGTGTACCGTATTATTCCCAATTGGCAGCCACATTTGTTTAGTTTATACAAATTTATTTTAGCTCAATTGCAAAACAAGTTCTTTCAACTTATATTAATCACTCTCAGGACCTCATTCCTGATGGAATCCATTGCCACGAGGGAGAGAATAGTTTATACAAATTTATTTTAGCTTGATTGCGAAACAAGTTCTTACAATTTATATTAATCACTCTCGAGACCTCATTCCTGATGGAATCCATCGCCACGAGGGAGAGAGAAGAGGCAAAAATGTTGAATTCAAATGCCTTACCTAAGGGCACAATTGTAACTGCTCCAGCTGGGCTCGAACATATTTGTTGTCCATTGTTACTAAAATCAGCAGTGTAGTTGCACATAGATTTGTCATCTTAAGTACATACCAAAGGTGAACGGAGGGTTTATCCAGGATTCACCAAACTTGACCAGAAGTATTTGGTTCCACTTTGGTGCATGTTGTCCAGATTTTCACCAAACTTGACCAGAAGTATTTGGGAGATGAACGCTGGTGCATATTGTCCAGGATTCACCAAACTTGACCAGAAGTATAACTGAGCAGAACACTGATGCAGATTTAAAGAGTGCCACATTATGATGAATTTTGTATTAATATGCAGTGTTTTAGCTCACCTGAGCATCAAGGTTAGCTTATGCGATCACCTTTTGTTTATTTATTTCACCATGGTAACAAAATGTTTTTAACTTTTTCACTAAGGTGAAAAAGTATTCTTAACTTATTCAACACTATAGCTATGTTTTTATCGTATTCTACACTTGTTGCACTAATATGCAGTAATTATAATAACAGACTGTTTGACGTATTCTCAAAGGTGATAAAGTGTTGTAGCTTAAGGCGGCTAAGTGTGTTTAACTTTTTCACCAAGGTGGTTACCTCGATCTTAATTTATACACCATGGTGATGAAAATGTTTTTAATGTTCTCATTAAGTCCACTGTATTCTTTTTAAGGAAACGAAACAGTATTTATGTGCAAATGTAGTTTGAGGGATGGGGCACACACGCACATACATTGTGGTGTATAATAAAATGGTACTTGTGAGAAGTGAAGCCGCCTTTATGTACAGATGTAGTTTAAGTGGAGGGGCATGTACTGTGGTGTATACGGTACTTGTGAGAAGAGAAGCAGTCTTTATGTACAGATGTTGTTTGAGGGATGGGGCATGTACTGTGGTGTATATGGTACTTGTAAGAAGAGTAGCTGTCTTTATGTATGGAAGTTGTTTGAGGGATGGGGCATATACTGTGGTGTATACGGTACTTGTGAGAAGAGAAGCAGTCTTTATGTACAGATGTTGTTTGAGGGATGGGGCATATACTGTGGTGTATACGGTACTTGTGAGAAGAGAAGCAGTCTTTATGTACAGATGTTGTTTGAGGGATGGGGCATATACTGTGGTGTATACGGTACTTGTTAGAAGAGAAGCAGTCTTTATGTACAGATGTTGTTTGAGGGATGGGGCATATACTGTGGTGTATACGGTACTTGTGAGAAGAGAAGCTATCTTTATATACTGATGTTGTTTGAGGGGTGGGGCATATACTGTGGTGTATACGGTACTTGTGAGAGAATCGAAGCCGTCTTTATGTACGGATGTTGTTTGAGGGGTGGGGCACGCACACACACACTGTTGTGTATATGGTACTTGCGGGGGAGGGTGTGTTGGAGGAATGGTATTTATGTACATATATAATTTGAAGGGTGGGGCACACACTGTTGTGTATATGGTACTTGGGGGAAAGGTGGAGACAGGGAGAGAAAGGAGAGATTGAGCACTTGTTTCTGTACACTAAATGTACTGGTACAGATCCTCATAACTACATCAGCAATCTGTTTGATGTTCTGTGAAGTTGCTCTTTGTGTGTGTGTATCAAACATGTGGTTTTCATATATGTACGAACTTTAAATAGTTTGTCTTGTATCTAGGACACAGTCATGGAGACACAAAGTGTTCTTATAATTAGATTTCTGCTTCCTGCAAGAGTTCTTGCTGATGCAGCAGTATTTTATGAAGAGCGTTTCGGGTACCAGTGCCAGAAAATTAGCAGAAGATGCCAGGGTGTGAGTTCAGCTCAAGTGGATTAGATTGGTCACTTTAAATCACTTGTTTGTCTGTCCGCACTGTAGGTTCAAACGTCAGCAGGCCGTGCCCACTTGTGCCCAAAACAATGCTTGGAGACAGACCTGGTGTCTTCATCCACAAGATAAAAGTTAATGTTATGTCTTTGGGTCAATGGACCATTATAAATGAACAACTAACACTGTAACACACTTGACAAAGTGACACCAGTCAAAGCGTATGCCTCATGACTTTGTGGTATTTTGAACTGGATATAAATTTATAATTTGTTACATATATACATGTTTGTTGTATATATATCAGTTTGTTACATATATATCAGTTTGTTACATACATGCTTGTTTGTTACATATATATCAGTTTGTTACATACATGCTTGTTTGTTACATATATACATGTTTGTTACATACATGCTTGTTTGTTACATATATATCAGTTTGTTACATACATACTTGTTTGTTACATATATATCAGTTTGTTACATACATGCTTGTTTGTTACATATATACATGTTTGTTACATACATGCTTGTTTGTTACATATATATCAGTTTGTTACATACATACTTGTTTGTTACATATATATCAGTTTGTTACATACATGCTTGTTTGTTACATATATACATGTTTGTTACATACATGCTTGTTTGTTACATATATATCAGTTTGTTACATACATACTTGTTTGTTACATATATATCAGTTTGTTACATACATGCTTGTTTGTTACATATATATTTGTTACATACATGCTTGTTTGTTACATATATATCAGTTTGTTACATACATACTTGTTTGTTACATATATATCAGTTTGTTACATACATGCTTGTTTGTTACATATATATTTGTTACATACATGCTTGTTTGTTACATATATATCAGTTTGTTACATACATGCTTGTTTGTTACATATATATTTGTTACATACATGCTTGTTTGTTACATATATATTTGTTACATATATACATGTTTGTTACATATACAATGTTTTGTTACATATATACATGTTTGTTACATACATGCTTGTTTGTTACATATATATCAGTTTGTTACATAAATGCTTGTTTGTTACATATATATTTGTTACATAAATGCTTGTTTGTTACATAGATATTTGTTACATACATGCTAGTTTGTTACATATATATCAGTTTGTTACATACATGCTTGTTTGTTACATATATATCAGTTTGTTACATATATATCAGTTTGTTACATAAATGCTTGTTTGTTACATATATATTTGTTACATAAATGCTTGTTTGTTACATATATATCAGTTTGTTACATACATACTTGTTTGTTACATATATATCAGTTTGTTACATACATGCTTGTTTGTTACATATATATCATTTTGTTACATGCATACTTGTTTGTTACATATATACATGTCTGTTGCATACATACTTGTTTGGTACATATATATTTGTTACATAAATGCTTGTTTGTTACATATATATCAGTTTGTTACATACATACTTGTTTGTTACATATATATCAGTTTGTTACATAAATGCTTGTTTGTTACATATATATTTGTTACATAAATGCTTGTTTGTTACATATATATCAGTTTGTTACATACATACTTGTTTGTTACATATATATCAGTTTGTTACATAAATGCTTGTTTGTTACATATATATTTGTTACATAAATGCTTGTTTGTTACATATATATCAGTTTGTTACATACATACTTGTTTGTTACATATATATCAGTTTGTTACATAAATGCTTGTTTGTTACATATATATTTGTTACATAAATGCTTGTTTGTTACATATATATCAGTTTGTTACATAAATGCTTGTTTGTTACATATATATTTGTTACATAAATGCTTGTTTGTTACATATATATTTGTTACATAAATGCTTGTTTGTTACATATATATTTGTTACATAAATGCTTGTTTGTTACATATATATTTGTTACATATATACATGTTTGTAACATATACACTGTTTTGTTACATATGTTCTCTTTGTTACGTATATCCTCTGACATATATATCAGTTTGTTACTTATATATCAGTTTGTTATGTATATATCAGTTTGTTACATATATATCAGTTTGTTACACATATATCAGTTACATATATACTGTTTTATTACATATGTATTAGTTTGATATATATATACTGGTGTGTTCAGGTCAGTGGTTTTGCTTTCCAAACTATATACCATAGATGTTTTCTTAGATTAAAATGTATATATATATATACTACCCTGCTCAATTACTTGTCATGTGATAACAATAAATATAACGAGGAAAATATAGTATTTTAGTATAGTTTAAATCTAAAGCATTTGTTGGCATATCAATTAACATAACATACTGCAACTGTTCTAAAGCATTTGTCATATCAATTAACATAAAATACTGCAACTGTTCTAAAGCATTTATCATATCAATTAACATAAAATACTGCAACTGTTCTAAAGCATTTGTTGTCATATCAATTAACATAACATACTGCAACTGTTCTAAAGCATTTATCATATCAATTAACATAACATACTGCAACTGTTCTAAAGCATTTGATATATCAATTAACATAAAATACTGCAACTGTTCTAAAGCATTTGTCATATCATTTAACATAACATACTGCAACTGTTCTAAAGCATTTGTCATATCAATTAACATAACATACTGCAACTGTTCTAAAGCATTTGATATATCAATTAACATAAAATACTGCAACTGTTCTAAAGCATTTGATATATCAATTAACATAAAATACTGCAACTGTTCTAAAGCACTTGTTGTCATATCAATTAACATAAAATACTGCAACTGTTCTAAAGTACTTGTCATATCAATTAACATAGCATACTGCAACTGTTCTAAAGCATTTGTCATATCAATTAACATAAAATACTGCAACTGTTCTAAAGCATTTGTCATATCAATTAACATAACATACTGCAACTGTTCTAAAGCATTTGTCATATCAATTAACATAGAATACTGCAAACTGTTCAAAAGTACTTCTCACATCAATTAACATAAAATACTGCAAACTGTTCTATATTAGCTAGATTGTGAAACAAGTTCTTACAACTTATATTAATCACTCTCGAGACCTCATACCTCATGTAATACAACACCATGAGGGAGAGAGAAGAGACATGTGGAATTTAAATGCCTTGCTTGCTTAACTGCACAATAGTAACGGCTCCAGCGGGGCTCAAACTCCAGTCATTTCGCACCTGAAGCGAACGATCTACCACTGCGCTATCACGACTCACACAAGTCTGAATAGCAAACAACACAGATCACACGCGGCTTTACATTGTGGCTGATCTGATTCTATGTTGTTTGCACATTCCTGCCAATTTATTCAGCATTTTATGGGTTAAATACAATGTAGTTAGATGAATTAGATATAGGTAGCTATTTTAGGTGTTAGATGATGCATTGTAAATTCAATAAATGTTCACTCCCCAGATGCATTTAGCAGTAGTAAGTATAAACAAACAGGCATTTGCAGTTATCATCACAGGGGCAAACAGATAATTAACCCCGACCTTTGCAATGTGGTGGGAGGGGTATTGTTGCTGTCTGTCTGTCTGTCTGTCTGTCTGTCTGTCTGTCTGTCTGTCTGTCTGTCTGTCTGTCTGTCTGTCTGTCTGTCTGTCTGTCTGTCTGTCTGTCTGTCTGTCTGTCTGTCTGTCTGTCTGTCTGTCTGTCTGTCAGGATAACTGAACAAGTTGTTGATGAATTTTGATGAATTATATTAGAAGGCTGGTCCTGGAGAAAGTTTTTCGATTTTAGTAAAAATCGGTCAAGGCACGTTGTCATGGCAACCAGCCCAGAGCGGGGAGGGGGAGGAAGTTGCATATCTCTGAGTTTTAATATCTAATTTACCTGCTGTTGTAGTTAGAGGTGATAATGTTTACATATTTTACATTTTGATTAATCTTCCCTAACCATTGTTAAACCTGATTACACTCAAGCCTGTGTTATTGGTCACCTCTATTAACCTTTAGCACACTGTTGGGGAAATAAGCAGAGAGCCAATGTGTCATATTTTACTTATTTTTCCTAGAAAGTAGTGTCATTCACATTGTACCCCCCCCCCCCCAATAGGAAGCATAAGGAAAATGTTACACGTTTGTTATCTGCTCATTTCACCTACAGCATGCTAAAGGTTATGTTATTATACATTGGGCCTTTATTAACTCTTTCAACACCAAGTAACTGACATGGACTGGTCCATGATATTCTTAGACCAATAAATGAATAAGAAAATTACATTCGGACCAGTTCATTTATCAAGATGGGTAATTTTGTCTAAAATTAGTAATACTACTGGCAAAAAGTGCAGATCCTGATGAGATGGCTCGTCACGAGCCGGCTCATCTGGATCTACACTTTTTGTAAGCCTATATAGAGGTCTG
This sequence comes from Archivesica marissinica, assembly GCA_014843695.1. Classification (NCBI taxonomy): domain Eukaryota; kingdom Metazoa; phylum Mollusca; class Bivalvia; order Venerida; family Vesicomyidae; genus Archivesica; species Archivesica marissinica. The sequence goes on from CM026387.1 coordinate 38,759,696, forward strand.
TGATGTTGAAAGGGTTAATCAGCCACCTGTGCTAAACAGCCACTTTCTGTGATTCCCTTCTCTGGCTGTGACGGGATTGACTGTTTCTAACAATTTTCCTGCATTTTTATGTTATCAAGAATAGACTCCACAAAAGTTGCAAGATCAGGTTCAGAGGTTATAAAACCTTTCTCCAATCTCAAACTCAGTCTCAAGCTTCTCATTGGTTCAGCTGGCAGTACAACTCAGAATCAACCAATCAAACCATTTGAGCGTGAGTTTGAGATCTGAGAAAAGTGTTACAACCTCGGACACAGGTGTACTGTTTGTAAGTTGCAAACAGCCAAAATACCAGAACATGTTCATAAGTGTGCTGTTACACGTGCCATTTGACATTGTGTGTTTTGTAATGGTGTATGGGAAGACTAATTTTGTACAAATTTATTTTAGCTTGGAGTTTATACGGATTCTTACAACATTAGTTTAACTCTGCATGCTGGGTAAAATAAAGACTATAAATAGTTCAAATAATTGTAGCAGCCGGCAATTCATTAAATATAGACTCTGTAAATATGTCCTGGAATTTCATTAGAATTGAGTCGGTACGACATAATTCTGATGAAATTGCTTGACGACATAATTCTTATGAAATTGCTTGACGACATAATTCTGATGAAATTGCTTGACGACATAATTCTGATGAAATTGCTTGACGACATAATTCTTATGAAATTGCTTGACATATTTGACCGTTGTTTTCACCGCTAGCGTGCAAGGAGTTAATCGCTCTCGAGACCTCATTACTGATGGAATCCATCGCCATGAGGGAGAGAGAAGAGGAAATGTGGAATTTAACGCTTTGCACGCTAGCGGCAGATACAATCACCTTTGCAAACAGCATAGAGCCAGATCAGACGGCACAGAATGTGCCGTCTGATCATGCTCTATGCTGTTTGCTATTCGGATAGTGGAGCTAAAACACTTGGCTGAATAGCAAACAACATAGATCCTGATCAGACGCGGCGTTACGCTGCGGCTGATCTGGATCTATGTTGTTTGCAACTGTGATTTTATTTACTCAGCAGGCAAAGGTTAACCCTATAGTGACTTGGCACAATCGTAGTGGCTCCAGCGGGGCTCAAACTCCAGGCCTCTAGCACCTGAAGCGAACACACTATCACGACTTGTTCCGTCCTCCTCCTGGCAATGGTAGGACCTGAATTCACTCCTCATAGTGTTGAAGCAGGATTCCCTTTGTCTGAATTTTTGTCAGCGCCACTTCCGTCGCCAATTGAAAAAAACTGGAGCCTATTTGAAAAACTTGGAGCCAACTAAGAGTCCTATAGTTCACAGATAAATATTTGACAAAACATCATTTCAGTGATTTGGTATTGCAGGCAACACTTGATTCAGTATTTGGTAATGCAGGCAACATTTGATTCAGTGTTTGGTATTGCAGGCAACATTTGATTCAGTGTTTGGTAATGCAGGCAACATTTGATTCAGTATTTGGTAATGCAGGCAACACTTGATTCAGTATTTGGTATTGCAGGCAACATTTGATTCAGTATTTGGTAATGCAGGCAAAACTTGATTCAGTATTTGGTAATGCAGGCAACATTTGATTCAGTGTTTGGTAATGCAGGCAACACTTGATTCAGTATTTGGTAATGCAGGCAACACTTGATTCAGTATTTGGTAATGCAGGCAACATTTGATTCAGTATTTGGTATTGCAGGCAACATTTGATTCAGTATTTGGTAATGCAGGCAACACTTGATTCAGTATTTGGTAATGCAGGCAACATTTGATTCAGTGTTTGGTAATGCAGGCAACATTTGATTCAGTATTTGGTAATGCAGGCAACACTTGATTCAGTATTTGGTATTGCAGGCAACATTTGATTCAGTATTTGGTAATGCAGGCAACACTTGATTCAGTATTTGGTAATGCAGGCAACATTTGATTCAGTGTTTGGTAATGCAGGCAACACTTGATTCAGTATTTGGTAATGCAGGCAAAATTTGATTCAGTGTTTGGTATTGCAGGCAACATTTGATTAAGTTTTTGGCCTAATTCAAATATTTGAAAAATTCAATGGATTGCCTCTTCCTGTTACAAAGAGAACATGACCTGTATATAGTGACATACTTTTTCTTCTTTCATTCCTAATCTTATTGAAATGTTACCTTGTAAAGCATATCCATCATACTAGCTGTTGATAAAAGAAACTAGTGTTTATGACTTCAGAAATAGAATTCTGTGAAATAAGATGAAATGTGACTGGGTTTGTACAGTCAAACCTGTCTTAAGCAGCCAGCGAATGGAATTACAGGAAGTGGTTGCTTAGCACAGGTGGCTGCTTAATAGAGGTCAAATGTATAATAAAACAACATATTGGTTATCTGGAAACTGGCTGCTTAATACAGGTTGGCTGCTTAATAGAGGTCAAATGTATAATAAAACAACATATTGGTTATCTGGAAACTGGCTGCTTAATACAGGTTGGCTGCTTAATAGAGGTCAAATGTATAATAAAACAACATATTGGTTATCTGGAAACTGGCTGCTTAATACAGGTTGGCTGCTTAATAGAGGTCAAATGTATAATAAAACAACATATTGGTTATCTGGAACCTGGCTGCTTAATACAGGTTGGCTGCTTAACAGAGGTGACCGCTAACACATGTTTGACTGTCTGTATACAGGAATTCCCGTATTATAGGTAGTATATTATAGTTATTTCAATGACATAGTATGCGTAATGTCACAGTGGATTGGGACCGGTGAGAACAATGCACAGACAAATCCCTGTTAGCAGACACCTGCATGTAACCTATAATCCACAGCCACCCTTGTGCCATGCAAGCACTTTCTGTCACTACCCTAACTGGCTGCTTAATCAATTCAACACCAAGTAACCAACATGGACTGGTTCACGATAATTTTAGACCAAGAAATTAATAAGAAAATTACATTTGGACCAGTTCATTTATCAAAATGAATAATTTTGTCTAAAAAATAGTAATATTACTGGCAAAAAGTGCAGATCCTGATGAGATGGCTCGAGCCGGCCGGCTCATCTGGATTTACACTTTTTGTAAGCCTATTTAGAGGACTGTGATGTTGAAAGGGTTAAGACATAATTACTATCCAATAAAACCGTGTGCCAATTAGAACATGTTATTTCTAGAATTTGTTGTATCTGAACATTTACTTATATTTGTTAAATTAATCCATTTATTATTTTACCACACAATATTCATATGAAGCCCTGTCTGACATTGGTCCTGAGATAGATGAAGCCCAGTCTGACATTGGTCCTGGGATAGATGAAGCCCTGTCTGACATTGGTCCTGAGATAGGTGAAGCCTTGTTTGACATTGATCCTGGAATAGGTGAAGCCCTGTCTGACATTGATCCTGGAATAGGTGAAGCCCTGTCTGACATTTGTCCTGGGATAAATGAAGCCCTGTCTGACATTGGTCCTGGTATAGGTGAATCCCTGTCTGACATTGTCCATGGTATAGGTGAAGCCCTTGACATTGTCCATGGTATAGGTGAAGCTCTGTCTGACATTGTCCATGGTATAGGTGAAGCCCTGTCTGACATTGTCCATGGTATAGGTGAAGCCCTGTCTCCCATTGATGGGATACCCATAACAATGACCATTAATTAATATTTGTCAGCTGCATGTCATTTGATAAAATTCAATGTCCAAGAGATCTGCTATGTCACCATCTATGTCCTTGTCTGAAGGATGTGTGAACTTCTGTGTGACCACTAACAACAAGTGGCGGTCTTCCTGCCACAACAATCTGTAGTTAAAAAAGTGATACATATATATTATGTTCTAATTTAGCTACAAGGTCAACAACTTCCTGTAAGCATCTGCATGTACCATACCATGCAGTTGTTCTGTCATTTTTAGCATACTAGGTATAGTGTGCTTCTTCATACTGGCAGTGACAGGGTATAGCAGAATTTAATGGCCAAGAACTCACACTTTGCATCCTTCTCAGTACTGCCTGGCTGGGTCTGCTCTGTCAGGCCCGTAGCCACACTGAGGCACACCGAGACAGCTGCCTAGGTTACAATTTCCAAAGCAAAAAAATATATGAAAAATTAAATAAATAAAATGCAAAAACTATCCCTTTGCTGTATAAAATGTTGACGGCTAGAGAGCTGAAAGGGCAGTACATAATTATACGTCTAAACTCATTCAATCAAAAAATGCAGGGAATCGCTTCTATGCCACAACAATTTTAAGGGGGAACATATCCCAGGACCCCCTAGATTGCCTCGGTTGAAATTTGCCTCTTGCTACGGTACTGTCTATATAATCATAATTGTGATTTAAGTTTAAAAATTAAGTCTAGAGTGGTGGAACTTATGCTCGCGGTATTTTGCATATATTATCAACCGATAAAAGAACAGAAAAAACTGACCGTTCTCGTTTTTTCTCCCAAAATGTAATGTTAACCTGGAAGAAACCATCCATGCTGTTTTTTGCATCATCAAATTCGCATAGCTATGCATGTTCAATGTATTTTACGATGGAATTAATGTTGTTTTTCATTGGAGAGCGTTTTGAAATGTCACAGTTTTATATGTGAAAGGGAATGCCTGTAGAAATTTTATTTTTTTTAAATTTTGTCCCGGGGTACAATATTCCAGATGGTTTTTTTTTTAATTTCTGCCTCTGTGGTCCTGTGATTAAGGTTGCTGACTTGTATACCACTGTAACCTATTATCACTGGTTTGAGCCCCACTCAGGCCGCATTTCTTTATATGAAAGTTGGCAGTTCCTTACGGAGATTGGCACGCCTAGTACTGGTTAACCGCTGGAGCCTGTCCAGGAAAGGTGTTGTTAGTTAAAACTACCCACCGGCTAAATGCCCAAAATGGTGCTGATGAATGCGTAAAACCCAAACAAACATTATTGTATATGTATACTCCATGTATATGTACTATTGTATATGTATACACCATTTATATGACTAGTATATATGTATACACCATTTATATGACTAGTATATATGTATACACCATTTATATGTACTAGTATATATGTATACACCATTTATATATACTAATATATATGTATACACCATTTATATGTACTAATATATATGTATACACCATTTATATATACTAGTATATATGTATACACCATTTATATATACTAGTATATATGTATACACCATTTATATATGCTAGTATATATGTATACACCATTTATATGTACTAGTATATATGTATACACCATTTATATGTACTAGTATGTATGTATACACCATTTATATGTACTATTGTATATACCATGTATATGTACTAGTATGTATGTATACACCATTTATATGTACTATTGTATATACCATTTATATGTACTAGTATGTATGTATACACCATTTATATGTACTATTGTATATACCATGTATATGTACTAGTATATATGTATACACCATTTATATGTACTATTGTATATACCATGTATATGTACTAGTATATATGTATACACCATTTATATGTACTAGTATGTATGTATACACCATTTATATGTACTATTGTACATACCATGTATATATACTAGTATATATGTATACACCATTTTTAAGAAGCTAGTCACAACTAAAGTTGCTTTTGCAAACAAGCATAGAGCCAGGCTCTTTACGGTTTGCTATTCGGATAGTGTAGCTAAAATATTCGGCTGAATATCGTTGCACCGCAACTGATCTGGATCTATGTTGTTTGCACATTCCTTCCAATTTATTCAGCAGTTATAGGGTTATTAACTGTACCAACTATGTACACATGTTTACTTACTTTACATTACAATGTATTGTATTTCAAATGTCCGGAATAAACTTTGATACCTTGTTGCATTGTACAACACTTAATGCTATGATGTGTTACATTGACTGAAAGGCAATCACCTATCTATTTTATCTGTCGTGAAAATAAAACTTTGCAAGCATGTTATACAACACTAGCGTTACGAGTGTCACTGCTAACAAGTTGTAAGACAATACGTCCGAACCCTTACATTCTTTCAGAATGGACAAAACCAATGTACGGAAGTCACTGCGCCTATCCTTTATTTGATGAATATTTAGACCAGAATACAGCAATACACATATATAGTGGCCTCGTAATGTAATACTACTGGGAAAACAACATTGTTTTTGTTGAAATTTTGCAATGTTTGCAATAAACTTTCAGTGGTATATATAATAGTGTGCCTCGCGCAGTTATCTACTGTACAGCAAGGATGGTTGAATATTTGCACCAATTTATGATAACTTACTGCACGATCGGTGCTTGCCGGTAAATGTGGTTGTATTCTTGAATATACCCTTTTATTATATGCTTTACGATTGGTTGAAAAGCATTTGAATAGTACATTATTTTTCTCACTGCTTTGCGCTTGTGTTTCTTGGCTGCTGCATGTTGAAATGATGTCAATGCGAATGTTTTCGGGTTCAAAGCGTCAACAGTGACGTCAAACCCATGACGTTCTAGCTCCATTTAGCGCATGGTTGTATCGTTTTCTATCATAAAAACACTTTTCACACTAAAATAAAAAGAAAATTTGTTTGTTTGAGTGAAGTATATTTTACTTATAAACATTGAGAAAGCTATTATTATTACATGTGGCTAGCACCACTTATGATAATAATGATTTCAATGTTCATTCGGTGAAATCCTCGGAAAGATTATACACTGAAATAAACTAAATAATTCCTATGAATTTGATACGAAAAGTTTAACATTGTATCATTACTGAATCACAAGTTATACCGTTTCTTGTCCCTGCGTTATCAATTAATTAACATAATTGTGATAAAATTACATTATCCTCCCCCAATATGTATAGAAAACAACAGTAAAAACAAAGGATTCCAACTAAACGGACCAATATACATTACGGGATAAACCTATATCTGTCAAGGGAGGTAGGTAATAGAAAAACCAGCGATTTCTCCCATTCCTGCCATTTCTTGAAACCTGTGCATCTATTCCTCTTCAAGAAGATGCAACTCGGATCCACTTCAGCATCAAATACATCTCTTAAGCTACCCTTTCCATTGTACATATCTCTTCCATTGCTGGAAGGTGCACCTCGTATCCTCCCCGACTACAACATACATGTCTTACTTACGCAACCACTTCCATCTTACGTACATATCTCTTCCATTGCTGGAAGGTGCACCTCGTATCCTCCCCGACCACATTGTACATATCTCTTCCATTGCTGGAAGATGCACCTCGTATCCTCCCCGACTACATCGTACATGTCTTACTTACACAACCACTTCCATCTTACGTACATATCTCTTCCATTGCTGGAAGATGCACCTCGTATCCTCCCCGACCACATTGTACATATCTCTTCCATTGCTGGAAGGTGCACCTTGTATCCTCCCCGACTACATCGTACATATCTCTTCCATTGCTGGAAGGTGCACCTCGTATCCTCCCCGACTACATCGTACATATCTCTTCCATTGCTGGAAGATGCACCTCATATCCTCCCCGACTACATCGTACATATCTCTTCCATTGCTGGAAGATGCACCTCGTATACTCAATGACTGCATCATACATTTACTTATTGTACTCATTCCACCTCACAGACGTCTACCGTTGCAGGATGTTGCATCTGGGATCCTTCCTGTGTTTCCTCTCATAGCTCTTCCTCTTCCTGAACATGCAACTCAAATCCTCCCAGGCCAAGCATCCTATAATATATATATGACTGAAGAGTATAAACATTTTTTTATAGACGGATATATAGTCCAGTGGTAACACGCTGGACTGTTAATCTAGGGATCGCAGGTTCGTTCCCCCGTCTGACCCTAATAAAATCACTTGTTCACTGATGCTATGATAACCTTCAGCCGTTCGCGTCATGCCTATTCAGTAATATTTCCTCTCTTAAACTTATATTTTATCAGAAGATAGGATAAATAGAAGGATAGGTAGTCTAATATTCTCTACAGACGGATCTGTAGTCCAGTGGTAACACGCTGGACTGGTAATCTAGGGATCGCAGGTTCGTTCCCCCGTCTGACCCTAATAAAATTAAGTCTTTAAGATGGGACTTTAAACCGAGGTCTTGTGTCGGTGCTTTACAACGTGCACGTAAAAGAACCAGAGGACACTCTGGAATGGGTCTCTGTCTGTATCATGCACTATCCTCCAAAAATCTATAATGACTAAACTCTTCAGGAGGCGTCGCTTATATGGGCAACCGGTAGCAATGATAAATAAATGTAAAACACACACAAGAGTATAAATTTAAATGTGATTAGTGGTGATAGATGCTCTAAACTGCTGTAGAGTCATGTAGGTATAAACAGATAACTCGGATGAAAGCATTACATGGGTTCATCACGAAACTATTGCATTTTCTTCCTTATTTCTATGCAGATACAATAGTTTTGTGTTAACCCTGGGATTAGGAAGCAATCATTCCCCCCAATCTTAGATAGAAGATCTTGATAATGGAGTGTTAGTGGGAGGTGACATGATATATTAAAGATAGTTTTCATTTGTTTCTTTACATGTTAGACACTTAACTTCAAAGACAGAGTTGCTTATATTTATATAATTGGGTTCATTAATGATCCATATACTTCTTTATCTCCATTTTCTTTCAATATGGGTTCATTTTAAACGTGTTTTTTCGCTTAATTTTCAACATAAAATAAGTTTTATTATCTTGCAAAATTTTCTGCAACAGTTGCTAAAATGTGAAATGGGACGACGGTCCTCCTAGATTTAAGTTATTGGTGGTGATATATGATTTGTACAAACTTAGTGCTGCGGATCGTTAACACTCACAAGTTGCATATTTGCACATAATCTGATATGTTACCAGTAACTAGCAACAGTTTGCTTCACTTGTCAGCGAATCATCACCGTGTGCAACCACATACAGCAGACGATGGTGTTTCATTGCATGAACATTTCACAGTATAGAAAATTTGTTTTATGCAAATCATGCAGAGCGCATGTATCAGCCATGTCGGTTCACGGTCACACTTAATACTTGGTGTTCAAATGGTTATTTTTTTGTGTCCGATGCTTCCTGCCAATACAAGGTTGGTTTATTCGTGCAGATCCACATGGACTTGTAGTGCAGATCCACATGGACTTGTAGTTAAAAAAATCATGGAATTCTTAATCCAAAGTAATTCCCAGTGTCTTATATAGTTCTAAGCTAGATCCTAGCTTTAACCCTTTCAACACCACGGACCTCTAAATTGGCTTACAAAAAAGTGTAGATCCAGATGAGCCGGCTTGTGATGAGCCGTCTCATCAGGATCTGCACTTTTTTCAAGTAATATAACTATTTTTAGAAAAAAAATTACCCATTTTGATAAATGAACTGATCCAAATGTAATTTTGTTATTAATTTATTGGTCTAAAAATATCATGGACCAGTCCATGTCAGTTACTTGGTGTTGAATGGGTTAACATCATGGAATTCTTAAATTCCTAGCAATCACATGGTATTTGTTTTATACAAATTTATTTTAGCTCGATTGCGAAACTAGTTCTTACAACTTATATTGATCACTCTAGAGACTTCATTCCTGATGGAATCCATCGTCACGAGGGAGAGAAGAGGCAACGTGGAATTTAAATGCCTTGCCTAAGGGCACAATAGTAATCACTCTACCGGGGCGCGAACTCCGGGCCTTTCGCACCTGAAGCGAACGTGCTACCACTGCGCTCCACGATGACAAAATGTATTGTATCTGGTTGCAGAGTGTGATGTAGCTGCAGGTAGTGCCTTCACTACCCCCCCCCCCCCACTGCATTGTGGGAGGGGATATAGGAATAGTCCTGAGAGGACTGAACGTCAACTACATGAAGCCATGTGGATAAGAGCAATTACTACCACTGTGAAGGACAGTGGGCTCCCAGCATATATTCAGTGTAATATGGCACCAAACATTGTGCATGCGGAAATTACGTCATTATCAAATTGATTCATAACAATCTTAAAGACAATGCATTAGCCGGTTGATTTTTGCTTTCCTTGAAAAAGGCTTTTTAAGCCGAAATCGTAGAGAGGACCATATATATATATATATATATATATTACTAGTTCCCTGCTACGAACAATGGACATATAGTTTAACAAATAGTAGGAATTATGCGAAATAAGTCAAATTGGGTCACATGGGTCGAAAACTATGTCACAACAATGGTAGTTAATCACTAGCATCTTTGCAACAATCAATTGTGTTCAAATAAGGTCACTGGGATCAATAATTCAGTCCCTAGAACAACTTTACACCTTCATATAGTGAGCCAAGGATAGGAATGTTGCCAGATGGGGTCAGCATCAGCCTTACAGCATGTGTGTTCATTTAGGGTCACTGGGGTTAGAAAACTAGGTCACTAGGTCAACATAGATGACACCTTCAACCCTTTCCTTCATAGAGATTTAGGTTAATATACTATTATATCTCCGTACAAACGACAGCCATTTAGCTATCATGCAGTGGATATGTAGTCGCCATATCTATCCCACCTCCATAGATATTACTGGGACTACATAGAGATTTAGGTTAATATACTATTATATCTCCATACAAACAACAGCAATTTAGCTATCATGCAGTGGATATGTAGTCGCCATATCTATCCTACCTCCATAGATATTACTGGGACGTCATAGAGATTTAGGTTAATATACTATTATATCTCCATACAAACAACATCAATTTAGCTATCATGCAGTGGATATGTAGTCGCCATATCTATCCCACCTCCATAGATATTACTGGGACTATATGAGATTCTGGCCTTTATTATGAACATTGGTTTGGCTACTACATTGTCAATGTATGTCGTATTGGTAATGGCTTCATGAGGTGCTTCTATGAAGTAGAGGGTTAAGCAACATTTTTTAATGAACTATAGTATGTTTCCTGTATGTTGTCAGCCAGTAGCATAACTATTAAATCACACTTCATGAACCAATTTTCGGAATTTTACCAAATTTAGTCTGTAGTTTATATCTATGACTTGACCTCTACAAATTATTGACATGGGGTCAAGAGGTGAGCTCTCTAGGACCCTCTAGACCATCGTGCTGTAAATTGTTATTTCCCATTTTTAAATGGTTTTCATACGGACTGGATTATCTATTTATTTTTCAAGAGCAATATAATACAACATAATATAAAAGGGGTTAGTAAAAGGGCAGTTATTAATAGAATACAATAAATAAGTGAAATGTAGAGCCTTAATTTTTAATGTGCGCTTTATAGGGTTTAATCTCTTTGAGTTAATTTCTTCAAATACTGCAGAGGAGTGTGCCAGGGAGAAGGAGAAGGGTATAGAGTTACAAGTTTGAAATGAATGAAATTATGTTACAGTTAGTTCTGGAAAGCTCCATTGAAAAAATGGGCAGGTCACTTCCTGTATGCTTGTTTGAAGTTTCATTTTTGAGATGCCAGTGCAAAAGGAATCCACATCTCATTTAGAAAATAGGGGCTATAACCCCTTAATGCTGTTCGCCGTCTATATTATCTGCTTAATATATCTAAGAAATAAGTTTATCAGCTTTTTTGTTTTTGTACAGAAACAATAATTATAATGTTATATTATAACTGTTTCCAGATTTATTAATATATTCTTTCTCGAGATTTTGATCTTCTTTAACTTCCTATCTCTCGAGGGTTCCTATAATAAAATGGCTATATTTTATCAGTTAGAATGTTAGACTTTTAATATAAAATGTTTTGAACGTGTCGTTCCGCGTAGAACATTTTGTATTTAATTTTAAAGTATGTTTTACAGGCTGTAATTATACTCGTATACTCCTTGAAGGAGTTTGATGTATGCTTTTATTGCTTCGTGGATAGAGGCGACACATGGTTTTAGCTCTACAGGCACTCTTGCACAATGCATTCAAGAGGTACTTTCTGTGCCAACAACTTGTGGGAGCTAGCCACCATCTCAAGAACTGTTGAGTGAGTGTTTTTTTGATAAAGATGCAAAGAAAGACATCAACAACTTGCTTGTTTGCGCAAGGTTGGTGATTGTTTACACTGATGCATTCACATTATTCGTATGGCACCCCCTCCCTCCCTCCTTCCACTTCAATACTGGAAAGTCAGTCTACAGCCATAGCTGTTCGTGTCACACAGTTTTTAAATCCAAAACCAAACAAAACAGCAACAAACTAACATATGCATGCCACTGTACAATGAATACCTCGAGTACAGAGCATATGGCCATGCCGGCTGGCACAGACACTAGGCCCTGGAGCGCGGACTACACCCCTTTCTTCGGACAGTTTTCTTACATTTCAAAATGTTCCAGGCATGGTCCTGTTAATGACCAGGTCCTGTTAATGACCAGGTATGTGACAGGTTATTAGATGTGAAATCTTACAAGGATCATCACCTCATTAATGTATGTAACAAAACTATTAAAATGTTCAGGCATTTTTTAAGTGAGACAAGAAGTATTTCTGATAGACATTAAGTGCAGAATCATCATAAACCTTATATCCAACCAAATTATGATCATAAAAATTGTATAGGTTAGAAAAAAACTGTGACATGGTGTTTGTAAAAATATTCTTGATAGATTTATATACTTGTGCTCAGTTCCAGTACATCATGGTGACGGTAAAATATAATTATAAAGCAATATTATACCAGGAAAATGGATGATTTAAGATTTTTAGGTTATATAAATATAATTTTCCAATGATGAAAAAAAAATCAATAACTGTAACACTATTAATTGTTTTATCACCAAATGTATGTAAACACTATTTAATGCACTGGCTTGACACAACAACTGGTGTTGAAAGGGCTGTCTGTAATGTTTGGATTGAAGATAGAGAGCCTGTCAGGGTGTGCAAAACGATTCAGGAGATAGTCCTACTTTCACTTTCAGTTTTATTTGTTATGCATGTATTGCAAAAAAACACACTTTTCACTGACTGAAAATAAATATTCAAATTATACTGGAAGAATGGATTGTAACATTGCTACTTATACGTAATAGTTATTTTATTCCATATGATATAACGTACTTACTCGCCTATGAAACGGGATTTTTATCAGCAGATTATTGTCTCAAAGTTGGGGGTTGCCTTATAGTCGAGATCGTCTTATAGGCGAGTAATTATGGTAGTCAAGAAAGTGTTACTTTAAAAGAACCAGAGGGCGTAATTCACAAGTTAATTCACAGACGGATCTGTAGTCCAGTGGTTAACACATTGGACTGGTAATCCAGGGATCGCAGGTTCGATCCCCCGTCTGTCCCTTCTTTCTTTCAGATGGGACTTTAAACCGAGGTCTCGTGTCAGTGCTTTACACCGTGCACATAAAAGAACAAGAGGAGATTCTTGAATGGGTCTCTGTCTGTATCATTGCACTATCCTCCAAAATCTAAATTGACTAATCTTCAGGAGGCGTCGCTCATATTGGCAGCGACGATAAATAAATGTAAAACAAAAACACATTCACAAGTTAGGTATTACAACTGGGCCACTGTAGTCTTCTCCCATCTCTCTGGGGCAGCTCCATATAGCCATAATAATGTTAATTACGGGCTTTAACCCTTTCCTTCATAGAGATTTAGGTTAATATACTATTATATCTCCATACAAACAATAGCCATTTAGCTATCATGCAGTGGATAAGTAGATATGTCGAGCCATTTAGCTATCATGCAGTGGATAAGTAGATATGTCGAGCCATTTAGCTATCATGCGGTGGATAAGTAGATATGTCGAGCCATTTAGCTATCATGCGGTGGATAAGTAGATATGTCGAGCCATTTAGCTATCATGCGGTGGATAAGTAGATATGTCGAGCCATTTAGCTATCATGCAGTGGATAAGTAGATATGTCGAGCCATTTAGCTATCATGCGGTGGATAAGTAGTAGACATATCTATCCCACCTCCATAGATATTACTGGGACTACATGAGATTCTGGCCTTTATTATGAACATTGCTTTGGCTACTACATTGTCAATGTATGTCGTATTGGTAATGGCGTCAAGAGGTGCTTCTATGAAGGAAAGAGTTAATGTATGTCGTATTGGTAATGGCGTCAAGAGGTGCTTCTATGAAGGAAAGAGTTAATGTATGTCGTATTGGTAATGGCGTCAAGAGGTGCTTCTATGAAGGAAAGAGTTAATGTATGTCGTATTGGTAATGGCGTCAAAAGGTGCTTCTATGAAGGAAAGAGTTAATGTATGTCGTATTGGTAATGGCGTCAAGAGGTGCTTCTATGAAGGAAAGAGTTAATGTATGTCGTATTGGTAATGGCGTCAAGAGGTGCTTCTATGAAGGAAAGAGTTAATGTATGTCGTATTGGTAATGGCGTCAAGAGGTGCTTCTATGAAGGAAAGAGTTAATGTATGTCGTATTGGTAATGGCGTCAAGAGGTGCTTCTATGAAGGAAAGAGTTAATGTATGTCGTATTGGTAATGGCGTCAAGAGGTGCTTCTATGAAGGAAAGAGTTAATGTATGTCGTATTGGTAATGGCGTCAAGAGGTGCTTCTATGAAGGAAAGAGTTAATGTATGTCGTATTGGTAATGGCGTCAAGAGGTGCTTCTATGAAGGAAAGAGTTAATGTATGTTGTATTGGTAATGGCGTCAAGAGGTGCTTCTATGAAGGAAAGAGTTAATGTATGTCGTATTGGTAATGGCGTCAAGAGGTGCTTCTATGAAGGAAAGGGTTTAATACAAACAAACCAACTAACCATAATTATATCTTCCTGGTCTCTAGTGTTGAAATGACCTTAGTTTGGCCATAAGTGCTGCTGGAACAATTATTCAATATGGCTGTAAGTGACCCTCACTGCTGGAACAATTATTCAATAGTTTGATGTAACTGGGCATCAAGATAAGACCATCTTGACCCCCCTACTTTGGTCCTGAAATTGCCTATAAGACGATCTCGCATATAAGACGACCCCCCTACTTTGGTCCTGAAATCGCCTATAAGACGATCTCGCATATAAGACGACCCCCCTACCTTGGTCCTGAAATCGCCTATAAGACGATCTCGCATATAAGACGACCCCCCCTACCTTGGTCCTGAAATCGCCTATAAGACGATCTTGCATATAAGACAACCCCCCCTACCTTGGTCCTGAAATCACCTATAAGACGATCTCGCATATAAGACGACCCCCCTACTTTGGTCCTGAAATCGCCTATAAGACGATCTCGCATATAAGACGATCTCGCATATAAGACGATCTCGCATATAAGACGATCTCACATATAAGACGACCCCCTACTTTGGTCCTGAAATCGCCTATAAGACGATCTTGCATATAAGACGATCTCGCATATAAGACGATCTCGCATATAAGACGATCTCGCATATAAGACGACCCCCCTACTTTGGTCCTGAAATCGCCTATAAGACGATCTCGCATATAAGACGATCTCGCATATAAGACGATCTCGCATATAAGACGATCTCGCATATAAGACGATCTCGCATATAAGACGACCCCCCTACTTTGGTCCTGAAATCGCCTATAAGACGATCTCGCATATAAGACGATCTCGCATATAAGACGATCTCGCATATAAGACTATCTCGCATATAAGACGATCTCGCATATAAGACGATCTCGCATATAAGACGATCTCGCATATAAGACGATCTCGCCTATAAGACGATCTCGCATATAAGACGATCTCGCATATAAGACGACCCCCCTACTTTGGTCCTTAAATCTGTGAGTTATGGCATGCACTTGCATATAAGACCAGTTGATAAAATGGACACTAGACACAAGTATAGATTGCATGTTTGTCCAGTGCAAGTTGACTAAATATTCAGTGTCAGAGTGCCTTCTTTTCTAAAACATAATTATGGATAACATTTAACATATTTTTAGAATAAACAACAAAGTTTTAAATTATATTTTTTGGCACTCACTTATAAGACAGGAAGCCACTTTGAGGCCATAATCTGATGGTAAAAAACTTTGTCTTATAGGCGAGTATGTACGGTGATTGACCCATTCAACACCAAGTAGCTGGCATGGACTGGTGCATGATATTTTTAGACCAATAAATTAATAAGAAAATTATATTTAGACCAGTTCATTTATCAAAATGGGTAAATTTTGTGTAATAATAGTAATATTACTGGCAAAAAGTACAGATCCTGATGAGACAGCTAGTGAAGATTGGGCATTTAGATAAATACACAATAATCTCCATTTAATACATCTATGTACAGTATTACAGTGTTAGTCTGTAAGAATCTCCATTTAATACATATATGTACAGTGTTAGTCTGTAAGAACCTCCATTTAATACATCTATGTACAGTTTTACAGTGTTAGTCTGTATGACCCTCCATTTAATACATCTATGTACAGTATTACAGTGTTAGTCTGTAAGAATCTCCATTTAATACATCTATGTACAGTGTTAGTCTGTAAGAATCTCCATTTAATACATCTATGTACAGTATTACAGTGTTAGTCTGTAAGACTCTCCATTTAATACATCTATGTACAGTGTTAGTCTGTAAGAATCTCCATTTAATACATCTATGTACAGTATTACAGTGTTAGTCTGTAAGAATCTCCATTTAATACATCTGTAACCCATGTCATATTTATGTTAAAGGGAAATACTTATTGATATTTAGTACATGTACATCATAATATTTCCAAACCCTGCTGCAAGCATACCACCCAATAGTGTTCCCCTATATGGCCTAATAAAATCACTGGTCTGAATCATATCATAATTATATAGCCTGGTCCCATACTATGTCTTTGTATAATATATACTAGTCTTCACTACTATTGTGTATAAAGTATTATGGGTGAGTGATTGTGAGTGACAATCAGGTCAGATGTGTGAATGAGTGAACTAACTCAACTAAGTAGGTGCACTTTCCAACTAACTTGTTCAAGACCCCTATCCCACACTCTTACTCTACTAGTCAAACGGATAAGTTGAAAAGCTATCCTGTTTACCTTAATATATACTATACTAGTAAATATATACATATATACATTATATGTATCAGCTGATAGCCGGACTCTGGTAATGTAATGTTTTATCTTTGATATTTTACATTGTAAAATATTTATTTGAACTGCTGGAATTGGAATTGTGTATTTACTATTTTGTATTGTGAAATTAAGTAGAATGATTTGTACATAATAATATTATGTATATATTGTATTTTACAGGCTCTTTATATCCATATATACGAAAATACGAAAACAACCAGAGTTTGTCATATCTATAAACTCCCCGGTCTACACATCTATGTACAGTATTACAGTGTTAGTCTGTAAGACTCTCCATTTAATACATCTATGTACAGTGTTAGTCTGTAAGACTCTCCATTTAATACATCTATGTACAGTGTTAGTCTGTAAGACTCTCCATTTAATACATCTATGTACAGTGTTACAGTGTTAGTCTGTAAGAATCTCCATTTAATACATCTATGTACAGTGTTAGTCTGTAAGACTCTCCATTTAATACATCTATGTACAGTATTACAGTGTTAGTCTGTAAGACTCTCCATTTAATACATCTATGTACAGTATTACAGTGTTAGTCTGTAAGAATCTCCATTTAATACATCTATGTACAGTGTTAGTCTGTAAGAATCTCCATTTAATACATCTATGTACAGTGTTAGTCTGTAAGAAACTCCATTTAATACATCTATGTACAGTGTTAGTCTGTAAGACTCTCCATTTAATACATCTATGTACAGTATTACAGTGTTAGTCTGTAAGAAACTCCATTTAATACATCTATGTACAGTATCACAGTGTTAGTCTGTAAGACTTCGCTCTTATTTCATTTTTAATAATACAACCAGGGGGTGGGGTGAGGGGTATGGCTGTCTCTCGACTGTCCTTTTGTTAATATTAAACAGAAGTTTTGAATCAGCAATTCTTGTTTGGATGATGAGGGGGGGGGAGTAATTTTCACTTGATGTGTAGTGTTGTAATAGAGATAAAAAGATAGCTTTCATCACATATATAATGATACACTTAGCTGATAAAACCAATTAATAGGTCACACAATTCATTAAATCATTTTCTTTCCATCAGCAGCTCCAGGCTCAAAGAGAATGGAAATATATATATAGGTCATAACCTCCAGGTCACACTGCTGCAAGCATTTGTCCCCTGCACAACCACCTAACATGTTATTGAAGACAGATGTGTTATATTACATAAACGCATGTGAAATGCCCAGTTTACACCAACTTCACCAAAGTTATTGGCTGAAATGTTTACAGATTACAGTTGATCCCAGATTACAGCAGGTGTTGGTTCTCAGTTCAGCAGGTGGTGCTCCCAGGTTCCAGCAGGTGTTGGTTCTCAGTTCAGCAGGTGGTGCTCCCAGGTTCCAGCAGGTGTTGGTTCTCAGTTCAGCAGGTGGTGCTCCCAGGTTCCAGCAGGTGTTGGTTCTCAGTTCAGCAGGTGGTGCTCCCAGGTTCCAGCAGGTGTTGGTTCTCAGTTCAGCAGGTGGTGCTCCCAGGTTCCAGCAGGTGTTGGTTCTCAGTTCAGCAGGTGGTGCTCCCAGGTTCCAGCAGGTGTTGGTTCTCAGTTCAGCAGGTGGTGCTCCCAGGTTCCAGCAGGTGTTGGTTCTCAGTTCAGCAGGTGGTGCTCCCAGGTTCCAGCAGGTGTTGGTTCTCAGTTCAGCAGGTGGTGCTCCCAGGTTCCAGCAGGTGTTGGTTCTCAGTTCAGCAGGTGGTGCTCCCAGGTTCCAGCAGGTGTTGGTTCTCAGTTCAGCAGGTGGTGCTCCCAGGTTCCAGCAGGTGTTGGTTCTCAGTTCAGCAGGTGGTGCTCCCAGGTTCCAGCAGGTGTTGGTTCAGGTTCCAGCAGGCATTGGTTCTCAGTTCAGCAGGTGGTGCTTGCTCCCAGGTTACAGCAGGTGTTGGTTCTCAGTTCAGCAGGTGATGCTCCCAGGTTACAGCAGGTGTTGGTTCAGGTTCCAGCAGGCATTGGTTCTCAGTTCAGCAAGTGGTGCTTGCTCCCAGGTTCCAGCAGGCATTGGTTCTCAGTTCAGCAGGTGGTGCTTGCTCCCAGGTTCCAGCAGGCATTGATTCTCAGTTCAGCAGGTGATGATCCCAGGTTACAACAGGTGTTGGTCCAGGTTCCAGCAGGCTTTGGTTCTCAGTTCAGTAGGTGGTGCTTGCTCCCAGGTTACAGCAGGTGTTGGTTCAGGTTCCAGGAGGCATTGGTTCTCAGTTCTGTAGGTGGTGCTCCCAGGTTACAACAGGTGTTGGTTCATGTTCCAGCAGGCATTGGTTCTCAGTTCTGTAGGTGGTGCTCCCAGGTTACAACAGGTGTTGGTTCTCAGTTCAGCAGGTGGTGCTCCCAGGTTCCAGCAGGTGTTGGTTCTCAGTTCAGCAGGTGGTGCTCCCAGGTTACAGCAGGCATTGGTTCTCAGTTCAGCAGGTGGTGCTCCCAGGTTACAGCAGGCATTGGTTCTCAGTTCAGCAGGTGGTGCTCCCAGGTTACAGCAGGCATTGGTTCTCAGTTCAGCAGGTGGTGCTCCCAGGTTACAACAGGTGTTGGTTCATGTTCCAGCAGGCATTGGTTCTCAGTTCTGTAGGTGGTGCTCCCAGGTTACAACAGGTGTTGGTTCATGTTCCAGCAGGTGGTGCTCCCAGGTTCCAGCAGGTGTTGGTTCTCAGTTCAGCAGGTGGTGCTCCCAGGTTCCAGCAGGTGTTGGTTCTCAGTTCAGCAGGTGGTGCTCCCAGGTTACAGCAGGCATTGGTTCTCAGTTCAGCAGGTGGTGCTCCCAGGTTACAGCAGGCATTGGTTCTCAGTTCAGCAGGTGGTGCTCCCAGGTTCCAGCAGGTGTTGGTTCTCAGTTCAGCAGGTGGTGCTCCCAGGTTACAGCAGTTGTTGATCCAGGTTCTAGGAGACATTTGTTCTCAGTTCAGCAGATGTTTGTTCCAGGAGACTTTGTGTTTCAGTTCAGTTGGTGTTTGTTCCAGGAGACTTTGGTTTTCAGTTCAGCAGGTGGTGCTCCCAGGTTCCACCAGGAGTTCAACAGGTGTTTGTTCCAGGAGTTCAACAGGTGTTTGTTCCAGGAGACTAGTTCTCAGTTTAACAGGTGTTTGTTCCAGGAGACCTTGAATCTCAGTTCAGCAGGTGATGCTACCAGGTTCCAGCAGTTGTTGGTCCAGATTCCATGACACTTTGGTTTCCAGTTCAGCAGGTGTTTGGGCAGGACTGGTGTTGTTCCAATGTTCAAACATGTTCCCAGTGCCATGTAGACTTTGGTTGCAGGCCTTGGTGCCAGCCGGTATACAGTGTTTATCAGCATATATACATACTGATATTTGTTCCAGGTTTACAACAATAAAAATTGATTTGATCAATATCATCAATGGAAGTCGTTATAGCGCAGTGGAAGCGCGTTCGCTTCATGTGCGAAAAGCCCGGAGTTCGAGCCCCGCTGGAGCCGTTACGATTGTGCCCTTAGGCAAGGCATTTAAATTCCACATTGCCTCTTCTCTCTCCTTCGTGACGATGGATTCCATCAGGAATGAGGTCTCGAGAGTGATTAATATAAATTGAAAGAACTTGTTTTGCAATCGAGCTAAAATCAATTTGTATAGACTATAAACTAATGTCATCAATTACTTGCCAATGGCTAAACACCACTGTTTTGTTCTCCTTTGTGCCCTGTTACATTATATATGTTTTTGTGATTGTGGTATAAACAGGTTCTATGAGACATCTTGATTGCATAAAGCTGGGAGATTCTAAGTCAATTGTGGTGTCATGTTACAGCAAGTTCTTACATCAAGGGTCATTTAGATGGAATAGATCATTAATAATACATTAAGGGGTAGTATACAAGTGGATTTCAGGTTGTTGTCATTAGATGGGGGTGAAAAGTTCACATGTCCCCTGATCCTTGTAATAGCAGATGTTGTCAGTGAAAGGGTCCAGCAGTTCCAGGCTTCTCACATTTGCCTTGGGAACAGAATTAATATGAACCTGCTCCTAATTTGGATTTAGATGTTTGGGTGAAGGTCACTCTGGCATATTTCTCTCATTGCTAGGTGAAGGTCACTATGGCATATCTCTCTCAGGGCTAGGTGAAGGTCACTCTGGCATATCTCTCTCAGGGCTAGGTGAAGGTCACTCTGGCATATCTCTCTCAGGGCTAGGTGAAGGTCACTCTGGCATATCTCTCTCATGGCTAGGTGAAGGTCACATTGGCATATCTCTCTCAGGGCTAGGTGAAGGTCACTCTGGCATATCTCTCTCAGGGCTAGGTGAAGGTCACTCTGGCATATCTCTCTCATGGCTAGGTGAAGGTCACTCTGGCATATCTCTCTCATGTCTAGGTGAAGGTCACCAAGGATCATTCTAGAGGGCGATGTGGGCGAAATTGTCGCCCTAGGGCCCCACTTCTCCCACTTTTATTTATTTTTAGTTTTTATGATTTTCAAACAAAATTGTGTCTAGTAAGATACACTGGCCCATTATAAAGCACTCTTTCTGCTCAAATATTGTATTTAATGGTTGTACTGTGCATTTTAAGCCTATTTTGCAGAAGTATATTAAACAACACCATTTAAGGAAGCCATCACACGCTTTCTCACTTCTCCCAAATATTCTGACCTAGAATGAACCCTGGGTCACTCAGACATATTTCTCTCTCTCAGGGCTAGATGAAGGTCACTCTGGCATATCTCTCTCATGGCTAGGTGAAGGTCACTCATTCATATTTCTCTCTCTCAGGACTAGGTGAAGGTCACTCTGGCATATCTATGTCTCTCTCAGGGCTATGTACTCGGATTTAAATGCACTGATATAAGCATAGGAGCAGATTCTGGCTACAGCACTGATATAAGCATACAAGCAGATTCTGGCTACAGCACTGATATAAGCAAAGGAGCAGATTCTGGCTACAGCACTGATATAAGCATAGGAGCAGATTCTGGCTACAGCACTGATATAAGCATAGGAGCAGATTCTGGCTACAGCACTGATATAAGCATAGGAGCAGATTCTGGCTACAGCACTGATATAAGCAAAGGAGCAGATTCTGGCTACAGCCACTGATATAAGCATATGAGCAGATTCTGGCTACAGCACTGATATAAGCATAGGAGCAGATTCTGGCTACAGCACTGATATAAGCATAGGAGCAGATTGTGGCTACGGTACTGATATAAGCATATGAGCAGATTCTGACTACGGCACTGATATAAGCATAGGAGCAGATTCTGGCTACAGTACTGATATAAGCATAGGAGCAGATTCTGGCTACAGCACTGATATAAGCATAGGATAGATAGATACTTTTATTTCCTCCATTTCTGAAGAGCATAACATATTTACAAATCATTATTAATATGTAATTGCACTGATATATCTCATAAGTATTACACGTTTTGGGTATTTCTGGGTTTGACTCTTCTTCTATACAATGTAGTTTTACAATAGCCTGTTCCTCCTCAATTTAATCACCCATCAAATAGTTCTTATCCCAAGAAGCTGGGCATCAAAAAATGGATGAATACATCATCATATATGACCAATTTGATAGAGTTTATGACTTGAAGCAGTAGGGACATGGAATTCTCCATTAAACCCCTCCAGTGTTTATGACTGTCATGTGTTGATTTACTTGCTTGTTGTCCTGAGCACCTGTCACAGAAGCTGTTTATACTATTGTGCCAATTAACATTCCCTAATTAACTGATTTAGCATGGTAGGATAAGATACTAGTAATGGAAACACTATTTATTATTTTAGATTGAATCTCTACTGCTGTAATTAACAGATCATGGCTAGTAAAGGAATGTGTAGTACAGTGTAATCTGACCAGTACTACATGTCTACTCTCTACATGTATCTGACCAGTACTACACACTTCCTCTCTACATGTATCTGACCAGCACTACACACCTCCTCTCTACATGTATCTGGCAGTACTACACACCTCTCTACATGTATCTGACCAGTACTACATGTCTACTCTCTACATGTATCTGACCAGTACTACACACCTCTCTACATGTATCTGACCAGTACTACACACTTCCTCTCTACATGTATCTGACCAGTACTACAGTCCTCCTCTCTACATGTATCTGACCAGACACTACACACCTCCTCTCTACATGTATCTGGCAGTACTACACACCTCCTCTCTACATGTATCTGACCAGTACTACATGTCTACTCTCTACATGTATCTGACCAGTACTACACACCTCTCTACATGTATCTGACCAGTACTACACACTTCCTCTCTACATGTATCTGACCAGTACTACAGTCCTCCTCTCTACATGTATCTGACCAGTACTACACACCTCTCTACATGTATCTGACCAGTACTACACACCTCTCTACATGTATCTGACCAGTACTACACACCTCCTCTCTACATGTATCTGGCAGTACTACACACCTCCTCTCTACATGTATCTGGCAGTACTACACACCTCTCTACATGTATATATCTCTACCCTATCTATCTCTACACTATCTATCTCTACCCTATATATCTCTACCCTATCTATCTCTACCCTATATATCTCTACCCTATCTATCTCTAACCTATCTATATCTACCCTATCTATCTCTACCATATCTATCTCTAACCTATCTATCTCTACCCTATCTATCTCTACCATATCCAGCTCTACCCTATCTATCTCAACCATATCTATCTCTACCCTATATATCTATAACCTAACTATCTCTACCCTATCTATCTCTACCCTATATATCTCTACCCTATCTATCTCTACCCTATCTATCTCTAACCTAACTATCTATACCCTATATATCTCTACCCTATCTATCTCTACCCTATATATCTCTACCCTATCTATCTCTACCCTATCTATCTCTACCCTATCTATCTCTACCCTATCTATCTCTAACCTAACTATCTCTACCCTATCTATCTCTACCCTATCTATCTCTACCCTATATATCTCTACCCTATCTATCTCTACCCTATCTGACTCTACCCTATCTATCTCTACCCTATCTATCTCTAACATATCTATCTCTACCCTATCTAGCTCTACCCTATATATCTCTACCCTATATATCTATACCCTATATATCTCTATATCTCTACCCTATCTATCTCTACCCTATCTATCTCTACCCTATATATCTCTACCCTATCTATCTCTACCCTATCTATCTCTACCCTATCTGACTCTACCCTATCTATCTCTAACATATCTAGCTCTACCCTATATATCTCTACCCTATCTATCTCTACCCTATCTATCTCTACCCTATCTATCTCTACCCTATCTAGCTCTACCCTATATATCTCTACCCTATCTATCTCTACACTATATATCTCTACCCTATCTATCTCTACCCTATCTATCTCTACCCTATATATCTCTACCCTATATATCTCTACCCTATCTGACTCTACCCTATATATCTCTAACATATCTATCTCTACCCTATATATCTCTACCCTATATATCTCTACCTCTACCCTATATATCTCTACCCTATCTATCTCTACCCTATATCTCTACCCTATCTATCTCTACCCTATATATCTCTACCCTATATATCTCTACCCTATATATCTCTACCCTATATATCTCTACCCTATATATCTCTACCCTATCTATCTCTACCCTATCTATCTCTACCCTATATATCTCTACCCTATCTATCTCTACCCTATCTTACTCTACCCTATCTGACTCTACCCTATCTAACTCTACCCTATCTGACTCTACCCTGTATAACTCTACCCTATCTGACTTTACCCTGTCTGACTCTACCCTGTCTGACTCTACCCTATCTGACTCTACCCTATATATCTCTACCCTATCTATCTCTACCCTATCTTATCTATCTCTACCCTATCTATCTATACCCTATCTATCTCTACACTATATATCTCTACCCTATATATCTCTAACCTAACTATCTATACCCTATATATCTCTACCCTATCTATCTCTACCCTATATATCTCTACCCTATCTATCTCTACCCTATCTATCTCTACCCTATCTATCTCTACCCTGTCTATCTCTAACCTAACTATCTCTACCCTATCTATCTCTACCCTATCTATCTCTACCCTATCTATCTCTACCCTATATATCTCTACCCTATCTATCTCTACCCTATCTTACTCTACCCTATCTGACTCTACCCTATCTATCTCTACCCTATCTATCTCTAACATATATATCTCTACCCTATCTAGCTCTACCCTATATATCTCTACCCTATATATCTATACCCTATATATCTCTATATCTCTACCCTATCTATCTCTACCCTATCTATCTCTACCCTATCTATCTCTACCCTATATATCTCTACCCTATCTATCTCTACCCTATCTATCTCTACCCTATCTGACTCTACCCTATCTATCTCTAACATATCTAGCTCTACCCTATATATCTCTACCCTATCTATCTCTACCCTATCTATCTCTACCCTATCTATCTCTACCCTATCTAGCTCTACCCTATATATCTCTACCCTATCTATCTCTACCCTATCTATCTCTACCCTATATATCTCTACCCTATATATCTCTACCCTATCTGACTCTACCCTATATATCTCTAACATATCTATCTCTACCCTATATATCTCTACCTCTACCCTATATATCTCTACCCTATCTATCTCTACCCTATATCTCTACCCTATATATCTCTACCCTATCTATCTCTACCCTATATATCTCTACCCTATATATCTCTACCCTATATATCTCTACCCTATCTATCTCTACCCTATCTAACTCTACCCTATCTGACTCTACCCTATCTATCTCTACCCTATCTATCTCTACCCTATATATCTCTACCCTATATATCTCTACCCTATCTATCTCTACCCTATCTAACTCTACCCTATCTGACTCTACCCTGTATAACTCTACCCTATCTGACTTTACCCTGTCTGACTCTACCCTGTCTGACTCTACCCTATCTGACTCTACCCTATATATCTCTACCCTATCTATCTCTACCCTATCTTATCTATCTCTACCCTATCTATCTATACCCTATCTATCTCTACACTATATATCTCTACCCTATATATCTCTAACCTAACTATCTATACCCTATATATCTCTACCCTATCTATCTCTACCCTATCTATCTCTACCCTATCTATCTCTATCCTATCTATCTCTACCTTATCTATCTCTACACTATATATCTCTACCCTATATATCTCTAACCTAACTATCTATACCCTATATATCTCTACCCTATCTATCTCTACCCTATCTATCTCTACCCTATCTATCTCTACACTATATATCTCTACCCTATATATCTCTACCCTATATATCTATACCCTAAATATCTATACCCTATATATCTCTACCCTATCTATCTCTACCCTATCTAACTCTACCCTATCTATCTCTACCCTATCTAACTCTACCCTATCTATCTCTACCCTATCTAACTCTACCCTATCTATCTCTACCCTATCTAACTCTACCCTATCTATCTCTACCCTATATATCTCTACCCTATCTATCTCTACCCTATCTATCTCTACCCTATATATCTCTACCCTATCTATCTCTACCCTATCTATCTCTACTCTTTCATTACAAATGTAAGACTTATTTACAAGCTATCAAGTTCTAAAATCTCCAAAAGGTTTTCAGGAATAATTCCAGATGAGAACTTGGAGACATTGTGGTGCTGAGGTTTGATATATGGCCTTAGGTCCTTGTAAAGTAAGTTAATGTCATTAGACAGAAGTTTATCATTGGCCCAGAGATAGCCCTGATAACCCCTACCAGCACCCTTTACCCACCATTCCACTCCCATCCTTGTCATTTTAGATATAATTCAGTCTGATAAGTGAAAGGCAATTCTTCCCATGGCATTCAATCCTAGGTTTGCAGATTGTGTGGGAATTATGGGTAACGGTTTTGCACTTAGATGACCTCTGGTAGCACCACTCCTTTGACCACAGGTCACTGGAAGGGAAAACAGTCCGCAAACATTTGGTACTATCTCTGAACTTCTGAAGGGGAAAATTTACTGTTAAATTGATTTTGCATATTTTGCATTTCAAGAAATGTTTGTCAATGTGGGATTGATTCATTAACCAGTGTCCTCAGCTGGCCCCTAATGTTTTGCTGGACAGTTGTAGGGGATTCTGGGGTCAACTCCACTGGAGTGAGACATGTAAACAGCCAGAAAATTGAGGAAATGGGAATATTTGACATGCTGTCTAAATTAATTTATGGAAATGTATTTTGACATTGAATATATACTTGGCAGGAAATTGAAGCACAATAAAATATCAAATAATGGAAAGACACCATTAAATGTGGTCTTAATTCTACATGAGGCCTTTAAACGTTATATTGTATTATTTGAAAATGGGTCATAAAATAGAAACTGTTGTAGTAGAGAAAAGGTATCATTAAATGGAGTTTCCAAAAATTATACTTTTATCCTAAAAATACAATTTTTGTGAGAGACTAGATAGTTTACCTAACAACACCTTTCCTGGGCAGGCTCCAGTGGTTAACCAGTACTTGGTGCACCAAACTCCGTAAGAAACTGCCAACTTTTTCATATAAAGAGACACGGTTTGAGTTGGGCTCGAACCCGTGAACATCAGAGACAAGTCAGCGATCGTAACCACTTGACCTCGGAGGCGGACTTGTGAACCTAAAACAATATTTTTAATTATGTAGTATTATTTTGTCTGCCAATGAGCGCAACACTACAATTCGGTCTTCCAGTAGGTATTTAAGATGTTTGCATTGCAAAAATAGTACTTTTCGATACTAGCATCCAATTAGTTTCCACAAATTCATAATTTCTGTTTATACAAATTTATTTTAGCTGGATTGCGAAAACAAGGTTTTACAACTTATATTAATCACTCTCGAGACCTCATTCCTGATGGAATCCATCGCCACGAGGTAGAGAGAAGAGACAACGTGGAATTTAAATACCTTGCCTAAGGACACAATTTTAACGGCTCCAGAAAGGCTCGAACTCCAGGCCTTTTCGCACCTGAAGTGAATGCGCTATCACGAATGCCACTTCATTTGAATTTCACAAAAGGGTCATTAAATTTGAATTTCAAAAAGGGTCATTTGTATAGACAATATATCAGTGTGTTTTTATCCTAATTGTTTATGAAGAAGAAAAACTATTCATGGCTTTCGTCCACTTTTATTTTTTCCTTCCGAAATTGAGTACTGAGTAACCCAAGCAACAATATAATTAAATATAAACAAACAAAGTCATTTGTTTTCAAAGTATGAAGGTTTCCATTGATATGTTTACAAATTGTAATCATATCTGTAATGAATTCTGACAAAACCTCTTCATATTCTGGGGCCAGTGATACATGGATACCAGTTTTATGACCACTTCACTTCTAGATTCTCACTTTCCAGGAAAAACTGGACAGTTCTTTATTAATAATGTTTATTTTATGACAGAAAATAATCTAACCTTCTCACCCAGAATGCTAGTCAAAGAAAACAAAAACAGGTGATTTGTTTGTTTTCATATTCCGGGGGGGGGGGGGGGGGGGGGGGGGGAAGGTGGGAATAGAATGCGAAAGAAATGAAGATCTATACTTAAATCCTTTCCTGTAATTGGATAGCAAAGTGGCATCCATGACCGAGTGGTTACGGTCATTGACTTTATATCGCTGGCCCCTAAGTGCTGTAAGTTCGTATTCCAAAAAGGGTGTGGTATTCTTGCATCCGAGGAAGCCATCATGCTGTAAGTTCGTATTCCAAGAAGGGTGTGGTATTCTTGCATCCGAGGAAGCCATCATGCTGGCTTTTTTTATATATATATATACACATTTATTTTAGCTCGATTGCGAAACAAGTTCTTTCAACTTATATTAATCACTCTTGAGGCCTCATTCCTGATGGAATCCATCGCCATGAAGGAGAGAAGAGGCAATGTGGAATTTAAATGCCTTGCTTGCCTAAGGGCACAATCGTAACGGCTCAAGCTTGCTGGCTTGGCTGTCGGTGTTCATTTTATTAAATGCTATTCAATCTGTATGCACTAATTTCATATTATTATATACTCGCGATTACCGACGACTATATGTAACAATTCGGCATAATCTTATACTGTACCAAAGCAACATATTTTTATTCGACAGCTGTAAACCTTAACAGCATTTAAGAGCAACTTTTCAATCCATTTTATTCCTTTCAACAACATGCATGATGGCGTTGCGCAATATCTTACATGAATTTTCACTGTCACTTACTTATACATAACTGCATTAAGGTGAGAGTTATTCAATTTTACGTTTCTAGGATTCTGTCAGCAAATATGTCTGAGGGAGGAGGGGGGGAAACTTGTTAATGGAGAAGAAATTATGGACCATATAAATGTTGGAAGAAACATACAATTTGTAGTTTAGCTGTAAGTATAGACATAGATCAGTAGGCAGTCTGTCTGTTCAAGGTCAGCACAGTTTTGCATTCTAAACATTTGTCTGTTTTACGTTTATTTATCGTCGCTACCGGTTGCCCATATGAGCGACGCCTCCTGAAGAGATTAGTCATTTTAGGTTTTTGTTTTGGAGGATAGTGCAATGATACAGACAGAGACCCATTCCAGAGTACCCTCTGGGTTTTTATGTGCACAGTGTAAAGTACCGACATGAGACCTCGGTTTAAAGTCCCATCTGAAAGACTGTTAATTTTATTAGGGTCAGACGGGTGATCGAACCTGAATTACCACCAGTGCTGCGTGTTACCACTGGACTACATATTCGTCTGGAAGTAAACGTATGTGTTACATTTAAGGCATTCTCTATAGTATTGTAAAAATGTTTACAATGATAGAATTTGTTCATACTTTGTACATCACTGGTACTATGTATCACTTACCAAAATATGAAATTAGGCTCGTCAATTAGCACAGTGGTTAGCGCGCTCGCTTCTCAGCAATGCAACCCATGTTCGATCCTCGGACTGGGAAATATGTGAGATGGTACGATGGTCGCCAGATCAGCAGGTGGGTTTTTTCGGGGTACACCGGTTTCCTCCCACACGAATTACCACATTTACGCTTTCATCTGTGCGCCAACGAGAGTGATTAATTTAAGTTGTTAAAACTTGTTTCGCAATCGGTGTAAAATAATTCAAGTTTATACTAAATATGAAATAAAATTGATATGCTAATGACTTCTCTGGCTCTATGCTGTTTGCAATATGTCGTGATGGGTTGAAGTACATTTGTTTTCAAATGTTTATTTTGGAAATCTATGTCGGGGGTCGGAGAAACGAAAAATCAAAAAGCTCTGGCCTAAATAAAGTATTGAGTAGTGCATTTTGGGATAGGTAAATATTCGGATATTAATTATAGTACTTGTGTTTCTAGAAGTTCAATTTGGATACCATGTTTGGTACAGTTGTTTAATGTCAGGAATCATTTTAGAGGGCTATGTGGGTCCCACTTTTTCCTTAAATCTTTTTGTTTTACTATTTTCATGCAAAATTTTGGGAATTATAAAGCACTCCCTCTATAAAAATGTTGTATTTAATGGTCGTCATACAGTGCATTTTAACCATATTTTGTTGAAATTTATTATAAATAACACCATTTAATGACGCGATCGCGCGGTTTTTCACTTCTCCCAAAAATTCTGACCTAGAATGTCTGATAGTACACATCAGTTTTATTTGGATTCTGCTGTTGGGTGTTTTGGTGGTGATGAGGCAGGGGGGTCTGTTGGGTGTTTTGGTGGTGATGAGGCCAGGGGGGGTCTGTTGGGTGTTTTGGTGGTGATAGGGCAGTGGGGGTCTGTTGGGTGTTTTGGTGCAGGTCTGTTGGGTGTTTTGGTGGTGATGAGGCAGGGGGTCTGTTGGGTGTTTGGTGGTGATGGGGCAGGGGGGGTCTGTTGGGTGTTTTGGTGGTGATGAGGCAGGGGGGTCTGTTGGGGGTTTTGGTGGTGATGAGGCAGGGGGGTCTGTTGGGTGTTTTGGTGGTGATAGGGCAGTGGGGGTCTGTGGGTGTTTGGTGCAGGTCTGTTGGGTGTTTTGGTGGTGATGAGGCAGGGGGTCTGTTGGGTGTTTTGGTGGTGATGAGGCAGGGGGGTGTGTTGGGTGTTTTGGTGCAGGGGGACCTGTTGGGTTGTTTGGTGGTGATGAGGCAGGGGGGTCTGTTGGGTGTTTGGTGGTGATGAGGCAGGGGGGTCTGTTGGTGTTTTGGTGGTGATGAGGCAGGGGGGTCTGTTGAGTGTTTTGGTGGTGATGAGGCAGAGGGTTCTGTTGGGTGTTTTGGTGGTGATGAGGCAGGGGGTTCTGTTGGGTGTTTTGGTGGTGATGAGGCAGGGGGGTCTGTTGGGTGTTTTGGTGGTGATGGGGCAGGGGGGGTCTGTGCGAGGGGTGGAGGATAACATAAAATATGGAGTGGGGAATTTTAGCAGCCCCGATAATATATATCATCTTTACTTTAATGTTGAAACCTTCCATTCCATTTGATATTTTAAAAATTTGACGGGCTTCTTCGTGAATGTCTATCGAGAGTTGACTGGTAATTATATAAATAATGCAAATAATGAGTTGATGCAGACCACCTTCAGTAACGTGTTGACAAACTTCTATTCTCCTGTCCTCCTACATTTGGTATTTAATATATTCACACAATTGGTTGAACATTGCATAAATCAAATTGACATTAAAGTATGTGGCAATTATTAAGTCAAAATCAAAATGTCATGTAGGAAAGCATGGCCTGGTGTGATGTTGATGATGATGTATTATTTGCTGCAGTATGCTTAAATCTCTATTATTTGCTGCAGTATGCTTAAATCTCTATTATTTGCTGCAGTATGCTTAAATCTCTATTATTGGCTGCAGTATGCTTAAATCTCTATTATTTGCTGCAGTATGCTTAAATCTCTATTATTGGCTGCAGTATGCTTAAATCTCTATTATGTGCTGCAGTATGCTTAAATCTCTATTATTTGCTGCAGTATGCTTAAATCTCTATTATTGGCTGCAGTAAGCTTAAATCTCTATTATTTGCTGCAGTAAGCTTAAATCTCTATTATTTGCTGCAGTATGCTTAAATCTCTATTATTTGCTGCAGTATGCTTAAATCTCTATTATTGGCTGCAGTAAGCTTAAATCTCTATTATTTGCTGCAGTATGCTTAAATCTCTATTATTTGCTGCAGTAAGCTTAAATCTCTTATTATTTGCTGCAGTATGCTTAAATCTCTATTATTTGCTGCAGTATGCTTAAATCTCTATTATTGGCTGCAGTATGCTTAAATCTCTATTATTTGCTGCAGTAAGCTTAAATCTCTATTATTGGCTGCATTATGCTTAAATCTCTATTATTTGCTGCAGTAAGCTTAAATCTCTATTATTTGCTGCAGTATGCGTAAATCTCTATTATTTGCTGCAGTATGCTTAAATCTCTATTATTTGCTGCAGTATGCTTAAATCTCTATTATTTGCTGCAGTATGCTTAAATCTCTATTATTGGCTGCAGTATGCTTAAACTCTATTATTTGCTGCAGTATGCTCAAATCTCTATTATTGGCTGCAGTATGCTTACATCTCTCTTTAATAATTTCGTTTTCTTCAAATGGAAAAATAGAAACATAATTCATATGTATTTTTTTTTATCCTAATGTTGTTGATAACCATTAATGTTGATTTAGTAACCTTTTAGATCCAGTCCCGAGTCTCCTCAGGTTCTTTTACGTGCACGGTGTTAAGCACCGACACGAGACCTCGGTTTAAAGTCCTATCTGAAAGACTGTTCATTTTATTAGGGTCAGACGGGGGATCGAACATGCGATCCCTGGATTACCAATCCAGCGTGTTCGAACCTTGTCAGGGATTCGTTCTGATATTGCCGGTTGGTGAGTTAGTTAAATAATGGTTACAGATTGCCTACCACTCTGGCGCCTGGCCTACAAGCATAGGATTCGGGAAGTACTGATGTCAGAAATGGCGCTTTCAATAGGGGTGACACTATAATAAACAAACATTTATTTTTTTAGCATTTTTAAATTAGAAGGACTTCTGTCATGGTATTTTTATCTTGTCGGCTGCTACAATTATTTGAACTATTTATAGCCTTGATTTTACCAGCATGCACAGAGTAAAGACTAACTTGAAATATGTTTTCATATGTGCAAATAAAAAATAAAGTGGAGATTACTCAATAAACAAGGTATGTGTCGATGTGTCGCTTATTTACAAATAAGAAAAACATATTAATGAATTTTCGGCTGCTACAATTATTTAAACTATTTATAGCCTTTATTTTACCCAGCATGCAGAGAGTTAAACGTGAAATGAGCTGAATATAATGTCATTCAAGACCACTCCATGTCTTAGCACATGCTATTAGCATGTTTATTAATTGGGACAGGTATGATCAAATGACATTACAAGTTCATTAGCACCTTTTAATGAATTAAATAAAACAATGTCTAAAGGGCAGACCTGACTGTCTGAATTATTACATGTGTTTTTTGCCACAAATGTCAGCTTGCATGGTTCAAATTATGACAAGGTTTGTACTTTGTGAGAATTCTTTCATGTTTACCAACAATTTTTATTTGAAAATTACATATGAAAAAAATATATCAGTTTTTTAGTTTTCTTTGTGAATAATTGCACTGCGTTGAAAGCTATCTCTTTGCAATTCCAATTACATAAGGTTAATAGGCCCTGGGAGGGGGTGGTAATGACCTGAAATGAACCTACCTACACGCAAATGAAGTAGATGAGACTAGTTCTGTCATTGACAGCAACCGACCATCAGAAGTCAATCATCATCATCATCATCATCAACAGAAGTCACTATCATCATTAACAGAAGTCACTATCATCATCATCATCATCATCATCATCAACATCAACAGAAGTCACTATCATCATCATCATCATCAACAGAAGTCACTATCATAATCATCAATCATCATCAACAACAGAAGTCACTATCATCATCATCATCATCATCATCAACAACAGAAGTCACTATCATCATCATCATCAACAACAGAAGTCACTATCATCATCATCAACAGAAGTCACTATCATCATCATCAACAGAAGTCACTATCATAATCATCAATCATCATCAACAACAGAAGTCACTCTCATCATCATCATCATCATCATCATCATCATCATCATCATCATCATCATCATCATCATCATCATCATCATCATCAACAACAGAAGTCACTATCATCATCATCATCAACAACAGAAGTCACTATCATCATCAACAACAGAAGTCACTATCATCATCAACAACATCATCATCATCATCATCATCATCATCATCATCATCATCATCATCATCATAATCATCATCATCATCATCATCATCATCAACAACAGAAGTCACTATCATCATCATCATCAACAACAGAAGTCACTATCATCATCATCATCATCATCATCATCAACAACAGAAGTCACTATCATCATCATCAACAGAAGTCACTATCATCATCATCATGAATTGACCTTGAGATGTCAACCTCAAGGTCACATAGTATGGATTATTTGAAAGAACATAATGGGGTTTCCTATGCTATTATTAGTAATAAATGATGTCTATCTTGCTTCACGTTTGAGTTATGCCTGCATTGTTTACTCTGGAGGCCAATGGGAGAGCCCTGACCACAGGCCTTCACCGATTTCTTCCAAAATCAAATTATTTCCTCCTATATCAACCCTGTGGATGTCATGATAGCACAGTGGTAGCACGTTCGCTTCAGGTGCGAAAGGCCCGGATTTCGAGCCCCACTGGAGCCGTTATGATTGTGTCCTTAGGCAAGGCATTTAAATTCCATGTGGCCTCTCCATCGTGGCGTGGATTCCATCAGGAATGAGGTCTGGAGAGAGAGATTAATATAAGAAGTCGGAACAATTAAGCTAAAATAAATTTGTATAAACTTCATACAAATTTTTAAAAACTGTATAACCAGAAGATCCAAATCTCTATAATAAAATAAACCAAACTAAGGCAGACATGATAACAAAAAATTGTATTAAGTTTACTTAGCGCCGCTACCGATTGCCCATTTGTGTGATGGGCTGTTTACCCAACAACACCTTTCCTGGGCTGGTTCCAGTGGTTCTAGTGGTTAACCAGTACCTTGTGCAACAGATTCCACAAGAAACTGTCAATTTTTTCATATAATGAGACGATGTCTGAGTTGGGCTCGAACCCATGACCATTAGTGATGATATGTTACAGGGGTATACGAGTTAGCGATCTTGGCCACTCGACAGCGGAGACAGACACCATATCGATTTCACAGCTGTATATATCTACAATGTGATACATTTTACTCTATCTAAAATTAAGAATTAGTAAAACCCTGCAAGCACATGTACAAACAAGTCTAGGTGTATTTTTAACTCGGGTGCCCGAATTTTGACCAGATTTCAGTACCTATATAATCATACAGACAAAGGAATTCCTTCGGGGTTATTTGTAATAAAAAACAACAATTGTTACATAGCGAAACTAGAACTAATCTCAAAATAATGGAAATAAATGAAATACAAGAAATAGAATGCTATCTCCATTATTCATCAATGAAATTAAAGAAATGGAAATGTTTTGTGAATGTATGACCGTTTACTCGAGAGTTAAATCATGCTGATGGTAAAGGCATCAGTTGACGGAGCTGACATATGAAACAATGCTGCATGCTCAACGCTATTGCATGATATGTTATGGATCTTGTTCTGTGGTACATTCCTCAATGGTATTCATGACGGACCACCTAATTGACAGGTCTCTCTAACTCGATTCAGAAGTGATTAGTGTCACTGTACGTCTGTATTCTAGTGACGCTGTAATTCCGTATACCTAGTAAGGCTGAAAAATAACAACCTGTGTTTACGGTTTCTCGACTGACCCCCCCGACCCTGATTTTATTTCTGAAATTTTGAGAGAGAA
The DNA here is from genome assembly GCA_014843695.1 of Archivesica marissinica. Lineage (NCBI taxonomy): Eukaryota > Metazoa > Mollusca > Bivalvia > Venerida > Vesicomyidae > Archivesica > Archivesica marissinica. Next base: position 38,795,654 of record CM026387.1, read on the forward strand.
AAATAGACATTTCGTTTTGTCACTGTAATTCCATATACCTAGTAAAGCCCCCCAAAAAAACCCTGTGTTTATTGTTTCCCGACCGACCCCTGACCCTGATTTTATTTCTGAAATTTTGAGAGTTTACTTAGAAAGTGATGCACACTTAGATATTGTAAGGAGCGGATGATTAGAATGTTCTGCACACTTAGATATTGTAAGGAGCGGATGATTAGAATGTTCTGCACACTTAGATATTGTAAGGAGCGGATGATTAGAATGTTCTGCACACTGAGCTATTGTAAGGAGCGGATGATTAGAATGTTCTGCACACTGAGCTATTGTAAGGAGCGGATGATTAGAATGTTCTGCACACTGAGCTATTGTAAGGAGCGGATGATTAGAATGTTATGCACACTGAGCTATTGTAAGGAGCGGATGATTAGAATGTTCTGCACACTGAGCTATTGTAAGGAGCGGATGATTAGAATGTTCTGCACACTGAGATATTGTAAGGAGCGGATGATTAGAATGTTCTGCACACTTAGATATTGTAAGGAGCGGATGATTAGAATGTTCTGCACACTGAGCTATTGTAAGGAGCGGATGATTAGAATGTTCTGCACACTGAGCTATTGTAAGGAGTGGATGATTAGAATGTTCTGCACACGGAGATATTGTAAGGAGCGGATGATTAGAATGTGCTGCACACTGAGCTATTGTAAGGAGCGGATGATTAGAATGTGCTGCACACTTAGATATTGTAAGGAGCGGATGATTAGAATGTTCTGCACACTTAGATATTGTAAGGAGCGGATGATTAGAATGTTCTGCACACTTAGATATTGTAAGGAGTGGATGATTAGAATGTGCTGCACACTTAGATATTGTAAGGAGCGGATGATTAGAATGTGCTGCACACTTAGATATTGTAAGGAGCGGATGATTAGAATGTGCTGCACACTTAGATATTGTAAGGAACGGATGATTAGAATGTTCTGCACACTTAGATATTGTAAGGAGCGGATGATTAGAATGTTCTGCACACTGAGCTATTGTAAGGAGTGGATGATTAGAATGTTCTGCACACTTAGATGTTGTAAGGAGCGGATGATTAGAATGTTCTGCACACTTAGATATTGTAAGGAGCGGATGATTAGAATGTTCTGCACACTGAGCTATTGTAAGGAGCGGATGATTAGAATGTTCTGCACACGGAGATATTGTAAGGAGCGGATGATTAGAATGTTCTGCACACTTAGATGTTGTAAGGAGCGGATGATTAGAATGTTCTGCACACTTAGATATTGTAAGGAGCGGATGATTAGAATGTTCTGCACACTGAGCTATTGTAAGGAGCGGATGATTAGAATGTTCTGCACACTGAGATATTGTAAGGAGCGGATGATTAGAATGTTCTGCACACTTAGATATTGTAAGGAGCGGATGATTAGAATGTTCTGCACACTTAGATATTGTAAGGAGCGGATGATTAGAATGTTCTGCACACTTAGATATTGTAAGGAGCGGATGATTAGAATGTTCTGCACACTTAGATATTGTAAGGAGCGGATGATTAGAATGTTCTGCACACGGAGTAATTGTAAGGAGCGGATGATTAGAATGTTCTGCACACTTAGATATTGTAAGGAGCGGATGATTAGAATGTTCTGCACACTTAGATGTTGTAAGGAGCGGATGATTAGAATGTTCTGCACACTTAGATATTGTAAGGAGCGGATGATTAGAATGTTCTGCACACTGAGCTATTGTAAGGAGCGGATGATTAGAATGTTCTGCACACTGAGCTATTGTAAGGAGCGGATGATTAGAATGTTCTGCACACTGAGCTATTGTAAGGAGCGGATGATTAGAATGTTCTGCACACTGAGCTATTGTAAGGAGCGGATGATTAGAATGTTCTGCACACTGAGCTATTGTAAGGAGCGGATGATTAGAATGTGCTGCACACTTAGATATTGTAAGGAGCGGATGATTAGAATGTTCTGCACACTTAGATATTGTAAGGAGCGGATGATTAGAATGTGCTGCACACTTAGATATTGTAAGGAGCGGATGATTAGAATGTTCTGCACACTTAGATATTGTAAGGAGCGGATGATTAGAATGTGCTGCACACTTAGATATTGTAAGGAGCAGATGATTAGAATGTTCTGCACACTTAGATATTGTAAGGAGCGGATGATTAGAATGTTCTGCACACTTAGATATTGTAAGGAGCGGATGATTAGAATGTTCTGCACACTTAGATATTGTAAGGAGCGGATGATTAGAATGTTCTGCACACGGAGATATTGTAAGGAGCGGATGATTAGAATGTTCTGCACACTTAGATATTGTAAGGAGTGGATGATTAGAATGTTCTGCACACTTAGATATTGTAAGGAGCGGATGATTAGAATGTTCTGCACACTTAGATATTGTAAGGAGCGGATGATTAGAATGTGCTGCACACTTGGATATTGTAAGGAGCGGATGATTAGAATGTTCTGCACACTGAGCTATTGTAAGGAGCGGATGATTAGAATGTTCTGCACACTTAGATATTGTAAGGAGCGGATGATTAGAATGTTCTGCACACTGAGCTATTGTAAGGAGCGGATGATTAGATATTGTAAGGAGCGGATGATTAGATATTGTAAGGAGCGGATGATTAGATATTGTGATTATTGTCTTATATTTTCATTTTTTATTAATAAATTATGATAAAAAGTAAAATTTGGAAAATATTGCTACAAACTGCTTTTGTGAAATTACCATTAAAATTTATAAAATTACCTCCCTTTATGGTTTTTTTGTTTTTACCAAAACGATAAATTTCATATGAATTATAGTATTATATTTCTATTTTATGGTGCACGGTATACACCAGAACTATGTTTTCCCTCCGATTTTCGTGCCAAATAGTAGGTGCACGTTATACACGATAGCGCGTTATGCATAGCAAATTATAGTATTCAGGGGCAGTAACTCTGCAATGTTTCTCAGTAAGATTATTACCAATGTTCCATGATGGATTCCATTAATCAATCATTTACCATAAGAACAATGATGGCAAAGAATGGGTGATAGATTTTATGACCCTTCCAATCAGTATTCAATCATTTAAGCTAATCTTGTATTCATTTGTTTAACCCTTTCCCTCATAGAAGCATCTCTTGATGACATTACCAATATGACAAACATTGACAATGTAGTAACTGAACCAATGTTCATTAACCCTTTCAACCCCACAGGCCTCTAAATAGGCCTATGAAAAGTGTAGATCCAGATGAGCCGGCTCGTGATGATTACCGTATTTAGCTGTGTATAGTGCGCTACCGTGTATATTGCGCACCCACGATCTGGCACGAAAATCTGCGGAAAAACTGAGTTCCTATGTATACTGCGCACGTGAAAAACGCAATTTTCCAAGTCAAAATTTAACATTTCTCAAGAATCGCTAAAAATTGTGCTCCGTGATTTTTACAACTTATATTAATCACTCGAGATATACCTCATCGAGTAACGGTCACACCTGCTCAAATTTCTCGACACGTTCTCAAACATCTCAACACGTTCTCAAACATGTCAGCAGATGCTCAAACTTCTCAACACGTGAAGCCTACCTAATTAACTGGGACCCATTGTGAAAGGTTTGTCGAAATTAATTATCGCTACAATCAATTGAAATACTGCAGCCAAAAAAGTTTTTTTTTTTATGCAATGCATTGTACATTGTACGGCGAAGTACGCGAAAAGTACGGGAAATATTACATACGATAAAACCACGTGATGTTATCAAATCGCCATTTTTTATGCATTTACCTTTTCAATTAAATTCATCAAAGTTTGCCAAAATAAACGAAATATATGCTAATTTTGTGGTCTTATTCATTTGATTTATTTATATAGACTATCGGCAACTGGTTTTAATAGCTAGTTTATAACGATTGTCGAATGTAACAACTTATAGAATGACTGTGGGCCGTTCGGGTCGAATTTCAGTTTTTTCACGAAATTTTGGTCCGGAAAAAAATGTCCTGATGTCTGTACTGGTGTATAATGCGCAGTAGATAAAATGGATGAGGATTTCAGTAAGAAATGTGCGCACTATACACAGCTAAATACGGTATTACTATTTTTGGATAAAATTACCCATTTTGATAAATGAACTGGTCCAAAGGTAATTTTCTTATTAATTTATTGGTCTGAAAATATCACGCACCAGTCCATGTCAGTTACTTGGGGTTGAATGGGTTAAAGGCCAGAATCTCATCTCATGTAGTCCAAGTAATATCTATGGAGGTGGCATAGATATGGCGACTACTTATCTACTGCATGATAGCTAAATGGCTGTCGTTTGTATGGAGATATAATAGTATATTATCCTAAATCTCTATGGAGGTGGCATAGATATGGCGACTACTTATCCACTGCATGATAGCTAAATGGCTGTCGTTTGTATGGAGATATAATAGTATATTAACCTAAATCTCTATGTATTCCCAGTAATATCTATGGAGGTGGGATAGATATGGCCACTACTTATCCACTGCATGATAGCTAAATGGCTGTCGTTTGTATGGAGATATAATAGTATATTAACCTAAATCTCTATGTATTCCCAGTAATATCTATGGAGGTGGGATAGATATGGCGACTACTTATCCACTGCATGATAGCTAAATGGCTGTTGTTTGTATGGAGATATAATAGTATATTAACCTAAATCTCTATGTATTCCCAGTAGTATTTATGGAGGTGGGATAGATATGGCGACTACTTATCCATTGCATGATAGCTAAATGGCTGTCATTTGTATGGAGATATAATAGTATATTAACCTAAATCTCTATGAAGGAAAGGGTTAATAGTAGTTTTAATATTGTAAATTAAGCCATGACCGCCGAGGTATATGTGTGACTGAATCTTCTACGGTGATTATTGTCTACGTCGATTCCTGGTCTTAGTAGTTGACATCCTGAGGTGGCTTCTTCTTTTTGTCCAGGGTGACAAGTCCTCTGAAGGTGTTTCTGTTGTTAGCGTGCGCACTTCTCACCAATGCGACCCGGGTTTGATCCTCGGACCGGGAAGTATATGAGATGGTACGGTGGTAGCCAGATCGGACAGGTGGGTTTTCTCCGGGTACCCTGGTTTCCTCCCACACGAATGACCACATTTACGCTTTCATCCGCGCCAACAAGAGTGATTAATATAAGTTGTTAAAACTTGCTTTGCAATCGTAATAATAAATAAAATAAAGTTTAAACTAAGGTGCTTCTTTCGTAAGACGGCCTAGGTCACGACGTGCACATTATGGAGGTGTCGCTTAGATCAAATCATTTAGCAGAAATTATCTTCAGGATTTAAAACGAAATCTTGATCAACCATCCTCGGGCCATGAAGACCAGCATCGATGTAACCTCAAGAACGTGCCACGCACACGGCACATTAGAGGAAATAGGACTAATTCTCCCCCCATTTCCTGTCTCTTCACAATTTATCAGTGGAAACCCCGGGTCCAAGTCTAAATTGAACATTTTAAGCTGTTTATACTGCCAGTTTTGCATTTTTCACCCGTTGTGTTTGTATTACGAATGAAAAGGGGGATTAGGTTTTTGAAGTCAATTTCTTGCTTACAATTCAGTAACTGAAGCAGAGGGGGCATTTCATTAAATGTCGTGACAGTTTTGCTTGTGTGACACTGTATCAATGAATGTCACACATAACTTAAAGCAGCGGACTTGGTACGTTCTGCGGCTAAAGTTTACTGGGTTAGATCCTATTAATTCGGGTCAATATTGAAACAAATTCCTTTTTTTTGTTGAAAGGATGGTATTTATATTTGCGAAGTGATATCCGGAATAAATTAAAGTATATTGTGGCTGGCTCTGCATTTAGTCATTATTATTAAAATATAATAAAATATTTAATAAGCTTTTCGACTTTTGTGTACTCTGGCTTCCATAGGGGTGTCATGACATTTGTGACATTTGATGTCTGCTGATGTGAAAGCGCAATGGCTTAAATACATGTTATAAATGTGTGTTGAACTCTATAGAGTTTTTATTGCCTTGTGTTTCGGAACATGAATACAGAATGTTTGTATGTTGGTGAAAATTAATAACCTGTAGCGTAAAATGTCAGTTATTTTATATTTTTCGATTTATTAAAATTGGGTATTTTGCTTGGTCAGGAAATTTCGTTTTGCTAATTAACCCTCAACCTGCCGAATGAATTTGACGGAATGTGCAAAAAACATAGATCCAGATCAGCTGTGGCTGATGTTGTTTGCTATTCAGACAAGTGTTTTAGCTCCACTAACCGAATAGCAAACGGCATAGAGCCTGATCAGACGGAACATTCTGTGCATATTCTGTGCCGTCTGATCTGGTTCTATTCAGTTTGTTTTAGTCGCGAATGGCAGTATTAGTGTTAAATCTACATTGTGGAAGTCGTGGTAGCGCATACGCTACCAGTATGAAAGGCCCAGAGTTTGCGTCCAGCTGTAGCCGTTATGATTGTGCCCTTAGGCAAGGCATTTAAATTCCACATTGCCTCTTTCTTCCTTGTGGCGATGGAGTCAATGAGGTCTCGAGAGTGATTAATATAAGTTGTAAGAACTTGTTTCACAATCAAGCTAAGCTAACTTTGTGGGAGAGAGAAGAGGCAATGTGGATTTTAAATGCCTTGCCTAAGTGGCACAATCGTAACAGCTCCAGCGAGGCTCGAACTCCGGGCCTTTCGCACCTGAAGTGAATGCGCTATCACGACTTCCACGGTAAAATTAAGTTCTATAGCTTCAATATCTTGCTTAGAAAATTGCTTGACTGTGTTTTCACTTTCATTTTTGGGGAAACTATTGTCATCTTAAGACTAGCTACCTGTTGTAGAGAAATACATATTAGGGAGGGACAACCCCATCAATGATTCTGCCTAAAGTTTCAGCATCTTAATGGCTTCTTTTCAATAAAACTTGATCATCCTCTCTGAGGAAATTGTATGACTGTCTAATAAAAATGATTTCCATTTCAACGTGGACAGTCTAATGTGAAATCGACAACATAGTTGATCATAATTTACTTGATTTTTATGCAGAGATTTATTCTGAAAGATTGACCCCTAAATCTTCTGCAGTGGGAAGAGGGGTCTGGACAATAGTATCGAAGGTTTGATGAGTTTATTGTCCGAAAAATTGAAGAAAAACTGACCAGTTTCCCAGGCTAATGATTGGAGATTGGAATTTCGCCCCTACTGTGTCTAATGGGGTACCAGGTTTTTAGGATAATATTTGGTTTTATACCGAACAATAAAGTTTCAATTTGAACGCATGGGAGGAATATTTATAAAATGCCTGAAATTCATTTAGCCCTTTCAACACCACTGACCTCTAAATAGGATTACAAAAAGTGTAGATCCAAATGAGTTGGCCCGTGACGAGCCGTCTCATCAGGATCTACACTATTTGCCAGTAATATTACGAGTTTTAGACAAAATTACCCATTTTGATAAATGAACTGGTCCAACTGTAATTTTCTTATTAATTTATTGGTCTAAAAATATGATGGACCAGTCCATGTTACTTGGTGTTGAAAGGGTTAATTTCTGTCCTGATGCAGATGCAAAATTTGTAACTGTATTTGCCGCATCACTAATTTTAAGTGTTTGACTAATTCTTTTAAAAAATGTTAAAAGCATTTTGTAATTACAACATTAATTATGCTAATTATGTAAGGTCATGTCGGCAATGAAAACCTCACCTTAACTTTTAATCGTGATGTTAGAAAGGATAAAGGAAAAACTGGTGACTTGAAGGGTTCTGACATTTTGACTTAATCAAGTAAAAAGTCTGTAAAACTAGTCATGAACATCAACTGGTTACTTTGTAAAACTTGAAAATAAAATATTTTAGTCCTTCGTTTTCCTGTTATATATATATCTAAGAATGATAAAAAGTTAACATAGTGGTAGTGAGCAAATTGTCGAGGCTTAGTTTATATAAATTCATTTTAAACAACTTATATTAATCACTCTCGAGACCTCATTCCTGGTGGAATCCATCACTACGAGGGAGAGAGAAGAGGCAACATGGAATTTAAATGCCTTGTCTAAGGCAACAATCGTAACAGCTCCAGCGGGGCTCAAATTCGTGGCCTTTTGCACCTGAAGCGAACTTGCTACCACTGGGCTATCACGACTTCCATCTTCCCTGTTGGTTCAGTTGGGATAGTAGAAGGCTTGCAAGCTGGCGGTCATGAGTTTGAGGCCTGCACTGAGCACACATGTTCACGATGATTGATTGGTATGTGGGAACGGCATACAGGGTAGAGCTGAATGGGTATCGTTCTTGACATAAAGTCAAGATACTCGTGTGTGAAAGCATCATATATATACAGGCTACACACTATTGGAAGCTGAACAGTTGATGTCTGTCCTTGTAATATAATATGCCAAGTGGAAGTCTTGATGGCGCAGTGGATGCGCGTTCGCTTCAGGTGCGAAAAGTCCGGAGTTCGAGCCCTGCTGGAGCCATTACGATTGCCTTTAGGCAAGGCATTTAAATTCCACATTGCTTCTTCTCTCTCTCTCTCTCTCTCTCTCTCTCTCTCTCTCTCTGGTGGCAATGGATTCCATTAGGAATGAGGTCTCGAGAGTGATTAATATAAGTTGAAATAACTTGTTTCGCAATCGAGCTAAAAGAAATTTGTATAAACTAAGCTGTAATATAAGGTTAACCCTTTCAACACCGCAGACCTCTAAATAGGCTTACAAAAAGTGTAGATCCAGATGAGCCGGCTCGTGACGAGCCGTCTCATCAGGATCTGCACTTTTTGCCAGTGATATGACTGTTTTTAGACATAATTACCCATTTTGATAAATGAACTTGTCCAAATGTGATTTTCTGATTCATTTATTGGTTTATGAATATCATGGACCAGTCCATGTGAGTTACTTGGTGTTGAATGGGTTAAGTTGCATAATAGCCATTCTTTGAGGTGTTCAACGCATTTGCAATCCAATGCGAGCATAGGTTTCACCACTCTAGTTTATTTGATGTTTTCGAGGATAGTGCAAGATACAGAAGATGCTCCAATTCCAGAAGCATCCCTGGTTCTTTTAGCAGCCTGGTGTATAGCACCAACAAACAAGACCGTGGTTTAATATCCCATCTGAAAGACGGATCAAACCTAGCCAGGGTTCCCATTGTCGGGGCGACAAAAAACAAATACTGGCGCTAAATTTTGTGAATTGGCGAAAATATTTGGCACAACCTTTTTTATTTTGCGCAAGATTTGTTGTCAAACACATGGCTTCATTTATCTGTGAACTACCGGTATATGGCTCTTAGTTGACCCCAAGATTTTCAAATTGGCTCCAGTTGTTTTCCATTGGCGACAGAAGTGGCCCTTGCGCAGACAAAAATTCAGACAGAAAAAATTCACCCTGCTGTCATTCCTGGATTTAGAAGTCCAACGTGTTAATCACAGGACCACAGATATGTGCTTACTATTTTACATTACATACTCCCTTATTCGTGAATCTATGCCATCTGCCTTCATTAAGTCTGTGTCACAGTACAGTTGTTCTCTTGAAATCTGTGTCATGTAGCAGCTTGCACTGTGTCTGTCTCCAGAGGCCACCTATATCACCAACAAATGAGCCACCTACCCCATTGTCAAAAAACATTCTGGAATTTGAAAATTACAGACCCCGAACATTTGTTGATGCATATTCTTTTTATTAGCATTATTCTTTCACACGAGTTGCTGTAAACTAGCAATTTGTTAAGAAAATGTTTCAATTATGTAACAAGTAGGCTAGATTAGGTTTATTTGTTGAGTGTATTATGTTTTGTAGCCCGCAGGGTGGCGTCCGGCCTCCCAAGCTCAGGTATGCAGGTTGCAGACACAGGATATGACCCATGACCTCAGGTGGAGACAAATTTAAAAGTGCTGTCAAAGCAATTTGTTCTGAATTCAATTACTGAAGTGTCTTTCGCATATCTTCTCTGTCTGTCCCCCATTTTGAATTCAAATTCCTCCATATAAAATGACTATTTGTACAACTGGAGTAGCAATTTGTGCATCATTCATCATCGTCTATAGATGGTGGTCAAAAGTCACGATACCTATTTTATCTCCTTGTTTTTTTTACTGATTAAAAATAAGGAAAACAACACTTCACACCAAAAGAAAGTACACACATATCGAAAAATGTGCAATTTATGCAATTGTATGATTTGCGTGTATGTTTATCGGAATTTGCTTACTAATGCTTTCTGTATCTGTCGGCGAGAAAGCAAATAAATACCATTTATGACCATCTCCAGCTTGTATATTCTATTCTAAATAAATCATTCACTATGTACATTATTTTCTGCAACTCAGGATACCCTTTGTACAGATTTATGCAAAGAGAAATTGTTTTCACTAATACACATGCTGTGTTCTTCTTTTCTCTGTCTGTATCATGTCCGATTAGCACAGAGTGGTTAACACGCTCGATTCTCACCAATTAAACTCGCTCACCAATGCAATCCGGGTTCGATCCTCGAACCGTGAAGTATGTGAGATGGTACGGTGGTCGCCAGATCGGACAGGTGCGTTTCCTCCCACACGAATGACCACATTTACGCTTTCATCCGCGCCAACGAGAGTGATTAATATAAGTTGTTAAAACTTGCTTCACAATCGTAAAATAAATATAGTTTAAGCTAAACTGTATTATATTTAGCCTGACTACTAGTATATAAGGAATATGAAGAGCTAATTTACTCAACCAGACTATGTCAACCCTGCATTTGGTTAATACAGGTTTTACGTGCAAGTTCATACCTCAATAAGCGATGCATGCGGCATGTTTATTATGAAACTTCACACAACATACAACACAACATACAACACAACATACAACACAACATACAACACAACATACAACACAACATACAACACAACATACAACACAACATACAACACAACATACAACACAACATACAACACAACATACAACACAACACAACATACAACACAACATACAACACAACATACAACACAACATACAACACAACATACAACACAACATACAACACAACATACAACACAACATACAACACAACATACAAAGATGTGCCAGTTACATAACTCTTGTAGAATTGTTTAGCCCTTAACCCTTTCAACACCAAGTAACTCACATGGACTGGTCCATGATATTCATAAACCAATAAATGAATCAGAAAATCACATTTGGACAAGTTCATTTATCAAAATGGGTAATTATGTCTAAAAATAGTCATATCACTGGCAAAAAGTGCAGATCCTGATGAGACGGCTCGTCACGAGCCGGCTCATCTGGATCTACACTTTTTGTAAGCCTATTTAGAGGTCTGTGGTGTTGAAAGGGTTTAGCCCTTAACCGGCCAATCACGACTAAAGTTGCTCTTGAACAGCATACGTTCCGTCTGATCAGGCTCTATACTGTTTGCTATTTGGATAGTGGAGCTAAAACACTTGGTCTGAATAGCAAACAACATAGATCCAGATCAGCCACGGAGCTACGCCGCGGCTGATCTGGATATATGTTGTTTGCACATTCCATCCAATTTATACCGCATATTAAGGGTTAACTTAATCTGGCTAAAGTTTTGCATACAAATTACTCTCAATTCCATATCTCACTTAAAACCAGTTATTGACTGATACAATATACAATGCTTATCACTCATCAAAACCCGCTGAATTATCCAAGTAAGACGCTCTTGGGTAAATTTAATGCTAATTATGGCCCTTGTTCAAGTTATAAAAATGCTTGCATTCACCTTTATAGCCATCAATATTATTGTAATTGTAAATTGCCATACAAATGCATGTCGGTATTAAGGCTATTACCGTATTACATGTTCCATGTTAGGTAACTCTTCCTTGTTTGCAATTGTCTCCCCTTGTGATAGGTTTGAATTTATTACAATTGTCTCCCTTTGCACCATGTTAGGTATCTCTTGTTTGAATTTATTAAACATTTCTACCACTGTTGACTCAGAAAGATTATTTGAATCTAGTCCGTTTATAAACAGCTTGGAATTTACAATTCAGCCTTTCTGTAAAGACCACCCATGGTAATGGCCATAACTTGTCGTTGGTGACAGGTGGCCTCTCATTACAGGTAACATGTGCATCAATGATGGCTGGATAGAAGGTCAAAATGGTACAGGTGTTTCATAGGTAATCATTATTCGGAGGTTCAACTGTATTTGTAATATGGCATTATGTGATGTCTCTTGTTGTAATGGGCAGTGTATAATTATATTTAATTTTCTTCTTAACTAGACCTTTATATTAACGTCCAACGTTCGTACTATTTTAAAATTGTACAGCCGGCTACAATGTACTCCCAAAGATAGTTTCTCATTCAAAGGCATTTGTATAGAAAATGACTTTATCCACTGTTCAGAAGTACGGTATCAATTTATTTATTTTTCTCATCTGTAAGTTTAGTGGTAGGGTTATTTTTTCGTCATATTTGGGCAAAGAGCGTATATTAAATGAATATTATTTTTGAATGGGAAGTCGGGTGAAATGGTGAACAAGTGTCCGGTGAAATGCCACTAGATTTTCCGCTAGATTTTCTGCTACATTTCCCTTAAGGACACTTGATATTTAATAATTCATGAAGTTGGGATTCTTTCTAATTGAATCTCTACTGCATATTCATCTGGGTGGTATGCATGGTGGTTTGGTAAAATGGGCCAATAATCTCTAATTTAATCGCTAAACTTTAATCAGTAAAAAGTATTCAAACTCGTCGACAAAATATAATGCAGAATTTTTAAAGGCAACCATGCTTAAGTTGACCAATACCATGTTAAAGTTAAAATTATATACAGTGAAACCTGTCTTATGCAGCCAGCCAAGGGAATCACAGAAAGTGGCTGCTTCATACAGGTGTTTCATAGAGGTCAAATGTATAATAAAACAGCATAATGGTAATCTGGAAACTGGCTGCTTAATACAGGTTGGCTCTTTAATAGAGGTGACCACTAATACAGGTTTGGCTGTATAATAGAGGTGACCACTAACACAGGTTTGACTGTATAATAGAGGTGACCACTAATACAGGTTTGACTGTATAGTAGAGGTGACCACTAACACAGGTTTGACTGTATAATAGAGGTGACCACTAATACAGGTTTGACTGTATAGTAGAGGTGACCACTAACACAGGTTTGACTGTATAGTAGAGGTGACCACTGACATAGGTTTGACTGTATATTAGAGGTGACCACTAACACAGGTTTGACTGTATAGTAGAGGTGACCAATAACACAGCTTTGACTGTATTGTTAACCAACCGTAGTCACCTACGATTCCATTCCTTCACTGCTACATTGTAGGATCTTGTTTCTGGCTTCTCCAATCCGGTTCCATGCCTTCACTGCTACATTATAGGATCTTGTTTCTGGCTTCTCCAATCCGATTCCATGCCTTCACTGCTACATTATAGGATCTTGTTTCTGGCTTATCCAATCCGATTCCATGCCTTCACTGCTACATTATATTAGCTTGTTACTGGCTTCTCCTATCCAGTTCCATGCCTTCACTGCTACATTGCATGCTCTTGTTTCCGGCTTCTCCAATCCAGTTCCATGCCTTCACTGCTACATTGTAGGATCTTGTTACTGTCTTCTCCAATCTGATTCCATGCCTTCACTGCTACATTATATTAGCTTGTTACTGGCTTCTCCAATCCAGTTCCATGCCTTCACTGCTACAATGTATGTTCGTATTTCTGGCGTCTCCAATCCAGGTTCCCTTCCTTCACTTCAACATTGTGTGACTTTGTTTCATCAGTGGTTTCATATATGTTATCTTATGCTCTCTGTTTATTTTCTGTTACAGATCTGTGTGATATGATAGCCATCTTTTGTACATTTGATGTAACCCTATATCTAGGGTGCATACTGCCATCTCCAACCATTTCGTTTCAGTAGGGTTACAAGGTGGTAGACACCTGAAACCTTTAAACCCATTACTAACTAATTTGCTGATCAGTTTATTTTACTCCTGTTTAAGACCACACAAAACATTCAGTCACCATAAATCCTGCTTATATAAAAGTACCACAAGATGCAGACTGTTTATATTTACCACAAGATATGACAAATGCTGTTTGTGAAAGATAAAAATTACGAAAAAGTTTGTTAAGTTCGTTTACATTTTTCAATATATTTCGCGTTTGGTTTATATTGGTTTAATCTGCAACTCCCATCTTGTTGACTCAGTCAGTTCTTTGTTTCTCCCCCATCTTGTTGACTCAGTCACTTCTTTGTTTCTTCCCATTTTGTTAACTCAGTCACTTCTTTGTTTCTCCCCATCTTGTTGACTCAGTCACGTCTTTGTTTCTCCCCATCTTGTTGACTCAGTCACATCTTTGTTTCTCCCCATCTTGTTGACTCAGTCACATCTTTGTTTCTCCCCATCTTGTTAACTCAGTCACTTCTTTGTTTCTTCCCATCTTGTTGACTCAGTCACTTCTTTGTTTCTTCCCATCTTGTTGACTCAGTCACTTCTTTGTTTCTTCCCATCTTGTTAACTCAGTCACTTCTTTGTTTCTTCCCATCTTGTTAACTCAGTCACTTCTTTGTTTCTTCCCATCTTGTTGACTCAGGCACGTCTTTGTTTCTCCCCATCTTGTTGACTCAGTCACTTCTTTGTTTCTTCCCATTTTGTTGACTCAGTCACGTCTTTGTTTCTCCCCATCTTGTTGACTCAGTCACGTCTTTGTTTCTCCCCATCTTGTTGACTCAGTCACGTCTTTGTTTCTCCCCATCTTGTTGACCCAGTCACTTCTTTGTTTCTCCCCATCTTGTTGAACCTGTCACTTCTTTGTTTCTCCCCATCTTGTTGACTCAGTCACTTCTTTGTTTCTCTAATCCCGCATTGTACAATACTGTCTTAGCTAATACATATTTGCATTGAATGTGACTTTACATCCGTGAAAACGCACATTTCTACGGTAATAGTTTTCCAGTTTTCCACAGTTATCACCCTTTGACTGTATACAAGCACATCATTCTGTAGTATAAGAAATTTTGAGTTTTTGTGATGGTTTCCTCTGATATGGTTGTTATAGCTTAATAGATGCTGTAAGTAAGTAAGTCGGAAGTAATGGTATGGGTTATGCGTTAAGTATTTAACTTAATACTTGGCTGAATAGCAAACAACATTGATCCTGATCAGACGCAACTGATCAGGATCTATGTTGTTTGCAAATGTGATTTTATTTACTCAGCAGGCAATGAGTTAAAGAAACTATCAATACAATAAATAATGTATTTAGATACAACCAACTTATGCTATGTCTTAGCTACGATACTCTGCTTTGTAAAACCAGCATATGTTTAAAACGACTCCCCCCCATACACACACATCACATGTAATGTATGTTATTCCACTGATAATTTATCAGAGGCATGAACATGCATTCAAAACACAAGATTGATTGAGATGGAAACAGCTTGCATATTTCTGTCTTCATTTATAAATCATGATAAAACGTGTATTCATTCTTATTTTTTGCTTGCAATGTTTGGATAGAAAGCCGCAAGAATGCCCTGAAGCCCCTGGCCGAGACGTGCTCATGTCCTCATGCAACGGTTACATACTAACTACCATGTGTGGTTAGGGATATGCCGAGACGTGCTCATGTCCTCATGCAACGGTTACATACTAACTACCATGTGTGGTTAGGGATATGCCGAGACGTGCTCATGTCCTCATGCAACGGTTACATACTAACTACCATGTGTGGTTAGGGATATGCCGAGACGTGCTCATGTCCTCATGCAACGGTTACATACTAACTACCATGTGTGGTTAGGGATATGCCGAGACGTGCTCATGTCCTCATGCAACGGTTACATACTAACTACCATGTGTGGTTAGGGATATGCCGAGACGTGCTCATGTCCTCATGCAACGGTTACATACTAACTACCATGTGTGGTTAGGGATATGAACACCATGCACAACGTTAATTATAGATTGCATCAAGGATTTCATGGCTCCTTGATATTGTGGTTACTTGGGGGTCTAATTCATTCACCAATAAAAAGGAACATCTTTGCACTGGTAACCCAGGGATTGCAGGTTCGATCCCCCGCCTGACCCTAATAAAATTAACAGTTTTTCAGATGGGACGTTAAACCGAGGTCTCGTGTCGGTGCTTTACACCGTGCACGTAAAAGAACCAGAGGAGACTCTGGAATGGGTCTCTGTCTGTATCATTGCACTATCCTCCAACAATCTAAAATGACTAATCTCTTCAGGAGGCGTCGCTCATATGGGCAACCGGTAGCGACGTTAAATAAAAGTAAAACACACGGGAAATGCAAAGTTAACCCGTAACCTGCCTTAGAGCTTGTTGCTCTTCGAATAGTGGAGCTAAATCACTTGTCTGAATACTGGAGCTAAATCACTTGTCTGAATAATGGAGCTAAATCACTTGTCTGAATAATGGAGCTAAATCACTTGTCTGAATAATGGAGCTAAATCACTTGTCTGAATAATGGAGCTAAATCACTTGTCTGAATAGTGGAGCTAAATCACTTGTCTGAATAATGGAGCTAAATCACTTCTCTGAATAATGGAGCTAAATCACTTGTCTGAATAATTAATGGAGCTAAATCACTTGTCTGAATACTGGAGCTAAATCACTGCTGAATAGTGGAGCTAAATCACTTGTCTGAATAATGGAGCTAAATCACCTGTCTGAATAGTGGAGCTAAATCCCTGCTGAATAGTGGAGCTAAATCACTTGTCTGAATAATGGAGCTAAATCACCTGTCTGAATAGTGGAGCTAAATCACTGCTGAATAATGGAGCTAAATCACTTGTCTGAATAATGGAGCTAAATCACCTGTCTGAATAGTGGAGCTAAATCACTGCTGAATAGTGGAGCTAAATCACTGCTGAATAGTGGAGCTAAATCACTTGTCTGAATAATGGAGCTAAATCACCTGTCTGAATAATGGAGCTAAATCACTTGTCTGAATAGAAAGCAACAGAAATCCTGATCAGCCACGGTGTAACGCCGCCGATCTGGATCTATGTTGTTTACACATACTGTCCAATTTATACGGAAGGTTATCCCTTTCCGCCATAGAGATGTAGTTTTATTTCATACTTTTGGCTGTAATTTACCAATCATACACAATGGATAAGCTGTGAACTTGCCTACTCCACCTTCATGAGGTTACTGGGAATTATTAAGTGTTGTATACACTACGTTGTTCCGATCTTTATTATAGCTTGTTTGACTACTAATGTGTTGATCTATGTCAATAGGCATTGGCGTCGAGAGGCGCTACTAAGGGGGAAAGGGTTAAGAGAACGCTGGGATCAGAATAAGTAGAATTTAGAAAGTGATCAGGCTATTGTCTAATTGTACATAATTGTTATTCAATAGAATATTGAGACCTCAAATCCAAAATACATACAAACACGTTAAACACTGTAATGCCAATTGTGGTTTTCCATATTTACTGTTACTGTATTCAATAAATAAAGGACGTTGTGATAGCACAGTGGTAGTGCATTTAATTCAGGTGCGAAAGGCCCCGAATTTGTGCCCAGCTGTAGTCCGATTGTGCCCTTAGGCAAGGCATTTAAATTACACATTGCCTCTTCTCTCTCCTTCATGGCGATGGATTCCATCAGGAATGAGGTCTCGATAAGTTGTAAGAACTTGTTTCACAATCAGGGAGTGGAGGGCTGTAAGTAAGATTTAATAAATAAAATTCTGCAGTAACCAGTCTATTCTGGTTCATACCATATTGTTTGACAACCACAACAGAAACCAGTCTATTCTGGTTCATACCATATTGTTTTGACAACCACAACAGAAACCAGTCTTCCTGGTATATGTATGTTATTATCATAAAGAAATTTAACAGAACTTGGAAAAGCGATACAGGGCAGTGAGGCCGAACCATATATCTCCATTGGTTTGCTTCTTACCTCCCTAGCTCATGTTGTGGGTTTGATCCCCAAACAGAACTGATCATGTTGTGGGTTTGATCCCCAAACAGAACTGATCATGTTGTGGGTTTGATCCCCAAACAGAACTGATCATGTTGTGGGTTTGATCCCTAAACAGAACTGATCATGTTGTGGATTTGATCCCTAAACAGAACTGATCATGCTGTGGGTTTGATCCCTAAACAGAACTGATCATGTTGTGGGTTTGATCCCTAAACAGAACTGATCATGTTGTGGGTTTGATCCCCAAACAGAACTGATCATGTTGTGGGTTTGTTCCCTAATCAGAACTGATCATGTTGTGGGTTTGATCCCTAAACAGAACTGATCATGTTGTGGGTTTGATCCCTAAACAGAACTGATCATTTTGTGGGTTTGATCCCCAAACAGAACTGATCATGTTGTGGGTTTAATCCCCATACAGAACTGATCATGTTGTGGGTTTGATCCCCAAACAGAACTGATCATGTTGTGGGTTTGATCCCCAAACAGAACTGATCATGCTGTGGGTTTGATCCCTAACATAACTGATCATGTTGTGGGTTTGATCCCCAAACAGAACTGATCATGTTGTGGGTTTGATCCCCAAACAGAACTGATCATGTTGTGGGTTTGATCCCCAAACAGAACTGATCATGTTGTGGGTTTGATCCCCAAACAGAACTGATCATGTTGTGGGTTTGATCCCCAAACAGAACTGATCATGTTGTGGGTTTGATCCCAAAACAGAACTGATCATGTTGTGGGTTTAATCCCCATACAGAACTGATCATGTTGTGGGTTTGATCCCCAAACAGAACTGATCATGTTGTGGGTTTGATCCCCAAACAGAACTGATCATGTTGTGGGTTTAATCCCCATACAGAACTGATCATGTTGTGGGTTTGATCCCCAAACAGAACTGATCATATTGTGGGTTTGATCCCCAAACAGAACTGATCATGTTGTGGGTTTGATCCCCAAACAGAACTGATCGGAATACTTTCCAAATAAAAAACTTGACATTGGATATGTTTAGCTGGCATAGGATTGTGTTCCGTTCAGATAAAGCTGGGATCTGTAATGTCTACCAACCACAAGATAGATCAAACATTGATATATCACGGTTTAAACATGTACATTGATATATCACTGTTTAAACATGTACATTGATATATCACTGTTTAAACATGTACATTGATATATCACGGTTTAAACATGTACATTGATATATCACGGTTTAAACATGTACATTGATATATCACGGTTTAAACATGTACATTGATATATCACGGTTTAAACATGTACATTGATATATCACGGTTTAAACATGTACATTGATATATCACGGTTTAAACATGTACATTGATATATCACGGTTTAAACATGTACATTGATATATCACTGTTTAAACATGTACATTGATATATCACGGTTTAAACATGTACATTGATATATCACGGTTTAAACATGTACATTGATATATCACGGTTTAAACATGTACATTGATATATCACGGTTTAAACATGTACATTGATATATCACGGTTTAAACATGTACATTGATATATCACTGTTTAAACATGTACATTGATATATCACGGTTTAAACATGTACATTGATATATCACTGTTTAAACATGTACATTGATATATCACTGTTTAAACATGTACATTGATATATCACGGTTTAAACATGTACATTGATATATCACTGTTTAAACATGTACATTGATATATCACGGTTTAAACATGTACATTGATATATCACGGTTTAAACATGTACATTGATATATCACGGTTTAAACATGTACATTGATATATCACGGTTTAAACATGTACATTGATATATCACGGTTTAAACATGTACATTGATATATCACAGTTTAAATGGGATGGTGAATTCTTTCATGTATATTTTTCTACGTTTGTCGAAGTGCAGTAAGGTATGAAAACATTATAAATAAAGATCTTAAATATGACTTAAGTATTATAAATGAGATTTTGGGAGGACAATATCATTATCTACATACAAGTTGCTGTCAGGTCAATTGCTCCAATAAACATGAGGGTATGTGCCTGTCTTTCCCCAAAGATGGTCAAGTTATCTGCTGTTGGTATGTACCTGTCCTTTCCCATATATTGTCAAGTTATCTGCTGTGGATATGTACCTGTCCTTTCCCATATATTGTCAAGTTATCTGCTGTTGGTATGTACCTGTCCTTTCCCATATATTGTCAAGTTATCTGCTGTTGGTATGTACCTGTCCTTTCCCAAATATTGTCAAGTTATCTGCTGTGGGTATGTACCTGTCCTTCACCATGGATGGTCAAGTTATCTGCTATTAGTATGTACCTGTCCTTTCCCATAGATTGTCACGTTATCTGCTGTTGGTATGTACCTGTCCTTTCCCATATATTGTCAAGTTATCTGCTGTGGGCATGTACCTGTCCTTTCCCATATATTGTCATGTTATCTGCTGTTGGTATGTACCTGTCCTTTCCCATAGATTGTCAAGTTATCTGCTGTGGGTATGTACCTGTCCTTTCCCATATATTGTCATGTTATCTGCTGTTGGTATGTACCTGTCCTTTCCCATATATTGTCATGTTATCTGCTGTGGATATGTACCTGTCCTTTCCCATACATTGTCAAGTTATCTGCTGTGTGTATGTACCTGTCCTTTCCCATACATTGTCAAGTTATCTGCTGTGGGTATGTACCTGTCCTTTCCCATATATTGTCAAGTTATCTGCTGTGGGTATGTACCTGTCCTTTCCCATATATTGGCAAGTTTTCTGCTGTGGGTATGTACCTGTCCTTCCCCATATATTGTCAAGTTATCTGCTGTGGGTATGTACCTGTCCTTTCCCATATATTGTCAAGTTATCTGCTGTGGATATGTACCTGTCCTTTCCCATATATTGTCAAGTTATCTGCTGTGGGTATGTACCTGTCCTTTCCCATATATTGTCAAGTTATCTGCTGTGGATATGTACCTGTCCTTTCCCATATATTGTCAAGTTATCTGCTGTGGGTATGTACCTGTCCTTTCCCATATATTGTCAAGTTATCTGCTGTGGATATGTACCTGTCCTTTCCCATATATTGTCAAGTTATCTGCTGTGGATATGTACCTGTCCTTTCCCATATATTGTCAAGTTATCTGCTGTGGATATGTACCTGTCCTTTCCCATATATTGTCAAGTTATCTGCTATGGATATGTACCTGTCCTTTCCCATATATTGTCAAGTTATCTGCTGTGGGTATGTACCTGTCCTTTCCCATATATTGTCAAGTTATCTGCTGTGGATATGTACTTGTCCTTCCCCTTGGCTGTCCGATTAGCGCAGTGGTTAGTGCGCTCGCTTATCACCAATGCAACCTGGGTTCGATTCTCAGACTGGGAAGTATGTAAGATGGTACGTGGCCGCCAGATCAGACCTGTGGGTTTTCTCGGATACTCCGGTTTCCAGGTACAGAAGTCTGACAGGTGGGTTTTCTCGGGTACTCCGGTTTCCAGGTACAGAAGTGGTTATAGACACCAATACATGGAACCTTAATGTATCGTCGGATCCGAAAGACGTTTGAGTGCTAATATTGTTATTGGGGGATGGGAACTGAATAAAATAAGCTCTTGTAGCTCATTCCGCTCCAATTCCTTAGCGGAAAAAAGGAGAGAAAGACTAGTTTATACAAATTTATTTTAGCTCGATTGCGAAACAATTTCTTACAACCAATATAATCACTCTCGAGACCTCATTCCTGGTGGAATCCATCGCCATGTGGGAGAGAGAAGAGGCAATATGGAATTTAAATGCCTTGCCTAAGGACACAATTGTAACGGCTACAGCTGGGCGCAAACTCGGGGTGGGGGGATTTCGCAAATGAAGACGCGCTACAACTGCGTTATCACAACTTCCTGAGAGAGCATGTTGATAAGGCAATTAGTTTAAGAGTTCTAATTACAGGATTTAATAACAGTGATCAGATAGCATTTTTTTCCAAACTCGTGCATTTTTTTCCAAACTTCTGCTGTAACCTTACCTCATAAACTAGAACCAAACTGTGATTTCTGACAGCTGATTAGAAATCGCCCTTGATCATAACTGTCATAATTCATTTGAAAGTTGCAAGACACAAGGAACATTCATCTTCCAAACTGATAGTCATCCAGTGCAATAATTACATCAATGATGACCAGGTCCTTTGTGTAGCTTCCTATACAGTTATTGAACTTGTGAAAGAATGAGGTCATGAACCTAATCCCAAAGAATGGGCAATTGTAAGACCTGAACAAAATGTTTTATTAATGGTTTTTTTTTACAGGAAGCTAGTATGCTTTGGACTGTAATGGAAATGTCTGACACTGTGAGGGGTCCTGGCAGGAAATGAAATCTCTTATTATATGGACAGGAAATGATTATTGTAAATTGTGTATTGCTATCTCCAGCCACTGATATGCTAATTACTGTTGTGGTTGTGAAATGTGGGGTAGCAGATCACAAAAATGATGTACGCTTATGTTAGAGAAACCACATGGGATCCTGTCCAGGAAGATAGACTGAGTGTAGTAGATACTGGGTATCTCCTTTATTTCATTATAATGAAGTAATGCATTGTCCAAACACTCATCCTTGACCACTTACTATGATGGTTTTGTTCCTTCATCAAATTGTAATTATAGAATTTATAGTACATGGTATTTTGTATTTGTGCTTAACTCATTCAGCCCTGGTGTTGATTTACTGATAAGCTCCTGTTAGCCAGTTCTTATCTAACTCCTACAGATATCAGTAGTTTAGTCCTGTATTCCTGGAGTAATTTATCAATATTGATGATTTATCAGAATGTTTCATTTAGAATTGTTACTAAATTTGCTAACTTTGAATGCATGTATCTTTCCTGTTCTATTCTGAATAAATTAAAATGTTCACCTATGTCTTGTTGATTCATTATTTTTACAATCCCCATATATCATTAGTAAGTAAAATCATGCAAAACAGGGTTGAACAGGGTGAATATGAAACATTACTTACGGAGGAAGAATTCATTTATTACCCATTTCACTTATTAATCCAATGAATGAATTTCACACACATTATATTTACACTATTTACAACACAATAGTAATAGATATATTGATGGATTTACATGTAGGCCTACTCTTGCACTAATTTACTATGGATGGAGTGTTGGTCGAACTCAAAATTTATGTACATGTCAATTGTCCAATGATTATGTTGCTCAACTGTAGATAAATGATTAGATTAAATCCGGAAAAGTCACTCTCATCACTGTCCGATCGCAACATACCGTCAATGTCCATATTTTCGTTGGAATCGGCAGCCATTTTTACAAATATCGCCAATTTATTTTCGTTTTTGTACACGGAAATATCTTATTTTGCTGTTTTAAATCTCGGGAATTTTTTTTCGAAAACTTGCCCGGATGTTAGATTATTCTTTTGTAAACTAAATTTTCATTGGTTTATTTCGAAAATAGCACAAGAACCGCTGATATTAAGCCAATGAAATGCGACGTTAGAAAACATCGCTCGGAATTCAGAGTTCAGTATAATGCGCCTCCAATATTAGTCTCTCGGAAAGCTGGTGTGTTATCAGGCAACGTCTGATAGCGGCTCTCGGAAAGCGGCTTATCTTATCTACGCCGCCGTTTGACGGCTCAAAGGCTGGATGAGTTAACAGACGGATCTGTAGTCCAGTGGTAACACGCTGGACTGGTAATCCAGGGATCGCAGATTCGATCCCCCGTCTGACCCTAATAAAATTAACAGTCTTTCAGATGAGACTTTAAACCGAGGTCTCGTGTCGGTGCTGTACACTGTGCACGTAAAAGAAGGAGATTCTGGAATGGGTCTCTGTCTGTATCATTGCACTATCCTCCAAAAATCTAAAATGACTAATCTCTTCAGGTGTTGTCGCTCATATGGGTGGGCAACCGGTAGTGACGATAAATAAACGTAAAACACACACAATTTGTACTTAGTTATAGAGATGTCTCTTCACTTCTAATGAGTGATTACATCGGTGTGCTTGTAGATTGGTTAGAAGCAACATCAGATGTTATCATTGTCTTATATAAATTTAGATGCAGACTATAATTATATTATTGGGTTTATGTTTAGGTTATCCAATTGATTGTATTTAACTAGTTTAATGAAGGTGCTGAATAAACTGACGTCTGAAGTTTTGTTTTAGGTTTTACGTTGAACACAATTTGAGCCCCGCCTCTGTGGTCCAGTGGTTGCGCTCGCTGACATGTACACTGATGGTTACGGGTTCAAACCCTGCTCAGGCCGTGTCTCATTCATATGAAAAAGTTGGCAGTTTTCTATGGAGGTTGTTGCATCAAGTACTGGTTAACCGCTAGAGCCTGCCCAGGATAGGTGTTGTTAGGTGAACTGCGCGTCTGCTATATAGCCTGAAATGTTGCATGCGTAAAAACTCAAACAAACAACACATTTTGCCTGGTTGATAAAAATTCGATATTTGTTTCCCTAAACAGTTAGTGGAAGTCGTGATAGCTCAGTGGATGCACGGTCGTTTCAGGTGCGAAAGTTCCGGAGTTCGAGCACTGCTGGAGCCGTTACGATTGTGCCCTTAGGCTAGGCATTTAAATTCCACGTTACCTCTTCTCTATCCCTCGTGGCGATGGAATGAGGTCTCGAGTGTGATTAATATAAGTTAGAAGAACTTGTTTTGCAATCAAGCTAAAATAAATTTGTATAAACTAAACAGTTATGTTGATTGTTATTTAAAAACACCAGTATTAATCCATTCAACACCAAGTAACTCACATGGACTGGTCCATGATATTTTTAGACCAATAAATTAATAACAAAATTACATTTGGATCAGTTCATTTATCAAAATGGGTAAAAAAAAAATCCCTAAAAATAGTTATATTACTTGAAAAAAGTGCAGATCCTGATGAGACGGCTCGTCACGAGCCGGCTCATCTGGATCTACACTTTTTTGTAAGCCTATATAGAGGTCTGTGGTGTTGAAAGGGTTAAGCGCACTACCATATGTAATATGCCGCAAGCAATTAACATAAAATAGGTAAATAATCTCAGTATTAGCAGAGTCTACTGAAATAGTGACACATATTCTTTGAATGCTTATGGTTCTTTTCAATTTAACCCATTCAACACCAAGTAACTGACATGGACTGGTCCATGATATTTTTAGACCAATAAATTAATAACAAAATTACATTTGGATCAGTTCATTTATCAAAATGGGTAAAAAAAAATTCCCTAAAAATAGTTATATTACTTGAAAAAAGTGCAGATCCTGATGAGACGGCTCGTCACGAGCCGGCTCATCTGGATCTACACTTTTTTGTAAGCCTATATAGAGGTCTGTGGTGTTGAAAGGGTTAAGCGCACTACCATATGTAATATGCCGCAAGCAATTAACATAAAATAGGTAAATAATCTCAGTATTAGCAGAGTCTACTGAAATAGTGACACATATTCTTTGAATGCTTATGGTTCTTTTCAATTTAACCCATTCAACACCAAGTAACTGACATGGACTGGTCCATGATATTTTTAGACCAATAAATTAATAACAAAATTACATTTGGATCAGTTCATTTATCAAAATGGGTAATTTTTTTCTCTAAAAATAGTTATATTACTTGAAAAAAGTGCAGATCCTGATGAGACGGCTCATCACGAGCCGGCTCATCTGGATCTACACTTTTTTGTAAGCCTATTTAGAGGTCTGTGGTGTTGAAAGGGTTAAAACACTGTCGTGACGTCATACCTTTGTACTTGCAGTCCATTATTATTAATATTGGACTGGTGTCAAAAGGCCAGAGTATTATATTAAATACTGCGGGTACATGTACGAAATTAACAATTTTAATTAGTAGGATCTTGTTATATAAGTGTGTGTTTTAAGTAAGATATAAGCCTCAAACGGATCCAATATGTAAAATATTGGTACTGTCTTCGGCACTACACTCCTCACACAGTCCAATATTTTACATATTGGATCATTTTCAGCTTATATCCTATACATAACCATGCAAAGGTAGATGCATTTTGTGGCTTCACCCCTAGCTGGCTTATATTGCATTAATCCATTTGATTCTGGATACCGTTCAAACGGTATTTGTAAAGAACATAGAGCCAGATCAGCCGCCACGGAATGTGCCGTCTGATCAGGCTCTATGCTGTTTACTATTCAGATGATCTTGCTAAGACACTTGGCTATGTAGCAAACAACATAGATCCTGATCAGCGTGCAGCGTCACGTTGCGGCTGATCTGGATCTATGTTGTTTGCAAAAGCCTTTAAATGTATCCAGAATGAAATGGGTTAATGTCATCCATTTAAATAATTACCACATTTACCTGTACTTATATATTTCTGGGGGTGGATAACAATATATTTCCAAGAAAAACCTAAGACTATAACACTCCTTAATCTGCTGTATGGGTAGGTTTGATTGTCACATGATCAACTTCAATGATATTATGTTTCTTAGCATCATGCTAAGCTCCTCACAGTTTACATATTGGATTGTTTTCGGCTTATATCCTATACACAAATTTTGTCTGAAAGTCTCTTGAGAGTTGGTACAAGAGAGTTGGTACCCTGCGGCTAGAGTTGGTACCCTGCGGCTAGAGTTGGTACCCTGTGGCTAGAGTTGGTAACCTGTGGCTAAAGTTGGTAACCTGTGGCTAGAGTTGGTACCCTGTGGCTAGAGTTGGTACCCTGCGGCTAGAGTTGGTACCCTGTGGCTAGAGTTGGCACCCTGCGGCTGGAGTTGGTACCCTGTGGCTAGAGTTGGTACCCTGTGGCTGGAGTTGGTACCCTGTGGCTGGAGTTGGTACCCTGTGGCTAGAGTTGGTACCCTGAGGCTAGAGTTGGTACCCTGGGGCTAGAGTTGGTACCCTGCAGCTATAGTTGGTACCCTGCGGCTAGAGTTGGTACCCTGAGGCTAGAGTTGGTACCCTGAGACTAGAGTTGGTACCCTGTGGCTAGAGTTGGTACCCTGCAGCTATAGTTGGTACCCTGCAGCTAGAGTTGGTACCCTGTGGCTAGAGTTGGTACCCTGCGGCTAGAGTTGGTACCCTGTGGCTAGAGTTGGCACCCTGCGGCTGGAGTTGGTACCCTGTGGCTAGAGTTGGTACCCTGTGGCTGGAGTTGGTACCCTGCAGCTAGAGTTGGTACCCTGTGGCTAGAGTTGGTACCCTGCGGCTAGAGTTGGTACCCTGTGGCTAGAGTTGCACCCTGCGGCTAGAGTTGGTACCCTGTGGCTAGAGTTGGTACCCTGCAGCTATAGTTGGTACCCTGCAGCTAGAGTTGGTACCCTGTGGCTAGAGTTGGTACCCTGCGGCTAGAGTTGGTACCCTGTGGCTAGAGTTGGCACCCTGCGGCTGGAGTTGGTACCCTGTGGCTAGAGTTGGTACCCTGTGGCTGGAGTTGGTACCCTGTGGCTGGAGTTGGTACCCTGTGGCTAGAGTTGGTACCCTGAGGCTAGAGTTGGTACCCTGGGGCTAGAGTTGGTACCCTGCAGCTATAGTTGGTACCCTGCGGCTAGAGTTGGTACCCTGAGGCTAGAGTTGGTACCCTGAGACTAGAGTTGGTACCCTGTGGCTAGAGTTGGTACCCTGAGACTAGAGTTAGTACCCTACAGCTAGAGTTGGTACCCTGCGGCTAGAGTTGGTACCCTGAGGCTAGAGTTGGTACCCTGAGGCTAGAGTTGGTACCCTGAGGCTAGAGTTGGTACCCTGCGGCTAGAGTTGGTACCCTGCGGCTAGAGTTGGTACCTGCGGCTAGAGTTGGTACCCTGGGGCTGGAGTTGGTACCCTGCGGCTAGAGTTGGTACCCTGCAGCTAGAGTTGGTACCCTGCAGCTAGAGTTGGTACCTGCGGCTAGAGTTGGTACCCTGTGGCTAGAGTTGGTACCCTGAGGCTAGAGTTGGTACCCTGAGGCTAGAGTTTGTACCTTGTAGCTAGAGTTGGTACCCTGCGGCTAGAGTTGGTACCCTGCGGCTAGAGTTGGTACCCTGTGGCTGGAGTTGGTACCCTGTGGCTAGAGTTGGTACCCTACAGCTAGAGTTGGTACCCTACAGCTAGAGTTGGTACCCTGGGGCTGGAGTTGGTACCCTGGGGCTAGAGTTGGTACCCTGCGGCTAGAGTTGGTACCCTGCGGCTAGAGTTGGTACCCTGCAGCTAGAGTTGGTACCCTGCAGCTATAGTTGGTACCCTGGGGCTAGAGTTGGTACCCTGCGGCTAGAGTTGGTACCCTGGGGCTAGGTCATTATGACTTACGAGAGAGAAATCATAGCTGTACTTTGTGAGTCGATTAAAGCTTGTGTTACATTGTTTGCATGTCTTCACTATCCAAAATGTCATCTCTTTACATTCTATTCAAGATACAGTTAACGTTAAACATCAAGTTATAGAAATTTGAAATTGATAATTACAAGGGACAAGTTAACAAACAAAAAATGTTCGAAATTCAGTATTTTTCAAGATAGCTTGTCTTGCATTGAAATTGTGCTTGTTCAGCAGATATTCAATGAAAATATTACATTGATTTGAGTTGTGCATTGTTTACAGAGGGTGTTGAATGTCAAAGAAAGGCTTTCACAAAACGCCACCATTCAGTTGGTTCCCAGTGCCTATCGGCCCTTTACATCTCCCTGTTTAAGTGATCCGGATGGCCCTTTCAATCACTAAACAATGCCTGTTGACCCCTCTGATCTAAGCATGGCTGATTTTAGATGATGTCTTCAATGGGGTCAGCATTTTTGTATGAATTGAGCCCTATTTTATTTTCATTGTTTGGCTAATCTCTTCTTTGGGTGTCAGGGAGTGAGTTATGGCCCAGCAGGCGTTGAATTTAGACCACCCTTGTTATGTTTTGGGGCTCTGTCAGGGTCAGTAGTGGTGGGTAGGTCACCATTCGTAAGGCCGAATGGGTAACATCATTTGGAGGGTATCTATTGAATGTTGTGGGCTTGATTGTTGTCATTGACATTAAAATTCATTAAATAATAATCAGAACATTAAATCAGTGTCTTAGACACTTTCATATTACAAAATTCAGAATTTCAAAATAACTAGACGAGCAGCTGTTGCAACTTGCTTCTTGATGTTTTGCATAAGATTTGTTAGACTGGTAACCCTCAACTTGCTTCTTGATGTTTTGCATAAGATTTGTTAGACTGGTAACCCTCAACTTGCTTCTTGATGTTTTGCATAAGATTTGTTAGACTGGTAACCCTCAACTTGCCTCTTGATGTTTTGCATAAGATTTGTTAGACTGGTAACCCTCAACTTGCTTCTTGATGTTTTGCATAAGATTTGTTAGACTGGTAACCCTCAACTTGCTTCTTGATGTTTTGCATAAGATTTGTTAGACTGGTAACCCTCAGCTTGCTATCTGATCATATAGGAGATGCACTTGTTTGGCCAACACTGGTGGATTACTTGTGTTGATTTATATAATCCATTGGAGTACTGATATTGGGAAATTATACCAAAATGAATGGCATTCTGTAATGGTGTTTGCTTTTTACATGTATTTAACTTGGTTACGGGTGGCTAACAGTCATTAGCAAACACCTGAAGAGATTAGTCATTTTGGGCTTGGAGGATAGTGCAAGGACACAGACAGGCCCTTTCCAGAAGCTCCTCTGATTCAATTTATATGCACAGTGTCAACCACCAATACAATACAGTCAGTTTTAATATGGTATAATGTGGATCAAACCTGTGATCTCATGTTTTTGAACCTCTGGACTAATTCACACCATTGAGATAATGGCTTTGTAACTCTTGCCGAAATGTTTTGTGACCACCAGAAACACATATGAGAGGTCTCACACCCAAATCCTTCGTGACAGATGCTTTGTCCCCATTTATTGCCAATGACAAATTCTGCATTGTTTCATTTGCTTAATTCTATTATTCCCCTCACCTTTAATTGCAGGTATTGAATAGCTGCATTACTGTTGTCTTTCTGCCCTGCATTCAGGTAGCACAGACAATGCAGAGAGGCCATCCCTCATAAAGTGTTCACTGTACGTGCATCTGGTGAGCTTATTGTCCCTGTGGGTCATTAAATGCATGTTTCTCACATGATGTGTATAGAGGAATTTTTACTGTTGCATGTTCATAGAAAATAAGGGGGAAATCTGAGCCTTAATTGCCATACATAAATAGGGGAACAATTGACCCTGATCAAGGGTGATAATGCACTTCCTGTGCAGGATGTATACATGCCCAGCATCCATCATGACCTTTCACCTGGCCACCATGACACCATTTCTGGTTTATTGTTTGTTTTATGATCAGGTTTAAATGGCAGTAGCAGATTAGTCAGTTGTAGAGGTAGGTGTAGGGTTTGTTGTAGATGTAGTGGTAGAGTTTGTTGTAGAGGTAGTTGTAGGGTTTGTTGTAGAGGTAGTTGTAGGGTTTGTTGTAGAGGTAGATGTAGGGTTTGTTGTAGAGGTAGATGTAGGGTTTGTTGTAGAGGTAGTTGTAGGGTTTGTTGTAGAGGTAGTTGTAGGGTTTGTTGTAGAGGTAGTTGTAGGGTTTGTTGTAGATGTAGTTGTAGATGTAGTTGTAGAGGTAGTTGTAGATGTAGTTGTAGAGGTAGTTGTAGATGTAGTTGTAGGGGTTGTTGTAGTTGTAATTGTAGAGATAGTTGTGGAGGTAGAAGTAGAGGTTGTTGTAGTTGTAGGGGTTGTTGTAGATGTAGTTGTAGGGTTTGTTGCAGATGTAGTTGTAGGGGTTGTTCAAGATGTAGTTGTAGGGGTTATTGTAGTTGTAATTGTAGAGATAGTTGTGGAGGTAGAAGTAGAGGTTGTTGTAGTTGTAGGGGTTGTTGTAGAGGTAGATGTAGGGTTTGTTGTAGAGGTAGTTGTAGGGTTTGTTGTAGAGGTAGTTGTAGGGTTTGTTGTAGAGGTAGTTGTAGGGTTTGTTGTAGAGGTAGTTGTAGGGTTTGTTGTAGAGGTAGATGTAGGGTTTGTTGTAGAGGTAGTTGTAGGGTTTGTTGTAGAGGTAGTTGTAGGGTTTGTTGTAGAGATAGTTGAAGGGTTTGTTGTAGGGTTTGTTGTAGAGGTAGTTGTAGGGTTTGTTGTAGAGGTAGTTGTAGGGTTTGTTGTAGTTGTTGGGTTTGTTGTAGTTGTAGGGTTTGTTGTAGTTGTCGATGAAGTTGTAGGGTGTGTTGTAGTTGTAGATGAAGTTGTAGGGTTTGTTGTAGTTGTAGGGGTTCTTGTAGATGTAGTTGTAGGAGTTGTTGTAGTTGTAGATGAAGTTGTAGGGGTTGTTGTAGTTGTAGATGTAGTTGTAGGGGTTGTTGTAGTTGTAGAGGTAGTTGTAGGGGTTGTTGTAGTTGTAGATGTAGTTGTAGGGGTTGTTGTAGTTGTAGATGTAGGGGTTGTTGTAGTTGTAGAGGTAGTTGTAGGGGTTGTTATAGATGTAGTTGTAGGGGTTGTTGTAGTTGTAGATGTAGTTGTAGGGGTTGTTGTAGTTGTAGATGAAGTTGTAGGGGTTGTTGTAGTTGTAGAGGTAGTTGTAGGGGTTGTTGTAGTTGTAGAGGTAGTTGTTGGGGTTGTTGTATATGTAGTTGTAGGGGTTGTTGTAGTTGTAGGGGTTGTTGTAGTTGTAGATGAAGTTGTAGGGGTTGTTGTAGTTGTAGATGTAGTTGTAGGGGTTGTTGTAGTTGTAGGGGTTGTTGTAGTTGTAGATGAAGTTGTAGGGGTTGTTGTAGTTGTAGAGGTAGTTGTAGGGGTTGTTGTAGTTGTAGAAGTAGTTGTGCTAAGTAAGGCAGGGTGAAGTGCAGAGAAGTATTTGTGAATTCTGCAGTGGTGTGCCATAAGGCCACCAGTACACTCCTCACCCAGCAAGCAACCAGGTTATGGGAGAGTTTGGATGAGGCGAAATAAATTATATGGAAATACTAATTGAGTTGTATATTAATTGTGATCTGTTAATCTGTAGACATACATACATTAATTCATCATCAAATTTGCATCATCACCTGTACCAGCAGACGCTGTAGAAAATATGATATAATGTAAGATAGAAGTTGGAGCCAGCAATAGAAGAGAAATACAGAGGTTTTGTTCTGTCAGCTGCCCTACTTTTGAAACTCATTGCTACCTTAAATCAACAAATTAATACAGCACTATTAACAATAATTTGCCAGAGCTAAGATAGCTCAGTTGTCAACACTATAATCACAGATTTTATTGAGCATATGAATAGCACAAAAAAAGAATATTGGATATTCTGGCAGTTGTACAGACAGGTGGAAAAGCAATCTTTTGTTAAAATAAAAATATATGAAATTCAAATGAATACCAGCACTCATATCATCAAGTGTCAATGGCATGGAGAGCTGCAAGCATACATGGTAGCGAGCAACTTTCTGCCAATTAAACTGCATTCTAATTAACATATGAACGTTCCCTTCTATTTTACATGTTAAGTAGCGTTTGAAAGTAAAGACGTCTTGAATTTGATACTGTGATCAGTTTTCAATGGTAATGAGAAGATGCTAGATTTTGGGCTCCATTTCTCAGTGTATCGTATGATATCTGGTTGAACAGTTCGTAAACTAGGGGCCACTGGGTACAGGGATAGTTTATACTGACCAGTGAGAAATATCACACAGTGCGTTGACAGGAAGTCAAAGAGTTAAATACAAACGGAATCATTCCGGCAAATGATAATGAAATTAGAAACGCTTAATTTTGTTGGAATGTGTAATTTGTATTTCAAATATGGGGCAATGTTGACAGTATGTATAATTACAGTTCTCCTGCATTAAAATGACAAAATGATATCTTGGTTAACCCATTCAACACCAAGTAACTCACATGGACTGGTCCATGATATTCATAAACCAATAAATGAATCAGAAAATCACATTTGGACAAGTTCATTTATCAAAATGGGTAATTATGTCTAAAAATAGTCATATCACTGGCAAAAAGTGCAGATCCTGATGAGACGGCTCGTCACGAGCCGGCTCATCTGGATCTACACTTTTTGTAAGCCTATTTAGAGGTCTGTGGTGTTGAAAGGGTTAACAAGCGTTGTACTATTGATGCAAATTTTCTCTTGTTAATTCGAAAACCCCAAAAGCAAGGGTCATCGTCATGAATACGGGAAGTCATTAAAATTTCTATAACTCGTTTTCGCCATACCAGCGAGTGACCCCATGTACCTGATATCCAGGGCTATTGCTTTACAGTGAATTAACAGTTATTTAAAAATTCTGGACATCAATTTTAACTGTTGAAGTTTCAGTGGTTTGATTAATTATGTTGAAATGTTAAAAATGTCCATTTGTCATGTGATATTCAACACCCCATTATAGTGTGTGAACACATGAATTATTTCATCTTTGAAATTTTAGACAATAGTATTTTACAGAATCATTAATATCATTTACATTTGATAATGTTAATAAAGCCATCTTAGAAAGACCATTATATACTTTGACATGAAGGAATCTTTGTTATGTATTGAAGAAAAGAGTTTTATAATTATGCAAGTTTTGGGAAACAATTTTTTTTTATAGATTACCATATGATAAAAGTTTGTCTTGATAGAAACATTCGCTCAGACTGTGGTTCTTTATATGAAAACGTTTGCAGTTTCTTACGGAGGTTGGTGCACCAAGTACTGGTTAACAGCTGGAGCCTGCCCAGGAAAGGTGTTGTTAGGTAAACTGTTTGTCGCTCAAATGGGCAACCAGTAGTGATGTTAAATAAACATAAATAAACACACAAAAACATTCTTAAAAGAAAGGATTGATCTATTTTCGATATTCCATGGAATTTCTCTCAGTTTGAGCAATAATTTGGTGGTGTCACATTTGGCTGTTGCCCCATCTCCTTGCATATTTGGTGGTATCACATTTGGCTGTTGTCCCATCTCCTTGCATATTTGGTGGTGTCACATTTGGCTGTTGTCCCATCTCCTTGCATATTTGGTGGTGTCACATTTGGCTGTTGGCCCATCTCCTTGCATATTTGGTGGTGTAACATTTGGCTGTTGCCCCATCTCCTTGCATATTTGGTGGTGTAACATTTGGCTGTTGCCCCATCTCCTTGCATATTTGGTGGTGTAACATTTGGCTGTTGCCCCATCTTGCATATTTGGTGGTGTAACATTTGGCTGTTGCCCCATCTCCTTGCATATTTGGTGGTGTAACATTTGGCTGTTGCCCCATCTCCTTGCATATTTGGTGGTATCACATTTGGCTGTTGCCCCATCTCCTTGCATATTTGGTGGTGTCACATTTGGCTGTTGCCTCATCTCCTTGCATATTTGGTGGTATCACATTTGGCTGTTGTCCCATCTCCTTGCATATTTGGTGGTATCACATTTGGCTGTTGCCCCATCTCCTTGCATATTTGGTGGTATCACATTTGGCTGTTGCCCCATCTCCTTGCATATTTGGTGGTATCACATTTGGCTGTTGCCCCATCTCCTTGCATATTTGGTTGTGTCACATTTGGCTGTTGTCCCATCTCCTTGCATATTTGGTGGTATCACATTTGGCTGTTGCCCCATCTCCTTGCATATTTGGTGGTGTCACATTTGGCTGTTGCCCCATCTCCTTGCATATTTGGTGGTATCACATTTGGCTGTTGCCCCATCTCCTTGCATATTTGGTGGTGTCACATTTGGCTGTTGCCCCATCTCCTTGCATATTTGGTGGTGTCACATTTGGCTGTTGCCCCATCTCCTTGCATATTTGGTGGTGTAACATTTGGCTGTTGCCCCATCTCCTTGCATATTTGGTGGTGTAACATTTGGCTGTTGCCCCATCTCCTTGCATATTTGGTGGTGTAACATTTGGCTGTTGCCCCATCTCCTTGCATATTTGGTGGTATCACATTTGGCTGTTGCCCCATCTCCTTGCATATTTGGTGGTGTCACATTTGGCTGTTGCCCCATCTCCTTGCATATTTGGTGGTATCACATTTGGCTGTTGCCCCATCTCCTTGCATATTTGGTGGTATCACATTTGGCTGTTGCCCCATCTCCTTGCATATTTGGTGGTATCACATTTGGCTGTTGCCCCATCTCCTTGCATATTTGGTGGTGTCACATTTGGCTGTTGTCCCATCTCCTTGCATATTTGGTGGTATCACATTTGGCTGTTGCCCCATCTCCTTGCATATTTGGTGGTGTCACATTTGGCTGTTGCCCCATCTCCTTGCATATTTGGTGGTATCACATTTGGCTGTTGCCCCATCTCCTTGCATATTTGGTGGTGTAACATTTGGCTGTTGCCCCATCTCCTTGCATATTTGGTGGTGTCACATTTGGCTGTTGCCCCATCTCCTTGCATATTTGGTGGTATCACATTTGGCTGTTGCCCCATCTCCTTGCATATTTGGTGGTATCACATTTGGCTGTTGCCCCATCTCCTTGCATATTTGGTGGTGTCACATTTGGCTGTTGCCCCATCTCCTTGCATATTTGGTGGTGTAACATTTGGCTGTTGCCCCATCGCCTTGCATATTTGGTGGTATCACATTTGGCTGTTGCCCCATCTCCTTGCATATTTGGTGGTATCACATTTGGCTGTTGCCCCATCTCCTTGCATATTTGGTGGTATCACATTTGGCTGTTGTCCCATCTCCTTGCATATTTGGTGGTATCACATTTGGCTGTTGCCCCATCTCCTTGCTGCTCCTTTTTATCCATTGCTCATGGTCCAACTATTACTTGGAATGTAGTACTGCTATTCAAATACATGTATTTATATGTTTTAGAAGTTATATATTCCAGGCCAAGGGTGGGGATGTACAGACATTTGTCAAACGTTATTAATGTAGGCGGTAGGGCAGGCCGTAGTAAAATTTGTCGCTTTATACCCTTTGAGTGACAACTTGGTGTTTTCTGATTTGACAATATTTTCATGTCTGATTTCACTGATAAGCCATTTTCGAAAAGAAAAACATGCGTCCCTTTTAATCTGACAAGGGTTTATATCTGCGATCTGATGTTTGTCATTGAGTGGGATAATATTGTAGCAATGAAAGGCCAAATCTCATGTTAAATTTACCGTTATTTTTCATGTGTGCGACTTTTTGCAATTAGCATTTTCGGAGATGATATATTTTTGATTCTAATCTAATTATAAATGTGAAAATTTTAAAAGGTACGACTATATTGCATGTCCCCTTGGTTTCAAGTAATCTCGGGTTTCTTGCAAGTCTTTTATGTGTCCTCTGTGAGCCTATGTCAACCTGTTTGGATTGTCAGTCCTTTATGGTAGGGATAATTCATTCAATTTGTCAAAGTCCATTTATATTCACCGATCTTTCTTGCACAGAAATCTCATCTTTGTGCATGTTTGACTTTAAATAATGCGGAATTGTGGGTAAATCATGGGTCGAATGTGAGCGAGTGCTATGCCCATAGAGGACTGACGGAGCATCACAGTTTGATAGCCCGTTTTAATTCCCCAAACACTGCCAAGTTTTGTACTTGTCTGTATTTATTGACCATTGTCAAGGATAGTATTTTAAAAGTCGATACTTTACAACATGAGATTTTTATAAGCAATTAACATTACAATATGATAGTTCTTATCAAAAAAGGTCTTGGTGTTCAGTTTAAGAGGGTTTAAGGGAGTCATTAAGTGGATTATTGGATTTATAAAGAGGGAATGCTACCAAGGCCAATCCCTGCAGACAGAAACCCCATTTAGAATGCATATTATTTGCATGTATTGTATGAGAATTTCGCTTCAAATGAGACAGGAGGTGCGGATGCATTTGGTGTATTGGGGTTTAACTTATTGCATTCATGGGACATGTATAATTAATTTTGAGGCCAGGTAACCTGCAAAGGTACCTGGAAACTGCATATAAAGCTGCACAGCATGTCTTCAGTAGTCAAAGCAAGTCAGTGAGCCGGCAAAGAATGCCAATAATTATCTATGGTAGGAACATCTTGTTCTTCTATGTAGCTTCCTTCTATGAAACATCATTCCATATCTAACGCGGGTTGAGAAACTGATGTATGTCGAGGAACATGGTGTGCTTACAGTCAAATCTGTGTTAAGCAGTCAGCCAAGGGAAACTCAGGAAGTGGTTGCTTAGCACAGGTGGTTGCTTAACCCATTTCATTCTGGATCCATTTAAAGGCTTTTGCAAACAACATAGATCCAGATCAGCTGCAGCGTAACGCTGCGTGGTGCTGATCAGGATCTTTGTTGCGTAGCGCTGCCTGCTGATCAGGATCTATGTTGTTTGCTACATAACCAAGTGTCTTAGCAAGATAATCTGAATAGCAAACAGCATAGAGCATGGATCAGACGGCAGCATACAGCCTGATCAAACGGCAGCATACAGCCTGATCAGACGGAACGGCACATTCACGTGCATGCCAAAACCCACATATTTCAGGACCAAAGTAGGGGGGGGTCATCTTATAGACGGGATCGTCTTATAGGCGAGTATGGCCGGTACTCTTTGAAAGAGTTTTTACACAGAATGATTATAATTGTGAGGATCTATTTTCACTTTTGGGGTTGCGAAGTCTCCGAGTTCACATTCCTTCTTCCCACCTCCACTGGTTGAAGACCATTTCATTTTTTTACTATATGACTTTAACACAACGTTCTTTATAAAGAACAGGGTCATAAAACTAAACTTTCCATTGAGGGGAACTGGTTCGTTCCTCATTGAGCAAGCCAACTGTAAACCAGTTTCATTCAAGTTTTGGAAGGGAAATTCCTTTAAGGGATATCGCTTACATACGAGATAGTACAGATAATATGATGAAAAGTGTCATATTGTGATGTTTTTGTTTCTAATGTTCCTCAGTTGGTTTAATGTTTCTATGAACTCGTGAGGCCCTTTTTCAGATCAAATTTACCATGTAATTTCTCTTAGAAGAGACTTTGATTTTTAATGTGATTACAGACTAGTCAATGTGCTGTTTCCTCTCCCCAGAAAGGGATGGTATTTTGCCCTTTCTCTTCTCTGAGGTAAACAGTTAAATGGGTTCAAAGACCCTTGTAATCGGATTGTTTTACTGTGCTAAAAATATAAAGATCATGGACAACCATCAACTGTTGATTCTTGCTATAGATAGCTTATTTCAAATTTTGCTATAGATAGTTGTATTTTACATTTCGCTATAGATAGTTGTATTTCACATTTCTCTATAGATAGTTGTATTTCAAATTTCGCTATAGATAGTTGTATTTCAAATTTCGCTATAGATAGTTGTATTTTACATTTCGCTATAGATAGTTGTATTTCACATTTCTCTATAGATAGTTGTATTTCACATTTCGCTATAGATAGCTGTATTTCACATTTCGCTGTAGATAGCTGTATTTCACATTTCGCTATAGATAGCTGTATTTCACATTTCGCTATAGATAGCTGTATTTCACATTTCGCTATAGATAGCTGTATTTCACATTTCGCTATAGATAGCTGTATTTCACATTTCGCTATAGATAGCTGCATTTCACATTTCGCTATAGATAGCTGTATTTCACATTTCGCTATAGATAGCTGTATTTCACATTTCGCTATAGATAGCTGTATTTCACATTTCGCTATAGATAGCTGCATTTCACATTTCGCTATAGATAGCTGTATTTCACATTTCGCTATAGATAGCTGTATTTCACATTTCGCTATAGATAGCTGTATTTCACATTTCGCTATAGATAGCTGCATTTCACATTTCGCTATAGATAGCTGTATTTCACATTTCGCTATAGATAGCTGTATTTCACATTTCGCTATAGATAGCTGTATTTCACATTTCGCTATAGATAGCTGCATTTCACATTTCGCTATAGATAGCTGTATTTCACATTTTGCTATAGATAGCTGTATTTCACATTTCGCTATAGATAACTGTATTTCAAATTTCGCTACATTTCAAAAGAGATAGCATTTTATTTTATTATTTCTATCCCCTTTCTTGTCTGTCAAACAGGTAATGGTGAACTTAATTTTATTCAATATATATAACAAGCCGAAGTAGATCTCTCTTCTTTTTTTCTCTCTTGTGATATTTAGACAAGACTATTATTTTTCTATTTTTTGTGTTAATTTTTCTCTTCTTTTTCACATGCTTTGTCTAAACATAACATTCTTATATATTGAATTATGTAATGTATTGTATACATATGTAAATGTAACTGTTTTGTACAAATTTCATTACTATGTTCTTTGTAAGGTACAAGTGGGATGGCCTCGACCCGCTTGCTACCTACGACGAGGCAAATAAACGGACCTATTATTAAACGTGGCTCAAAAAAAACAAAAACAACAAAAAAAAAAAAAAAAGGTAATGGTGAACCCTTACAACTGTTAACTCCTTATTCTTGCTAGATAGAGCTGTGTATTTCAACTCTTCCTTCCATCGGTCTCTCTCGCTCACTCTGGTCACCACAGTACAAATGGGATGGAACATTAATCCTTAGCCAATCACAAGTCGCTTCTCATTATGCAACCCGGGATCGATCCTCGGACCAGGAAGAATGTGAGATGGTACGGTTGTCGCCAGATCGGACAGGTGGGTTTTCTCCGGGTACTTCGGTTTCCTCCAACACGAATGACCACATATACGCTTTCATCCGCGCCAATGAGAGTGATTAATATAAGTTGTTAAAACTTGCTTCGCAATCGTTGTAAAATAAATAAAGTTTATACTTCAATAACTCAAGTCGCTTTTGCAAATAGCATAGAGCCAGATCAGACCGCACAGAATGTTCCGTCTGATCTGGCTCTATCCTGTTTGCTATTCGGATAGTGGAATTAAAACACTTGGGTCTGATCTGGCTCTATCCTGTTTGCTATTCGGATAGTGGAATTAAAACACTTGGGTCTGATCTGGCTCTATCCTGTTTGCTATTCGGATAGTGGAATTAAAACACTTGGGTCTGATCTGGCTCTATCCTGTTTGCTATTCGGATAGTGGAATTAAAACACTTGGGTCTGATCTGGCTCTATCCTGTTTGCTATTCGGATAGTGGAATTAAAACACTTGGGTCTGATCTGGCTCTATCCTGTTTGCTATTCGGATAGTGGAATTAAAACACTTGGGTCTGATCTGGCTCTATCCTGTTTGCTATTCGGATAGTGGAATTAAAACACTTGGGTCTGATCTGGCTCTATACTGAGCTATTTGGATAGAGGAGCTAAAACACTTGCGGGCTGATCGGGCTCTATACTGTTTGCAAAAACGACTTTAATTGTGATCGGCGTGATAAGTGTTAATGCTCAACAATCTGTACAGATTCGAACTGCCAGGGATCAGAGAGAGGCTAGTGCTTCGCAAAATTGGTAATTCGTTTAGCAAAAAATATACCATACCAGTTTTGACCACTGGGCACAAATTACTTCATAATTATTTATTATTTATTACCAATTGAAAACATTTCACTTTTGCAGTTTTATGTCATTTTTAGATATCATTTAAATAATTTAAAATTTACTAAAAACTTAAAATTAAAACACGATCTTCCCACATGTACATGTTATATAGCTATAGGCATCTTAAAATACATGTTT
Organism: Archivesica marissinica; assembly: GCA_014843695.1. Lineage (NCBI taxonomy): Eukaryota > Metazoa > Mollusca > Bivalvia > Venerida > Vesicomyidae > Archivesica > Archivesica marissinica. Next base: position 38,836,214 of record CM026387.1, read on the forward strand.
AGCTAAATATGTAATTTAATGTTAGTGTTATGTGTAACAGACAGATACGTAGTCCAGTGGTTAACCCTTTCCTTCATAGAGATTTAGGTTAACCCTTTCCTTCATAGAGATTTAGGTTAACCCTTTCCTACATAGAGATTTAGGTTAACCCTTTCCTTCATAGAGATTTAGGTTAATATACTATTATATCTCCATACAAACGACAGCCATTTAACCCTTTCCTTCATAGAGATTTAGGTTACCGGTAACCCTTTCCTTCATAGAGATTTAGGTTAACCCATTCCTTCATAGAGATTTAGGTTAACCCTTTCCTTCATAGAGATTTAGGTTAACCCTTTCCTACATAGAGATTTAGGTTAACCCTTTCCTTCATAGAGATTTAGGTTAATAAACTATTATATCTCCATACAAACGACAGCCATTTAACCCTTTCCTTCATAGAGATTTAGGTTAATATACTATTATATCTCCATACAAACAACAGCCATTTAACCCTAACAGTCTTCTAGATGGGACTTTAAACCGAGGTCTCATGTCGGTGATGTACCCTGTGCATGTAAAAGAACCAGAGGACACTCTGGAATGGGTCTCTCTCTGTATCATTGCACTATCCTCCAAAAATCTAAAATGACCAATATCTTCAGGAGGCGTCGTTCATATGGGCAACCAGTAGCGACGATATATAAACGTAAAACGCACACAGTTGCAGCCCTTGGGTTTATTCTGAAAAAAGATCGACTATGTAACTCTTGCATGTTTGTTATGCGAACATGATAAGTGGAAACCCTATTCCGTACCTTATTGAAGATATAAAATTAGTCAAAATACTTGTTATTTCCCTTTTACCATTCAGGTACATACCAAAAGTTGCCTTTGTCAGTTAGCATAAGCATGGGCTACTCCCAAGGTCATGTACTGTTTCTTAGGGTAGGTTTAAGGAGGGCAGATAGTGTAGGTGTTTCATTATCGCTTCATAAAGTGATGATTTTATAATACAAAATAGGAAACATAAACTTAAATATTTGCACATCGGATGTGTTATCGTTTCCAGTTCAAAAATTGACACTTCGCCTTAAGTTGTTTTATTTTGTCAAGCAAGTACCCCAGTTTGCAAATACTGCTGATATAAGAGTTTAGATATGTTTGCGTCTTTGTAACCTCCTTACCTACTGGTCTTTGTAACCTCCTTACCTACTGGTATAACCAATAGGCTTCAATGAAATTCTTCAATCTTAAATACCCTGGTGTCCATGAGAAATGCGGTCACCATTTCCTGTTAGCATATTTTAGTTAGGCCAAGAGTGAGAAAAAATAGGAGACTCGCGCTGTCTGTTAAATGATGAAAGCTTAGGAATAAACAAGGGTGAAATTGTGGAAGTCGTGATAGTGCAGTGGTAACTTGTTCGCTTCAGGTGCGAAAGGCCCGTAGTTCGAGCCCCGCTGGAGCCGTTATGATTATGCCCTTAGGCAAGGCATGTAATTCCATGTTGCACTTATCTCTCCCTCGTAGCGATGGATTCCATCAGGAATGCGGTCTCGAGAGTGATTAATATAAGTTGTAAGAACTTGTTTCGCAATCAAGCTAAAATTTGTATAAATTGAGTTATCATGCACTCCACATGATTAAATATGTTGTACATGTATGTGAAGGATCCACCTTCAGGACAGACCCCCCTCCCCATAGTACATGTATGTGAAGGATCCACCTTCAGGACAGACCCCCCTCCCCATAGTACATGTATGTGAAGGATCCACCTTCAGGACACACCCCCCTTCCCCATAGTACATGTATGTGAAGGATCCACCTTCAGGACAGACCCCCCTCCCCATAGTACATGTATGTGAAGGATCCACCTTCAGGACAGACCCCTCCCCATAGTACATGTATGTGAAGGATCCACCTTCAGGACAGAGCCCCTCCCCATAGTACATGTATGTGAAGGATCCACCTTCAGGACAGACCCCCCTTCCCCATAGTACATGTATGTGAAGGATCCACCTTCAGGACACACCCCCCTTCCCCATAGTACATGTATGTGAAGGATCCACCTTCAGGACAGACCCCCTCCCCATAGTACATGTATGTGAAGGATCCACCTTCAGGACAGACCCCCCTCCCATAGTACATGTATGTGAAGGATCCACCTTCAGGACACACCCCCCCTCCCCATAATACATGTATGTGAAGGATCCACCTTCAGGACAGACCCCCCCTCCCCATTGTAAATGTATCTGAAGGATCCACCTTCAGGACAGACCCCCTCCCCATAAATGACTTCAATATGAACTGTTTACAACAAAATTCCCACTTGAGAACTTTTGAATGTTCTTCTTTGTTCTATATAAATATTTTAATTCTTTTCCTGTTAGAATGAGAAATGGCCCTGTTATTTTGGTGAAAACCTTATATGAAACGTGACAGGTCACACATGAGACTGTCTTAATGTTGGAGCAAATAAATGTACTTGACCCCAACATCTTATAACTATTACAACCCTGGAATATTGGGAGTATCCCTTCTATGCCAATCCTCATGGGTGTATATAGTTTGTAATGTGGCTTTAACCCTTGCAGCGTACTCCTGTAGTCTACCCTTGTAGCGTACTCCTGTAGTCTACCCTTGTAGCGTACTCCTGTAGTCTACCCCTGTAGCGTACTCCTGTAGTCTACCCCTGTAGTATACCCCTGTAGCGTACTCCTGTAGTCTACCCTTGTAGCGTACTCCTGTAGTCTACCCCTGTAGCGTACTCCTGTAGTATACCCCTGTAGCGTACTCCTGTAGTCTACCCTTGTAGCGTACTCCTGTAGTCTACCCTTGTAGCGTACTCCTGTAGTATACCCTTGTAGCGTACTCCTGTAGTCTACCCTTGTAGCGTACTCCTGTAGTATACCCTTGTAGCATACTCCTGTAGTCTACCCTTGTAGCGTACTCCTGTAGTATACCCTTGTAGTGTACCCCTGTAGTATACCCTTGTAGCGTACTCCTGTAGTCTACCCTTGTAGCGTACTCCTGTAGTCTACCCTTGTAGCGTACTCCTGTAGTCGACCCTTGTAGCGTACCCCTGTAGTATACCCCTGTAGCGTACTCCTGTAGTATACCCTTGTAGCGTACTCCTGTAGTATACCCCTGTAGCGTACTCCTGTAGTATACCCCTGTAGCGTACTCCTGTAGTCTACCCCTGTAGCGTACTCCTGTAGTATACCCCTGTAGCATACTCCTGTAGTCTACCCCTGTAGCGTACTCCTGTAGTATACCCTTGTAGCGTACTCCTGTAGTATACCCTTGTAGCGTACTCCTGTAGTATACCCTTGTAGCGTACTCCTGTAGTCTACCCTTGTAGCGTACTCCTGTAGTCTACCCTTGTAGCGTACTCCTGTAGTCGACCCTTGTAGCGTACTCCTGTAGTATACCCCTGTAGCGTACTCCTGTAGTCTACCCCTGTAGCGTACTCCTGTAGTATACCCCTGTAGCATACTCCTGTAGTCTACCCCTGTAGCGTACTCCTGTAGTATACCCTTGTAGCGTACTCCTGTAGTATACCCTTGTAGCGTACTCCTGTAGTATACCCTTGTAGCGTACTCCTGTAGTATACCCTTGTAGCGTACTCCTGTAGTCTACCCTTGTAGCGTACTCCTGTAGTATACCCTTGTAGCGTACTCCTGTAATCTACCCTTGTAGCGTACTCCTGTAGTCTACCCTTGTAGCGTACCCCTGTAGCGTACTCCTGTAGTCTACCCCTGTAGCGTACTCCTGTAGTATACCCCTGTAGTATACCCTTGTAGCGTACTCCTGTAGTATACCCTTGTAGTATACCCTTGTAGCGTACTCCTGTAGTATACCCTTGTAGTATACCCTTGTAGCGTACTCCTGTAGTCTACCCTTGTAGTCTACCCTTGTAGCGTACCCCTGTAGTATACCCTTGTAGCGTACTCCTGTAGTATACCCTTGTAGTATACCCTTGTAGCGTACTCCTGTAGTATACCCTTGTAGTATACCCTTGTAGCGTACTCCTGTAGTCTACCCTTGTAGTCTACCCTTGTAGCGTACCCCTGTAGTATACCCCTGTAGCGTACTCCTGTAGTCTACCCTTGTAGCGTACTCCTGTAGTCTACCCTTGTAGCGTACTCCTGTAGTCTACCCTTGTAGTATACCCTTGTAGCGTACTCCTGTAGCGTACTCCTGTGGCTATACCCTTGTAACAATGTGGCATACCCTTGTAACAATGTGGCTATTCCCTTGTAGCGTACTCCTGTGGCTATACCCTTGTAACAATATGGCTATACCCTTGTAGCGTACTCCTGTGGCTATACCCTTGTAACAATGTGGCATACCCTTGTAACAATGTGGCTATTCCCTTGTAGCGTACTCCTGTGGCTATACCCTTGTAACAATGTGGCATACCCTTGTAACAATGTGGCATACCCTTGTAACGTACTCCTGTGGCTATACCCTTGTAACAATGTGGCATACCCTTGTAACAATATGGCTATACCCTTGTAGCGTACTCCTGTGGCTATACCCTTGTAACAATGTGGCATACCCTTGTAACAATGTGGCTATTCCCTTGTAGCGTACTCCTGTGGCTATACCCTTGTAACAATGTGGCATACCCTTGTAACAATGTGGCATACCCTTGTAACGTACTCCTGTGGCTATACCCTTGTAACAATGTGGCTATACCCTTGTAACAATGTTGCTATACCCTTGTAACAATGTGGCATACCCTTGTAACAATGTTGCTATTCCCTTGTAGCGTACTCCTGTGGCTATACCCTTGTAACAATGTGGCTATACCCTTGTAGCGTACTCCTGTGGCTATACCCTTGTAACAATATGGCTATACCCTTGTAGCGTACTCCTGTGGCTATACCCTTGTAACAATGTTGCTATACCCTTGTAACAATGTTGCTATACCCTTGTAACAATGTTGCTATACCCTTGTAACAATGTGGCTATACCCTTGTAACAATGTTGCTATACCCTTGTAACAATATGGCTATACCCTTGTAACAATGTTGCTATTCCCTTGTAACAATGTTGCTATACCCTTGTAACAATATGGCTATACCCTTGTAACAATGTTGCTATTCCCTTGTAACAATGTTGCTATACCCTTGTAACAATGTGGCTATACCCTTGTAGCGTACTCCTGTGGCTATACCCTTGTAACAATGTTGCTATACCCTTGTAACAATGTTGCTATACCCTTGTAACAATGTGGCTATACCCTTGTAACAATGTTGCTATACCCTTGTAACAATGTTGCTATACCCTTGTAACAATGTTGCTATTCCCTTGTAGCGTACTCCTGTGGCTATACCCTTGTAACAATGTGGCTATACCCTTGTAGCGTACTCCTGTGGCTATACCCTTGTAACAATGTTGCTATACCCTTGTAACAATGTTGCTATACCCTTGTAACAATGTTGCTATACCCTTGTAACAATGTTGCTATACCCTTGTAACAATGTTGCTATTCCCTTGTAACAATGTTGCTATTCCCTTGTAACAATGTTGCTATTCCCTTGTAACAATGTTGCTATACCCTTGTAACAATGTTGCTATTCCCTTGTAACAATGTTGCTATACCCTTGTAACAATGTTGCTATACCCTTGTAACAATGTTGCTATTCCCTTGTAGCGTACTCCTGTGGCTATACCCTTGTAACAATGTGGCTATACCCTTGTAGCGTACTCCTGTGGCTATACCCTTGTAACAATGTGGCTATACCCTTGTAGCGTACTCCTGTTGCTATACCCTTGTAACAATGTTGCTATACCCTTGTAACAATGTTGCTATTCCCTTGTAACAATATGGCTATACCCTTGTAACAATGTTGCTATACCCTTGTAACAATGTTGCTATTCCCTTGTAACAATGTTGCTATACCCTTGTAACAATGTGGCTATACCCTTGTAACAATGTTGCTATTCCCTTGTAACAATGTTGCTATTCCCTTGTAACAATGTTGCTATACCCTTGTAACAATGTGGCATACCCTTGTAACTAATCTTGAATCCTGTTTTCCAAGAAATTAAAAAGGTTCTCATCAACACTATTAAACTGATTATGCCTGGCTATCTGGTGATATGAATGATGTGGTGCAATTTCCAATATTAACCAACTTTCGGTATGCAGACCTAGATAACAAGGTTATTTTCTGAAAATGAGACTACTTTGTTGTAGTATGTCTGACCTTAATCTTATTTGTTATTATGCATCCTCATTTTCAGTAAGTAACCTTTTATCAAGACCTGTCACTGTAGAGGCATCTTGTACCACCCCAGGCCCTCCCTCCCCCAGACAATAAAAATAAAGCAGATCATTTTTTAAGTCTTGTAAAAAAAAAACGGTTTACGCTTTTATTTATTTTACAGCAAGCAAGTTTTAACAACTTATATTAATCACTCTCATTAAACACTGGTAGATCCAGGGGTGCACCCGGCTCGCCACTCTGCCACCTTCACACCATTCACCATCTAAAAGTAAGTTCCCCTTCACTCAAACTCATGGATCCACTGTAGAGACATTTTGTACTGGCTTGCCTTCCCCCTCCACTCCCCCCCCAGACGACACAACAAAGGCAGATCAAAATTTAAGTCGAAACACTGGCAGATCCAGGGGTGCACCCTGCTCGCCACTCTGCCACCCTCACACCCCTCTAAGAGTAAGCTCCCCTTCACTCAAACTCATGGAACAGGCGCTGCACAAGAGTAAATTTATGTCTCACAATGTATTAGCAAAAAAGTGAAGACAGACTATTCCATATAATCTCTCTCTTCACTCATGAAACAGATGCGCCTATCCCACACATGAGTTCTGAATCTGTGAGTTCCAGGTCCCTGATAATTACATCATGTATTTTAATGATTGGGATGATAGATAGGTGATGATACAGACTGGTTTGGTTCAAAGAGTTCATTAACAATGGAATTTCATTCATAACTTGAACCTGTTATTTTAAGGTTGTTCATACCTTTAATTTATTTTCAGTTGCAATTAGAAACAGTGACTGTATGGGTTTTTTTCCCCAGACTGGTTTATTTTTACCAGTTTCGAATAGACAGGTGTTTAAATTAATTTGGAAAGAAGAGCCAGTCAAATTTGTATTTACCAAATTTTGGAAAGTTGGGCAGTCTATTAGATGTTTCAGACTGTTGATTCAGTTAATTAAGATACATTTACCAATTTGAAAAGTAGAATTAGTCAATGTCTATGTCTGAAATCAAGTTTACCATTTCCTTGGCCATTTACCTCCACCTCCTAACTCCACCCAACTAACATCTCTACCCCACCTCCATAGAGGTTACTAGGAGTGTTTATGTAGTGACTGTCCAGCTTTATTCTGACCTTTGTTATGGCTGTTTCTGTTTGTGTACCGAGTACTGTGTCAATGTATTTGGTATTGGTAATGGCGTTGAGAGGTGCTTGCAAGGAGAAAATATAACCTACCAATCACAACTAAAATCGATTTTGCAAGACGTGCCGTCTGATCAGGCTCTATGCTGTTTGCTATTCGGATAGTGGATGTAAAACGCTTGTCTGAATAGCAAATAACATAGATCCTGATCAGACCCGGCGCTACACCGCGGCTGATCTGGATCTATGTTGTTTGCACATTCCGTTCAATTTATTCAGCAGGTTAAGGGTTAAACGGTATATATACTTTGTATATATTACTGTAGGGTATGTATGTACATCCATGCATGCTATACAGTCTACATCTTATCTTGAAGTCGGATCAAAGTCCCGTTTCACTATCATTTTACAAATAACTGGCTCCGTTTATAACGAATTTCGTCAAGTCAAACTTCGGTTATGTCGAAGTATTTTGCTCGGTTCCACGGAATTCGACATAGCGGATGTAGACTGTACTAGTATAACATTTTTTTGCATTTGTCGTGGTGGCATAATCAGTAGAGTGATCAGGCTGTATCCGTTGGGATGCTGGATGGTATCCTTGACTTATGCCTAAATATATATGCTTGCAATGAACATTTATGTTTGTGCTGGGTAGACTCTTGTCTTTTGCTTTGCTGTAATAGGATTGCGTAATTAATGCAGAACTCTCACAGTTGACAAACGTTAATACAATTGTGAATACAGTTTAGAAGGATCAAACTTCACTAGGAAAAGAGGAGTTTATTTAGAGTAGTGAACCTTAATGGAAGAAATAGAAAGTATGGTTTAGCTCAGTTTGATGTTTTTATTGCAGGCTGGTGTAGGTGGTATCTGAGATAAATTAAACACTGCTTCCTGGGGCTTATCAGTTTTATTGTTCTCTAAATTAAATTATAGCTTGTTCTCACAGGAAATAAAGTGGTGTTTCAATGTCTGAACTGGACTGCTTTCTTGTATTTCTTCAGTGTTTGAACTTGTGCTGTTGTCTTGTATTTCATCAGTGTTTGAACTTGTACTGTTGTCTTGTATTTATTTAGTGTTTGAACTTGTGCTGTTGTCTTATATTTATTCAGTGTTTGAACTTGTACTGTTGTCTTGTATTTCATCAGTGTTTGAACTTGTGCTGTTGTCTTGTATTTATTCAGTGTTTGAACTTGTGCTGTTGTCTTGTATTTCATCAGTGTTTGAACTTGTGCTGTTGTCTTGTATTTATTCAGTGTTTGAACTTGTGCTGTTGTCTTGTATTTATTCAGTGTTTGAACTTGTGCTGTTGTCTTGTATTTTGTCAGTGTTTGAGCTTGTACTGTTGTCTTGTATTTATTCAGTGTTTGAACTTGTGCTGTTGTCTTGTATTTATTCAGTGTTTGAACTTGGAATGTTGTCTTGTATTTCATCAGTGTTTGAACTTGTGCTGTTGTCTTGTATTTATTTAGTGTTTGAACTTGTGCTGTTGTCTTGTATTTATTCAGTGTTTGAACTTGTGCTGTTGTCTTGTATTTATTCAGTGTTTGAACTTGTACTGTTGTCTTGTATTTCATCAGTGTTTGAACTTGTGCTGTTGTCTTGTATTTATTCAGTGTTTGAACTTGTGCTGTTGTCTTGTATTTTGTCAGTGTTTGAGCTTGTACTGTTGTCTTGTATTTATTCAGTGTTTGAACTTGTGCTGTTGTCTTGTATTTATTCAGTGTTTGAACTTGTGCTGTTGTCTTGTATTTATTCAGTGTTTGAACTTGTGCTGTTGTCTTGTATTTATTCAGTGTTTGAACTTGTACTGTTGTCTTGTATTTCATCAGTGTTTGAACTTGTGCTGTTGTCTTGTATTTATTCAGTGTTTGAACTTGTGCTGTTGTCTTGTATTTTGTCAGTGTTTGAGCTTGTACTGTTGTCTTGTATTTATTCAGTGTTTGAACTTGGACTGTTGTCTTTTAGTTTTTTCAATGTCTTAATTTGTGCTGTTGTCTTTAAGTTTCTTCAGAATGTGAACTTGTACTGTTTATGTTGTATTGTGTTTCTTCAGTATTTGAACTTGTGTGACTGTCCTATAGTTTTTTCAATGTCTGAACTAATGTTCTGTTGCCTTGCATTTCTTCAGTGTTTGAACTTGTGCTGCCTTTAGATATTTTTGGAAAGGTTTAACCTCTGTTTGGGTGGGAAGGAGTAGATATTTTTGGAACGGTTTAACCTCTTGTTTGGGTGGGAAGGAGTAGATATTTTTGGAAATGTCCAACCTCTGTTTGCATGTGCAGGAGTAGATATTTTTGGAAAGGTTTAACCTCTGTATGGGTGGGAAGGGGTAAATATTTTTGAAAGGTTTAACCCAGTGTGGGTGTGTTGGAGTAGATATTTTTGGAAAGGTTTAACCTCTGTGTGGGTGTGTAGGAGTAAATATTTTTGGGAATATTCAACATCAGTTTGGGTGGGAAGGAGTAGATATTAGGAAGTGTTCAACCAGTTTGTGGGTGGTGTGAGTAGATAAATTGTTGACACTAAGTGGAAAAGAGACTGCTGTACCAGCCACTAAATTGAAATTTTGAAATTATATTCTGTCAATCAGTAATTGATGAATATGACCACATTTGCAATGGCCGGATGATGATTGATAGATAGCAATAGGACTAGACTGTAGTTTATTAAATGGCTGGCAGGGTATGCTGTCAATATGTAAGCATGACATGGCCCCAAATATGGTATACCATTAACACTAATAGGTATATTATTAATTAAATAGTTATAGAATATTGTCTCCAACTTAACGTCATTTACTAGTCCAATACCACGCTCGTCAGTATCGATGCTTTGCTCAACCAGTATGGAGCGAGCATGGCCAATATTGGGATTTTCCGAGAATATGTGAAACTGTTGAAATCTGATTGGTTGTTGGAGCTTGGCCTGTATGAGATTGCCTGGGGAAGTTCTTTTGCAGCCGCCATCATGGAAACATAATTTTGTAACAAGAATCATTAAAATAATCAGATTAATATTAGTTACCGTTACTTGTTGTTACTCTTGAACATATGACCGGCTTCATCCCATTAACAAGGCCAATATGAAAGTACTTAATTAATTAATAATATAATTAAATTAATATTATGATGTAATTATATTTCTGTTTATATCTGCCGCAAATTGTGACCACTTTGCAAAACCATGTTGTTAAAGCGCAATATTTGAATGTTGGTCTCACCCATCACGCTACCTAAAAGATCACGGTCAAACTTTGAGGTCAAATGGTTCATATCAATTGGTTTGTTAAGATAACTTGGTACATGGTATTATCATAATAAGACAATTGCTGCACTCAACTTCCAGAGCCAGAGCTTCAAGGTCACGGTCACACTTTGTGATCAAATTTGCCTTATTCACATATACATGCACATAATATGAATGTAGCTATGATATTGTCATGCATGTCCGTCGTCCATGAAGGGATTATCAAATAACTTGATCAACATTATAAGAGGATGCATGTATAATCGAGGCCCCTCGCATGAAAGTGCAAGTCACTCTTAAAGGTGAAAGTTGGCCAGTACCCCTATATACGAATTGTTCATGATAGTCGAGTCCATCGACACAAATGCTCACCAGAAGACTCTGTGTTGGTCTCATGATCCAGGCCGTAGTACCCCTATATACGAATTGTTCATGATAGTCGAGTCCATCAACACAAATGCTCACCATAAGACACTGTGTTAGTCTCATGATCCAGACCGTAGTACCCCTAAATACGAATTGTTCATGATAGTCGAGTCCATTGACACAAATGCTCACCATAAGACACTGTGTTGGTCTCATGATCCAGACCGTAGTACCCCTATATACGAATTGTTTACGAGTCGAGTCCATCGACACAAATGCTCACCATAAGACACTGTGTTGGTCTCATGATCCAGGCCTTGTTACAGAGGGAAGTTATAGAGACAATACACCACGCTGGTATCTTCATCTGATTGATCTATTCATACAAACTCAACACCTGCAATTAATCTGATAACTGTTGGTCATACATGTTGAATCTGATAACAGTTGGTCATACATGTTGAATCTGATAACAGTTGGTCATACATGTTGAATCTGATAACAGTTGGTCATACATGTTGAATCTGATAACAGTTGGTCATACATGTTGAATCTGATAACAGTTGGTCATACATGTTGAATCTGATAACAGTTGGTCATACATGTTGAATCTGATAACAGTTGGTCATACATGTTGAATCTGATAACAGTTGGTCATACATGTTGAATCTGATAACAGTTGGTCATACATGTTGAATCTGATAACAGTTGGTCATACATGTTGAATCTGATAACAGTTGGTCATACATGTTTTTTGTTTTGTTTTGTTTTTTAAAGATTATTTAACGTCACTACCCATTTGAACGAAGGGCAGTTTACCTAACAACACCTTTCCTGGGCAGGCTCCAGCAGTGAACCAGTACCATAAGACACTGCCATTTTTTTCATATAAAGAGACATGGTCTGAGCGGGGCACTTATACATGTTATACATGTTGTGTTAATTATAAAGTAATTTACATTTTGATGGCCCCAATTTGTTAGCCGACACTAAATATTGGTTATCATTCTCTCTTGCCTGTGTCCAGGGTCCATGGACAACTTTCCTGAGTTCTAGGTTAGCTAGTCCTCTGACCACGTGGTTATAAAACATTTCTCAGATCTCAAGCTCATGTGATCTGATTGGTTGATTCTGAGTGTTACTGTCAACTGAACCAATCAGACACTTGAGACTGAGTTTTGAGATTGGAGAAAAGTTTTATAACCTCCAGGCCAGAGTTCTTTGCTAATAATGAACCCAGAAGAAGAAAAATGTTCAGTATTTATCTTGTAGCAATGAGAGACATAAGTGAGTTACTGCCCCTGAATACTCTCTAAAAGTATGTTTGTTGCTCCTCTTATGTTGTTTCCTCTGTTTTTACCATTATTTCCTTTGCACAACATGCTATCAATTTTCACCATTTTCTCATCTTATAATTATTATATTACTATATCTCGAGAGATATCCAACAGTACCTCCAATGTGTAAATAATCAGTAAATTATTTTATCAATTAACTAACATGATTTGGATAAAAGATGTTGCTGGCTGGTTGGTGTCTTGTAGAGTAATATTCTTGTTGTGTCTGATGGTGATGCGATAAAAGATGTTGCTGGCTGATGTCTTGTAGAGTAGTGTTCTTGTTGTGTCTGATGGTGATGCGATAAAAGATGTTGCTGGTTGGTGTCTTGTAGAGTAATATTCTTGTTGTGTCTGATAGTGATGCGATAACAGATGTTGCTGACTGATGTCTTGTAGAGTAGTGTTCTTGTTGTGTCTGATAGTGATGCGATAAAAGATGTTGCTGGCTGGCTGATGTCTTGTAGAGTAGTGTTCTTGTTGTGTCTGATAGTGATGCGATAAAAGATGTTGCTGGCTGATGTCTTGTAGAGTAGTGTTCTTGTTGTGTCTGATAGTGATGCGATAAAAGATGTTGCTGGCTGGCTGATGTCTTGTAGAGTAGTGTTCTTGTTGTGTCTGATAGTGATGCGATAAAAGATGTTGCTGGCTGATGTCTTGTAGAGTAGTGTTCTTGTTGTGTCTGATAGTGATGCGATAAAAGATGTTGCTGGCTGGCTGATGTCTTGTAGAGTAGTGTTCTTGTTGTGTCTGATAGTGATGCGATAAAAGATGTTGCTGGCTGATGTCTTGTAGAGTAGTGTTCTTGTTGTGTCTGATAGTGATGCGATAAAAGATGTTGCTGGCTGGCTGATGTCTTGTAGAGTAGTGTTCTTGTTGTGTCTGATAGTGATGCGATAAAAGATGTTGCTGGCTGATGTCTTGTAGAGTAGTGTTCTTGTTGTGTCTGATAGTGATGCGATAAAAGATGTTGCTGGCTGGCTGATGTCTTGTAGAGTAGTGTTCTTGTTGTGTCTGATTGTGATGCGATAAAAGATGTTGCTGGCTGATGTCTTGTAGAGTAGTGTTCTTGTTGTGTCTGATGGTGATGCGATAAAAGATGTTGCTGGTTGGTGTCTTGTAGAGTAGTGTTCTTGTTGTGTCTGATGGTAATGCGATAAAAGATGACATCGTGAGGCGGCTTCTTCTGAAGTGTTGGTAGTTTCTTTCTAAAACGGTCCGTGTTAGGGCCACCCTCCTCACTGTTGGTCATCTCGCAGCAGCATATACATGGATCTGACCTTGCTTCTGTATGAGCTTATATATGTTCATTTGTTGTCAACAAGGTCATTAGCCGCCCATCATGTTTGTTTCAATTAAATCGTAAATTATCTGTGCTCATGTTACAAAATACATTAAACTGTCAATTATAGTGATACACAGTATAGTATAGTATAGTATGCACAGTGGTCACTCAAATTTCATGAATTATTAATTTTTGTGAAAAAGTTCATTCATGTAATGTTCACCACTGGAGCTGTTAATTTGATGTATTACCTAGTTAAAATACATTATTGCATTCCATTGGTGGCATATGGAGGAAGGGATTTTTGTCTTCAATTACTAGATGTCTTACCGCTGAACCTGCCAATCACAACTAAAGTCGCTTTTGCAAACAACATTGAGCCAGATCTACGACATAGAATGTACACAGAATGTGCCATCTGATCAGGCTCTATGCTGTTTGCTATTCGGATAGTGGAGTTAAACTACTTGGCTGAATAGCAAACAACATAGATCCTGATCTGACACGGCATTACGCCATTTTGCGGCTGATCTGGTGTGTTTCATATTGTGTTCACGTGAGATATAACTGAGCATACCCGCACAGTGTGTTTCATATTGTGTTCACGTGAGATATAACTGAGCATACTCTCACAGTGTGTTTCATATTGTGTTCACATGAGGTATAGCTGAGCATACCCGCACAGTGTGTTTCATATTGTGTTCACGTGAGATATAACTGAGCATACTCTCACAGTGTGTTTCATATTGTGTTCACATGAGGTATAGCTGAGCATACCCGCACAGTGTGTTTCATATTGTGTTCACGTGAGATATAACTGAGCATACTCTCACAGTGTGTTTCATATTGTGTTCACATGAGGTATAGCTGAGCATACCCGCACAGTGTGTTTCATATTGTGTTCACGTGAGATATAACTGAGCATACTCTCACAGTGTGTTTCATATTGTGTTCACATGAGGTATAGCTGAGCATACCCGCACAGTGTGTTTCATATTGTGTTCACATGAGGTATAGCTGAGCATGCCCTCACAGTGTGTTTCATATTGTGTTCACATGAGGTATAGCTGAGCATGCCCTCACAGTGTGTTTCATATTGTGTTCACATGAGGTATAGCTGAGCATGCCCTCACAGTGTGTTTCATATTGTGTTCACATGAGGTATAGCTGAGCATACCCACACAGTGTGTTTCATATTGTGTTCATGTGAGATATAACTGAGCATACCCACACAGTGTGTTTCATATTGTGTTCACGTGAGATATAACTGAGCATACCCACACAGTGTGTTTCATATTGTGTTCACGTGAGATATAACTGAGCATACTCTCACAGTGTGTTTCATATTGTGTTCACATGAGGTATAACTGAGCATACCCACACAGTGTGTTTCATATTGTGTTCACGTGAGATATAACGGTATATGCCCTCACACAGGCCCTCCTGTATGAATGAGTGTTTGCTATGGACCCCCTGCCAGCTGGTTCATTTAAGAACCCTATTTGTGTTTGTCCAGTCAAATTAAATAGCCCCTTGGCTTGTAAACATAGACAAGTGGGGTCTGTACACTAAGAATAATAATGGCTTTCTAATATAGGCCAATGTTGCCACCGGTACAGGTGCGGCAATGCCCTGCTAAGTACTGGTCAATTCTGGTCAACGTATTGTGCAAAGTTGACTCAAATTGCCGAAACTCTGAATTATGGGCAGGGCAATGGAAGATTACCACAAAACGGGTATTGTTTCCAATAAAATTAATGTCGAGTTTAGTGTTAACAATAAGCCTTTTTGTGGTAAAGTAAACATTACTTTGCGAAAAATACTTGCCATTTCCGATGGTTTTTATCTTCTATCACAAAAGTTCAACAGCATACGATAATAAACATTATCTCCCAAGTATCTCATTGTAACAATGGATACCGTTCAAAATTATAAGGAACATCTAAATGATTTGAATAAAAGTTCAGAATTCAAACAGTTCGAAAAGGTCCTTGAAAAGAAGCGACTGGCTGATTTATTTAAATACCAAGAGATAATGCTTGTGAAAAACCCAACTTTCATAAAACCGAAAGTTTAAAAAGACAGGATGTGGCATATTGACTCTAATGTCAAATAAGCGTCTTTAAGTAGTTGAAGGTCGACTTACATGGGCGGTAAGGTCTCGCTGTCAAATTCTGCTGAGTGTGCACATTCCATCGTAGGGTTCAAATTGTAGGGGGCCGAGATTAACATGGATGCCTCCGCGTCTATATTTAATTCTTGATGATAATCTTGATTTATTGCGAGCTGCTATCCTGAATATGGTTTATATATGGTTATATCTGTACAACTGATAGTAAATGTGTTTATTAAAGCAGCATTATATCGTATGAAATAAAAGATATTTGAAAAATTCAAATTTTACGTATGGGTAGCAATGCTGCTACACATTCTAACATTATACTTTGTATACTTATGTGCAATTGGTAAACAATGTTTTTTTGCGATAAAACAAACTCGAAACCGAAAGTAGGACTTTCCGAATCGATCGGTCACGCATTTGTTTACAACCAGAACGCATCGTCCGTACTTGTTTACATTCGGAATGCATTGTCCCCATTTGTCCCACGTCTTTTTTAATTAAATTACTTGAGATGTTGATTCATACCTCTGTTATCTAAGTCTTTTAGGGACATGTCTACATCCCCGCTAGGGGTTCGACATTAGAGGAAGATAGATAGTCTTTCATGTTCAAAATATATACGTTGTTTTCTACATCCTCTGTTGTTTCACTCATGCGCGCTGTGCGTGTTTACATTTCGTGTGTTGATAAACAAATTCGCGTATACGACGATTTATATTTATTGGAATTTTATCGTTTCTGAGCGACTATTTCGATTTTTGTAAACACACACACACACATTAGTATTTATATTTTACCCAAAACGTCCTTTATTACGATGTAATGCTGCTTTAAGCAATCGTTTTCTTGATGTTAATATTTCAGTTTCTCTCTTTCCCATCATAGAATAAAATTATGCAATAATATAGAAATGGTGTGCTTCGATATAGGACGTGCAGTTAATGCTTCAACCGTGGCTATTCAAATTTGTTAATTCGGCATTTTTTGCAATACTGTGGGAAAGTTGCCATGGAGTCAGGGGGTTGTTAATAGGGGACTGATTTGGGACAGCATCCGGAAAACCAACCATTCTATGAAAATAATATTGGCCAAATGAAAGTGAAACCTGATGATAAATATTTAACCAGGTCAATGTTACGTTTAGGGTTCTGAGAGTTTAAAAATGTTGCATGCTTGCCCTTTGCAATTGAACGATCCGAATGAATCTATCATGTTGCAACTGCATTGTAACTGCAATAAATATCATGTTGCAGCTGCATTGTAACTGCAATAAGTATCATGTTGTAACTGCATTGTAACTGCAATAAGTATCATGTTGCAGCTGCATTGTAACTGCAATAAGTATCATGTTGTAACTGCATTGTAACTGCAATAAGTATCATGTTGCAACTGCATTGTAACTGCAATAAGTATCATGTTGCAACTGCATTGTAACTGCAATAAGTATCATGTTGTAACTGCATTGTAACTGCAATAAGTATCATGTTCCAACTGCATTGTAACTGCAATAAGTATCATGTTCCAACTGCATTGTAACTGCAATAAGTATCATGTTCCAGCTGCATTGTAACTGCAATAAGTATCATGTTCCAACTGCATTGTAACTGCAATAAGTACCATGTTCCAACTGCATTGTAACTGCAATAAGTACCATGTTCCAACTGCATTGTAACTGCAATAAGTATCATGTTCCAGCTGCAATAAGTATCATGTTCCAGCTGCAATAAGTATCATGTTGCAACTGCATTGTAACTGCAATAAGTATCATGTTCCAGCTGCATTGTAACTGCAATCCATATCATGTTGCAGCTGCATTGTAACTGCAATAAGTATCATGTTGCAACTGCATTGTAACTGCAATACATATCATGTTCCAACTGCATTGTAACTGCAATAAGTATCATGTTGCAACTGCATTGTAACTGCAATAAGTATCATGTTCCAGCTGCAATAAGTATCATGTTCCAGCTGCAATAAGTATCATGTTGCAACTGCATTGTAACTGCAATAAGTATCATGTTCCAGCTGCATTGTAACTGCAATCCATATCATGTTGCAGCTGCATTGTAACTGCAATAAGTATCATGTTGCAACTGCATTGTAACTGCAATACATATCATGTTCCAACTGCATTGTAACTGCAATAAGTATCATGTTGCAACTGCATTGTATGCATTGTACTGCAATACATATATGTTCCAGCTGCACCAAACATACAGTTCAACTCAGAACTGCAATAAGAACCAAACCAAAAACACAACCAACACACACCAACCAAAAACACACCAAAATATCATGTTGCAACTGCATTGTAACTGCAATAAGTATCATGTTCCAGCTGCATTGTAACTGCAATACATATCATGTTGCAGCTGCATTGTAACTGCAATAAGTATCATGTTGCAACTGCATTGTAACTGCAATACATATCATGTTCCAACTGCATTGTAACTGCAATAAGTATCATGTTGCAACTGCATTGTAACTGCAATAAGTATCATGTTCCAGCTGCAATAAGTATCATGTTCCAGCTGCAATAAGTATCATGTTGCAACTGCATTGTAACTGCAATAAGTATCATGTTCCAGCTGCATTGTAACTGCAATACATATCATGTTGCAGCTGCATTGTAACTGCAATAAGTATCATGTTGCAACTGCATTGTAACTGCAATACATATCATGTTCCAGCTGCATTGTAACTGCAATACATATCATGTTGCAACTGCATTGTAACTGCAATACATATCATGTTCCAGCTGCATTGTAACTGCAATACATATCATGTTGCAACTGCATTGTAACTGCAATAAGTATCATGTTCCAACTGCATTGTAACTGCAATAAGTATCATGTTGCAACTGCATTGTAGCTGCAATAAGTATCATGTTCCAGCTGCAATAAGTATCATGTTCCAGCTGCAATAAGTATCATGTTCCAGCTGCAATAAGTATCATGTTCCAGCTGCAATATGTATCATGTTCCAGCTGCAATAAGTATCATGTTCCAGCTGCAATAAGTATCATGTTGCAACTGCATTGTAACTGCAATAAGTATCATGTTGCAACTGCATTGTAACTGCAATACATATCATGTTCCAGCTGCATTGTAACTGCAATACATATCATGTTCCAGCTGCATTGTAACTGCAATATATATCATGTTGCAACTGCATTGTAACTGTAATACATATCATGTTGCAACTGCATTGTAACTGCAATAAGTATCATGTTGCAGCTGCATTGTAACTGCAATAAGTATCATGTTGTAACTGCATTGTAACTGCAATAAGTATCATGTTGCAACTGCATTGTAACTGCAATAAGTATCATGTTGCAACTGCATTGTAACTGCAATAATTATCATGTTGTAACTGCATTGTAACTGCAATAAGTATCATGTTCCAACTGCATTGTAACTGCAATAAGTACCATGTTCCAACTGCATTGTAACTGCAATAAGTACCATGTTCCAACTGCATTGTAACTGCAATAAGTACCATGTTCCAACTGCATTGTAACTGCAATAAGTATCATGTTCCAGCTGCAATAAGTATCATGTTCCAGCTGCAATAAGTATCATGTTGCAACTGCATTGTAACTGCAATAAGTATCATGTTCCAGCTGCATTGTAACTGCAATCCATATCATGTTGCAGCTGCATTGTAACTGCAATAAGTATCATGTTGCAACTGCATTGTAACTGCAATACATATCATGTTCCAACTGCATTGTAACTGCAATAAGTATCATGTTGCAACTGCATTGTAACTGCAATAAGTATCATGTTCCAGCTGCAATAAGTATCATGTTCCAGCTGCAATAAGTATCATGTTGCAACTGCATTGTAACTGCAATAAGTATCATGTTCCAGCTGCATTGTAACTGCAATCCATATCATGTTGCAGCTGCATTGTAACTGCAATAAGTATCATGTTGCAACTGCATTGTAACTGCAATACATATCATGTTCCAGCTGCATTGTAACTGCAATACATATCATGTTGCAACTGCATTGTAACTGCAATACATATCATGTTCCAGCTGCATTGTAACTGCAATACATATCATGTTGCAACTGCATTGTAACTGCAATAAGTATCATGTTCCAACTGCATTGTAACTGCAATAAGTATCATGTTGCAACTGCATTGTAGCTGCAATAAGTATCATGTTCCAGCTGCAATAAGTATCATGTTCCAGCTGCAATAAGTATCATGTTCCAGCTGCAATAAGTATCATGTTGCAACTGCATTGTAACTGCAATAAGTATCATGTTCCAGCTGCATTGTAACTGCAATACATATAATGTTGCAGCTGCATTGTAACTGCAATAAGTATCATGTTGCAACTGCAATACATATCATGTTCCAGCTGCATTGTAACTGCAATACATATCATGTTGCAACTGCAATACATATCATATTCCAGCTGCATTGTAACTGCAATACATATCATGTTGCAACTGCATTGTAACTGCAATACATATCATGTTCCAGCTGCATTGTAACTGCAATAAGTATCATGTTGCAGCTGCATTGTAACTGCAATAAGTATCATGTTGTAACTGCATTGTAACTGCAATAAGTATCATGTTGCAACTGCATTGTAACTGCAATAAGTATCATGTTGCAACTGCATTGTAACTGCAATAAGTATCATGTTGTAACTGCATTGTAACTGCAATAAGTATCATGTTCCAACTGCATTGTAACTGCAATAAGTATCATGTTCCAACTGCATTGTAACTGCAATAAGTATCATGTTCCAACTGCATTGTAACTGCAATAAGTACCATGTTCCAACTGCATTGTAACTGCAATAAGTACCATGTTCCAACTGCATTGTAACTGCAATAAGTATCATGTTCCAGCTGCAATAAGTATCATGTTCCAGCTGCAATAAGTATCATGTTGCAACTGCATTGTAACTGCAATACATATCATGTTGCAGCTGCATTGTAACTGCAATAAGTATCATGTTGCAACTGCATTGTAACTGCAATACATATCATGTTCCAACTGCATTGTAACTGCAATAAGTATCATGTTGCAACTGCATTGTAACTGCAATAAGTATCATGTTCCAGCTGCAATAAGTGTCATGTTGCAACTGCATTGTAACTGCAATAAGTATCATGTTCCAGCTGCATTGTAACTGCAATACATATCATGTTGCAGCTGCATTGTAACTGCAATAAGTATCATGTTGCAACTGCATTGTAACTGCAATACATATCATGTTCCAACTGCATTGTAACTGCAATAAGTATCATGTTGCAACTGCATTGTAACTGCAATAAGTATCATGTTCCAGCTGCATAACTGTCATGTTGCAACTGCATTGTAACTGCAATAAGTATCATGTTCCAACTGCATTGTAACTGCAATAAGTATCATGTTGCAACTGCATTGTAGCTGCAATAAGTATCATGTTCCAGCTGCAATAAGTATCATGTTCCAGCTGCAATAAGTATCATGTTCCAGCTGCAATAAGTATCATGTTGCAACTGCATTGTAACTGCAATAAGTATCATGTTCCAGCTGCATTGTAACTGCAATACATATCATGTTGCAGCTGCATTGTAACTGCAATAAGTATCATGTTGCAACTGCATTGTAACTGCAATACATATCATGTTCCAGCTGCATTGTAACTACAATACATATCATGTTGCAACTGCATTGTAACTGCAATACATATCATGTTCCAGCTGCATTGTAACTGCAATACATATCATGTTGCAACTGCATTGTAACTGCAATAAGTATCATGTTCCAACTGCATTGTAACTGCAATAAGTATCATGTTGCAACTGCATTGTAGCTGCAATAAGTATCATGTTCCAGCTGCAATAAGTATCATGTTCCAGCTGCAATAAGTATCATGTTCCAGCTGCAATAAGTATCATGTTGCAACTGCATTGTAACTGCAATAAGTATCATGTTCCAGCTGCATTGTAACTGCAATACATATCATGTTGCAGCTGCATTGTAACTGCAATAAGTATCATGTTGCAACTGCATTGTAACTGCAATACATATCATGTTCCAGCTGCATTGTAACTGCAATACATATCATGTTGCAACTGCATTGTAACTGCAATAAGTATCATGTTCCAACTGCATTGTAACTGCAATAAGTATCATGTTGCAACTGCATTGTAGCTGCAATAAGTATCATGTTCCAGCTGCAATAAGTATCATGTTCCAGCTGCAATAAGTATCATGTTCCAGCTGCAATAAGTATCATGTTGCAACTGCATTGTAACTGCAATAAGTATCATGTTCCAGCTGCATTGTAACTGCAATACATATCATGTTCCAGCTGCATTGTAACTGCAATAAGTATCATGTTGCAACTGCATTGTAACTGCAATACATATCATGTTCCAGCTGCATTGTAACTGCAATACATATCATGTTGCAACTGCATTGTAACTGCAATACATATCATGTTCCAGCTGCATTGTAACTGCAATACATATCATGTTGCAACTGCATTGTAACTGCAATACATATCATGTTCCAGCTGCATTGTAACTGCAATACATATCATGTTGCAACTGCATTGTAACTGCAATAAGTATCGGTAACGGTCAAAATAACGGTCAAAGTAACGGTCAAAATATTTGATGGAATTTCATTAGAATTGTGTTGCAACGACACCATTAGAATTGTGTTGCAACGACACCATTAGAATTGTGTTGCAACGACACCATTAGAATTGTGTTGCAACGACACCATTAGAATTGTGTTGCAACGACACCATTAGAATTGTGTTGCAACGACACCATTAGAATTGTGTTGCAACGACACCATTAGAATTGTGTTGCAACGACACCATTAGAATTGTGTTGCAACGACACCATTCGAATTGTGTTGCAACTACACCATTAGAATTGTGTTGCAACTACACCATTAGAATTGTGTTGCAACGACACCATTAGAATTGTGTTGCAACGACACCATTAGAATTGTGTTGCAACGACACCATTAGAATTGTGTTGCAACGACACCATTATAATTGTGTTGCAACGACACCATTAGAATTGTGTTGCAACGACACCATTAGAATTGTGTTGCAACGACACCATTAGAATTGTGTTGCAACGACACCATTAGAATTGTGTTGCAACGACACCATTAGAATTGTGTTGCAACGACACCATTAGAATTGTGTTGCAACGACACCATTAGAATTGTGTTGCAACGACACCATTAGAATTGTGTTGCAACGACACCATTAGAATTGTGTTGCAACGACACCATTAGAATTGTGTTGCAACGACACCATTAGAATTGTGTTGCAACGACACCATTAGAATTGTGTTGCAACGACACCATTAGAATTGTGTTGCAACGACACCATTAGAATTGTGTTGCAACGACACCATTAGAATTGTGTTGCAACGACACCATTCGAATTGTGTTGCAACGACACCATTCGAATTGTGTTGCAACGACACCATTCGAATTGTGTTGCAACGACACCATTAGAATTGTGTTGCAACGACACAATTCTATCTGAAATTTCATGACATATTCCCAGAGTTCTCTGTTACAAATAATACACGTTAATGAATTGTCGTCTGCTGTGTGGTTTATGTTTATTTATCGTCGCTACCGGTTACCCATATGAGCGACACCTCCCGAAGAGATTAGTCATTTTAGATTTTGGAGGATCGTGCATGATACAGACAGAGACCTATTCCAGAGTCTCCTCTCCTGAGTCTGCTCTGGTTCTTTTACGTGCACGGTGTAAAGCACCGACACGAGACCTCGGTTTAACGTCCCATCTGAAAGACTGTTAATTTTATTAGGTTCAGACGGGGGATTGTCGTCTGCTACTATTACTTGAACTATTTATAGCCTTTGTTTTACCCAGCATGCAAAGAGTTAAATAGACACATTCTGAGATTGCATGCAATTAACCCTTTCAACACCAAGTAACTCACATGGACTGGTCCATGATATTTTTAGACCAATAAATTAATAACAAAATTACATTTGGATCAGTTCATTTATCAAAATGGGTAATTTGTTTCTAAAAATAGTTATATTACTTGAAAAAAGTGCAGATCCTGATGAGACAGCTCGTCACGAGCCGGCTCATCTGGATCTACACTTTTTTGTAAGCCAATTTAGAGGTCTGTGGTGTTGAAAGGGTTAAATGATGCATTTTCAATGTTCGCCATTGACGACATCGCAAATCAGAACTGTACAAATATCTACTTCCCACCCATTGTTTCAGATTGCAGGAAAATTAAATATACAATTAAAATCGTGATGGCAACAAATGGTGATTTTGGCATTCGAATATTCGGACAATCTTCTGAGCGAATATTTGAATATTCGCTAATTTGTTGGGACTTGCGAAAGTAAAATACACTTTTTCACTTATCTTTTTTCAACGCTGTGCGATACAAATGTAGCATCATTTGAAAATGGTGGCTTGTTCAATTCTGTAAACGTGATGTCTACTGTTAGCCTGTTAAGACAGGGTCTTCTGCTAAATAAACAAATTTTAAAATATTTCAATTTTTATTTCCTGTATACGTGGATAACTTTGCGGGTGGAAATGTTCGCAAATGTGACATTTCTGACCTTTTGCGTGAGGAAATGTTCGCAATAAGTCAATGGACAATGACAAACGGGAGACAAAAAGTAGCAATAATTATAACATTTAGCTGGAAGATGCGGATAGATGAAGCAATAATTATAACATTTAGCTGGAAGATGCGGATAGATGAAGCAATAATTATAACATTTAGCTGGAAGATGCGGATAGATGAAGCAATAATTATAACATTTAGCTGGAAGATGTGGATAGATGCCTTTAATCAAGCAATAATTATAACATTTAGCTAGAAGATGTGGATAGTTGCCTTTAATGAAGCAATAATTATAACATTTAGCTAGAAGATGTGGATAGTTGCCTTTAATGAAGCAATAATTATAACATTTAGCTGGAAGATGTGGATAGTTGCCTTTAATGAAGCAATAATTATAACATTTAGCTAGAAGATGTGGATAGTTGCCTTTAATGAAGCAATAATTATAACATTTAGCTAGAAGATGTGGATAGCTGCCTTTAATGAAGCAATAAAACATTTAAAGAACACAGTTTCAACAGGTGGTTTTTATATTACTTAATAGTTACGCTTTAATATTCTTTAAGCGTTTATGTAATTAATGTAAATGTATTGAAATTTCGGCTTGTTTTGACAGCAATTGTCTATAGGCAGATAAAAGCAGTTGTTGCACTATTGGGCAATATATTGCATTCTTTAGTATTAAATAATTGTAACGGGTTTATTGAGGAATTGCTCTCTGTCTGTCTGTCTGTCTGTCTGTCTGTCTGTCTGTCTGTCTGTCTGTCTGTCTGTCTGTCTGTCTGTCTGTCTGTCTGTCTGTCTGTCTGTCTGTCTGTCTGTCTGTCTGTCTGTCTGTCTGTCTCTGCCTGCCTGCCTGCCTGCCTGCCTGCCTGCCTGCCTGCCTGCCTGCCTGCCTGCCTGCCTGCCTGCCTGTCTGCCTGTCTGTCTGTCTGTCTGTCTGTCTGTGTTTTTGGTGCAGTTCTCACCCATTGCATCATGCATGTATTTATCGTCACCACTGCAATGTCGCCAGTTAATGCATAGAATATTAAAACCAGATCCGGATTACCTCCAAAATCAACCGATTCATCCTTGACCCAAGACCCATCCTTCCTACAAATTTAATGAAAATCCATCCGTAACCTTTTTGCATAATTGGCCTGCTAATAGATAAACAAACGTAGCCTCCATGGTGGAGGTAACAAACAAACAAATAAATAAACAAATTTGTGTGTTTTACGTTTATGTATCGTAGCTACCGGTTGCCCATATGAGCGACTCCTCCTGAAGAGATTAATCATTTTAGATTTTTGGAGGATAGCGCAATGATACAGACAGAGACCCATTCCAGAATCTCCTCTGGTTCTTTTACGTGCATGGTGTAAAGCACTGACACGAGACCATCGGTTTAACGTCCCATCTGAAAGACTTTTATTTTTATTAGGGTCAGACAGGTGATCGAACTTGCGATCCCTGGATTACGAGTCCAGTGTGTTAACCACTGGACTACAGATCCGTTTGTAAATAAACAAAACAAGCTCCTTGGCAGAAGTAATGTTAACACTTGCTGCAACAATGGCTGCACTAGATATATAAAGTTATTCTGAGAAACATAGATCCTACCTAGAGACAGCTCATTGGATAAGATATGGGTCATTTTGACATTGCGTCAGCATGGGGATTTATAATGGCATACCATTGAATTTGTTCTGGTTCACAGACTGTGACACGTTTTATTAACCCTTTGCCTGCTGGGGAAATAAAATCTCATTTGCAACCAACATAGATCCAGATCAGCTGCTATTCAGCCAAGTGTTTTACCTCTACTAACCGAACAGCAAGCAGCATAGAGACTGATCGTAATGCCGCGTCTGATCAGGATCTATGTTGTTTCCTAATCGGCCAAGTGTTTTACCTCTACTAACCGACCAGCAAGCAGCATAGAGACTGATCGTAATGCCGCGTCTGATCAGGATCTATGTTGTTTGCTATTCAGCCAAGTGTTTTAGCTCCTCTATCCGAGCAAAGGGTTAAGCAGCATAGAGACTGATCGTAATGCCGCGTCTGATCAGGATCTATGTTGTTTGCTATTCAGCCAAGTGTTTTAGCTCCTCTATCCGAGCCAAGGGGTAAGCAGCATGGACAAAACAAAATTACTAATCAAATGTTTTTGTGGAGTCATCTTTTGGGAAAATTAAAAAGTGAAAACATAAATTATGTATTTTTTTATAAACTTTCAAAAATGTGTTTATGTACATCGTTTTGGTGTCTAGCATTTAACCATTGTGTTATTCAATGGTTGTTTTGTATTTCTTTGACTTTTAATGATCTGCATAATCCAGAAATATCATAAATGTCCCTGTAGAACATTAACATTATTTATTATGGGCCAAGACCCCATCCACAACAAATTATTTCTTGTCAAAGTCATAACCTTTTTCAGCATTTAGCTTTTAATCTCTCATAAAAATTGTTTATATACTTTTTTACTTATCATATTATGTAGATGAATAATTTTTTGCCTCCCGAAAACAAATCCGAAAAGAAAATTCACCCCGAGAAAAAAGAATGTGTACATTAAAAGCAAGCTGTCATATTTCACTGACAAAGCTAAAATAAAATTTGATCGTATGTTTATCTATATTCGAAGATCTATGAATGAAACAGCATGTAAAATATTATGAATGAAGTGTTTCGGTTAGATCACTATCAGTTCACATTTTTTGTGGTTACCGCAGTATGTACCTGATCATACTTTGACATCACTGTATTGTATGTGCACCTCAAACTTCTCTTCGTTTGGACAATATCTCCTATTTTTGGCGTGTGATGCTATTTTTAGCTTGTGATGCTATTTTTAGCTTGTGATGCTATTTTAGGAATGGTTTTGTTACTATTCTAGACCAACAGATACCTGTAGCATGGTAGAATTTTTTAAACTTTATTTATTTTACAACGATTGCGAACTTATATTAATCACTCTCGTTGGCGAAGATGAAAACATATATGTGGTCATTCGTGTGGGAAGAAACGGGAGTACCCGGAGAAAACTTACCTGTCCGATCTGGCGACCACCCATCTCACATACTTCCCGGTCCAAGGATCGAACATTGTTGCATATTTTATTCACCGTTTCTAAAGAAAAGAAACGCTACTTCATAAAGCATGTACTTATATGTACCCTTTTCATGCGTATAGGAATCCAATTGTTTACCATATCCATAATATGTCCATCTCTCACACCTTGTTTCTGCTAGGTAAGATTAGACCTGTGGAAGTCGTGATAGCGCAGTTGAAGCACATTCGCTTCATGTGCGAAAGGCCCGAAGTTCGAGCCCCGCTATAGCCGTTATGATTGTGCCCTTAGGCAAGGCATTTCACAAAATTGCCTCTTCTCTCTCCTTGGCGATGGATTCCATCAGGAATGCGGTCTCGAGAGTGATTAATATAAGGTGAAAAAACTTGTTTCGCAATCAAGCTAAAATCAATTTGTATAAACTAAGATTAGACCTGTGTGCTTTGCTGTCTTCAAGCTTTGTAGAGTCATGACTTATGTTCAGTATGTGAACACTATTGATTTCTAGGTCAGCGGTACCTCAAACTGTTTCCATCAAGGGGATGGGGGGATTTACGTTTTTTATCGTCGCTACCGGTTGCCCATATGAGCGACGCCTCCTGAAGATATTAGTCAATATAGATTTTTGGAGGATAGTGCAATGATACAGACAGAGACCCATTCCAGAGTCTCCTCTGGTTCTTTTACGTGCAAGGTGTAGTCAGCACCGACACGAGACCTCGATTTAAAGTCCCAGCTGAAAGACTATTAATTTTATTAGGGTCAGACGGGGAATCGAACCTGCAATCCCTGGATTACCAGTCCAGCGTGTTACCACTGGACTACAGATCCATCAGATGAGATAGTGGTATATATAATTGTATGTGTAGTTAAGCGCAACAACTTGTCAACCATTGGGCATATACAGTCCTATAAACTGCAGAGGAATATTAATCATTGTCGTTTAATGACCCCTATTGATATTGGGGTCAGAGATCATGGTCACAGGGACCATGCTTCGTGGATCCGTTGCCGAAATCTCACATGTGTACGTGTCGAAACTCATGAATACTCTCCTGTCTGGGATCATTGAAATTCAAGATGGACGCCATCATAAACACCTATCCTCTGCTTCTTCACCCATGACGCCGATGATTTTTTTTGGTTTAAACATATTTATTCATAATGTACAGTACATATCTATTGTATATAGAATGAAAATGGATTTAATCGAAACCTTATTGAGATTATCTTGATTTTTTTTATGAACTGGAAATGGAGCATCGTGAAAACTAGAAATCGCCTATATATCCAAAATCCAAGATGGCTGCCACTGCAACCATCTAAGTCTGTATGTTACATGTACATGTGTGTGTAGCACTAAGTCTGTATGTTACATGTGTGTGTAGCACTAAGTCTGTATGTTACATGTGTGTGTAACACTAAGTCTGTATGTTACATGTACATGTGTGTGTAACACTAAGTCTGTATGTACATGTGTGTGTAACACTAAGTCTGTATGTTACATGTACATGTGTGTGTAACACTAAGTCTGTATGTTACATGTACATGTGTGTGTAACACTAAGTCTGTATGTACATGTGTGTGTAACACTAAATTGTATGTTACATGTACATGTGTGTGTAACACTAAGTCTGTATGTTACATGTACATGTGTGTGTAACACTAAGTCTGTATGTTACATGTACATGTGTGTGTAGCACTAAGTCTGTATGTTACATATACATGTGTGTGTAGCACTAAGTCTGTATGTACATGTGTGTGTAACACTAAGTCTGTATGTTACATGTACATGTGTGTGTAACACTAAGTCTGTATGTACATGTGTGTGTAACACTAAGTCTGTATGTTACATGTACATGTGTGTGTAACACTAAGTCTGTATGTTACATGTACATGTGTGTGTAACACTAAGTCTGTATGTACATGTGTGTGTAACACTAAATTTGTATGTTACATGTACATGTGTGTGTAACACTAAGTCTGTATGTTACATGTACATGTGTGTGTAACACTAAGTCTGTATGTACATGTACATGTGTGTGTAGCACTAAGTCTGTATGTTACATATACATGTGTGTGTAGCACTAAGTCTGTATGTACATGTGTGTGTAACACTAAGTCTGTATGTTACATGTACATGTGTGTGTAACACTAAGTCTGTATGTACATGTGTGTGTAACACTAAGTCTGTATGTTACATGTACATGTGTGTGTAACACTAAGTCCGTATGTTACATGTACATGTGTGTGTAGCACTAAGTCTGTATGTTACATGTACATGTGTGTGTAACACTAAGTCTGTAAGTTACATGTACATGTGTGTGTAACACTAAGTCTGTAAGTTACATGTACATGTGTGTGTAACACTAAGTCTGTATGTTACATGTACATGTGTGTGTAACACTAAGTCTGTATGTTACATGTACATGTGTGTGTAACACTAAGTATGTATGTTACATATACATGTGTGTGTAGCACTAAGTATGTATGTTCAGGGCCGTCGCTGGGGCTACTTTGATTATACGCACGGCAACATGTGCTTATTTGTCCCGTGAACGAGTACGCTAGGGGGTCAGGGGACATGCCCCCTGGAGATTTTTTGAAATGAGGAAGCTATTTCCTGCATTTCAATGCATTTTGTAGCATACAATTGGAGGACTAAAGTGCTTAGGGCAATCCGTATAAATTAAGGCTAGATGTATAATATAAATGATATATCGCCCTTAATCAATTAATCAAGCACGTAAAATAGCACATACTAAATTTCGAGATGCACAATATTTGCAATGGGCTCAATTATTTCACCACTCCACACATCACGGCGCCTATGTATCCCTACTACCCCCACCCTGGGGTTTTAATGCATTTTTGGAGTTTTCATATTTTTTTCATTTTCTGAGACCAATGATACGCACGTGCGTACTTGCGTATGCCCAGCGACGAGCCTGATGTTACATGTACATGTGTGTGTAACACTAAGTCCGTATGTTACATGTACATGTGTGTGTAGCACTAAGTCTGTATGTTACATGTACATGTGTGTGTAACACTAAGTATGTATGTTACATGTACATGTGTGTGTAACTAAGTATGTATGTTACATGTACATGTGTGTGTAACACTAAGTCTGTATGTTACATGTACATGTGTGTGTAGCACTAAGTCTGTATGTTACATGTACATGTGTGTGTAACACTTAGTCTGTATGTTACATGTGTGTGTAACACTAAGTCTGTATGTTACATGTACATGTGTGTGTAGCACTAAGTCTGTATGTTACATGTACATGCATGTGTCTGTATGTTACATGTACATGCATGTGTCTGTAAGTTACATGTACTTGCATGTGTATGTAAGTTACATGTGCATGCATGTGTCTGTAAGTTACATGTACATGCATGTGTCTGTAAGTTACATGTACATGCATGTGTCTGTAAGTTACATGTGCATGCATGTGTCTGTAAGTTACATGTACATGCATGTGTCTGTAAGTTACATGTGCATGCATGTGTCTGTAAGTTACATGTGCATGCATGTGTCTGTAAGTTACATGTACATGCATGTGTCTGTAAGTTACATGTGCATGCATGTGTCTGTAAGTTACATGTACATGCATGTGTCTGTAGGTAACATGTGCATGTTATTTATGCTTGTTGATGTTTGGTGGTGTATGTGCAGAAACGATGTAACAGGTTAAAGACAGTATGATGTGCCCTGCAGTGATGCATGCTGCAGGAAATGACACTGTGCTCACAGCTCACAATATTGTAGAGGTTACATACCAAAGCGAATTACGAAATGTACCAATTACGTAATCTGATAGTTGTGACACTAAAATTCTGTGGGAATGAAAAAGTCATTTGAACACACTTTTTGGGGGGTAATATTATGTTATGATATTACTCTGAGCAGTAAACTAACCCGTTATTGACACTATATGTTAAATTTAAGTATCAAATAGATATAATTTTGTTTTTAATTTAGATTTTGCGATATTAGATATTTTTTAAAGTCGGCAACTACCGACCGGTATGTATATTGTTCACAAAATATTATGCGAGATTTATTAATATTGGTAGATTTTGAGTCCAATTGCAGTACTTCCAATATACTATAAATAGACATTTTAGTGGAGTGAAGTATAACACCTTCATTATGAATCTAGCACATTACCACTGAATCTAGCACATTACCACTGAATCTAGCACATTACCACTGAATATAGCACATTACCACTGAATCTCACACATTACCACTGAATCTAGCACATTTACCACTGAATCTAGCACATTTACCACTGAATCTAGCACATTACCACTGAATCTAGCACATTACCACTGAATCTAGCACATTATCACTGAATCTAACACATTACTACTGAATCTAGCACATTACCACTGAATCTAACACATTACCACTGAATCTAGCACATTACTACTGAATCTAACACATTACTACTGAATCTAACACATTACCACTGAATCTAACACATTACTACTGAATCTAGCACATTACTACTGAATATAACACATTACTACTGAATCTAGCACATTACCACTGAATCTAGCACATTACTACTGAATCTAGCACATTACTACTGAATCTAGCACATTACCACTGAATCTAACACATTACTACTGAATCTAGCACATTACTACTGAATCTAGCACATTACTACTGAATCTAGCACATTACCACTGAATCTAGCAAATTACTACTGAATCTAGCACATTACCACTGAATCTAACACATTACCACTGAATCTAGCACATTACCACTGAATATAGCACATTACCACTGAATCTAGCACATTACCACTGAATCTAACACATTACTACTGAATCTAGCACATTACCACTGAATCTAACACATTACTACTGAATCTAGCACATTACCACTGAATCTAACACATTACTACTGAATCTAGCACATTACCACTGAATCTAACACATTACTACTGAATCTAGCACATTACTACTGAATCTAACACATTACTACTGAATCTAGCACATTACCACTGAATCTAACACATTACTACTGAATCTAGCACATTACTACTGAATCTAGCACATTACTACTGAATCTAGCACATTACCACTGAATCTAGCAAATTACTACTGAATCTAGCACATTACCACTGAATCTAACACATTAATACTGAATCTAGCACATTACCACTGAATCTAACACATTACCACTGAATATAGCACATTACCACTGAATCTAGCAAATTACTACTGAATCTAGCACATTACCACTGAATCTAACACATTACTACTGAATCTAGCACATTACCACTGAATCTAACACATTACCACTGAATATAGCACATTACCACTGAATCTAGCACATTACCACTGAATCTAACACATTACTACTGAATCTAGCACATTACCACTGAATCTAACACATTACTACTGAATCTAGCACATTACCACTGAATCTAACACATTACTACTGAATCTAGCACATTACTACTGAATCTAGCACATTACTACTGAATCTAGCACATTACTACTGAATCTAGCACATTACCACTGAATATAGCACATTACTACTGAATCTAACACATTACTACTGAATCTAGCACATTACCACTGAATATAGCACATTACTACTGAATCTAACACATTACTACTGAATCTAGCACATTACCACTGAATCTAGCACATTACTACTGAATTTAACACATTACCACTGAATCTAACACATTACTACTGAATCTAGCACATTACTACTGAATCTAACACATTACTACTGAATCTAGCACATTACTACTGAATCTAGCACATTACTACTGAATCTAACACATTACTACTGAATCTAGCACATTACCACTGAATCTAGCACATTACTACTGAATCTAGCACATTACCACTGAATCTAACACATTACTACTGAATCTAGCACATTACTACTGAATCTAGCACATTACCACTGAATCTAACACATTACCACTGAATATAGCACATTACCACTGAATCTAACACATTACTACTGAATCTAGCACATTACCACTGAATCTAACACATTACTACTGAATCTAGCACATTACTACTGAATCTAGCACATTACTACTGAATCTAGCACATTACCACTGAATCTAGCAAATTACTACTGAATCTAGCACATTACCACTGAATCTAACACATTACCACTGAATCTAGCACATTACCACTGAATATAGCACATTACCACTGAATCTAGCACATTACCACTGAATCTAACACATTACTACTGAATCTAGCACATTACCACTGAATCTAACACATTACTACTGAATCTAGCACATTACCACTGAATCTAACACATTACTACTGAATCTAGCACATTACCACTGAATCTAACACATTACTACTGAATCTAGCACATTACTACTGAATCTAACACATTACTACTGAATCTAGCACATTACCACTGAATCTAACACATTACTACTGAATCTAGCACATTACTACTGAATCTAGCACATTACTACTGAATCTAGCACATTACCACTGAATCTAGCAAATTACTACTGAATCTAGCACATTACCACTGAATCTAACACATTAATACTGAATCTAGCACATTACCACTGAATCTAACACATTACCACTGAATATAGCACATTACCACTGAATCTAGCAAATTACTACTGAATCTAGCACATTACCACTGAATCTAACACATTACTACTGAATCTAGCACATTACCACTGAATCTAACACATTACCACTGAATATAGCACATTACCACTGAATCTAGCACATTACCACTGAATCTAACACATTACTACTGAATCTAGCACATTACCACTGAATCTAACACATTACTACTGAATCTAGCACATTACCACTGAATCTAACACATTACTACTGAATCTAGCACATTACTACTGAATCTAGCACATTACTACTGAATCTAGCACATTACTACTGAATCTAGCACATTACCACTGAATATAGCACATTACTACTGAATCTAACACATTACTACTGAATCTAGCACATTACCACTGAATATAGCACATTACTACTGAATCTAACACATTACTACTGAATCTAGCACATTACCACTGAATCTAGCACATTACTACTGAATTTAACACATTACCACTGAATCTAACACATTACTACTGAATCTAGCACATTACTACTGAATCTAACACATTACTACTGAATCTAGCACATTACTACTGAATCTAGCACATTACTACTGAATCTAACACATTACTACTGAATCTAGCACATTACCACTGAATCTAGCACATTACTACTGAATCTAGCACATTACCACTGAATCTAACACATTACTACTGAATCTAGCACATTACTACTGAATCTAGCACATTACCACTGAATCTAGCACATTACCACTGAATATAGCACATTACCACTGAATCTAACACATTACTACTGAATCTAGCACATTACCACTGAATCTAACACATTACTACTGAATCTAGCACATTACCACTAAAACACTGAATCTAGCACATTACCACTGAATCTAGCACATTACCCCTAAAACACCGAATCTAGCACATTACCACTGAATCTAGCACATTACCCCTAAAACACCGAATCTAGCACATTACCACTGAAACACCGATCCATTTGCTTCAAATTACTTGCGCCCCACTCACTGCAGTAGGTTCAAATCCCACTGATGTGTCAAGGATACTATCCAGCTGGCTTGCAGCAGGTCAATGGTTCTACCTGGGTGCCTATTCTTGCCTGAATACTGCTCCCGGGGTCTTCGTCCACTTATAATAACTGGAGAAGTTGCCATAATAATGACCTTTGCAGTTGGTGTGACCTTAACCCATAAGAAAGCCAGCAACAAACTAATCCGTTCCTTCATAATGCGGTGTGACCTTAACCCATAAGAAAGCCAGCAACAAACTGATCCGTTCCTTCATAATGCGGTGTGACCTTAACCCATAAGAAAGCCAGCAACAAACTGATCCGTTCCTTCATAATGCGCAATATTTGTTGCTGTATAATTTTAAGTGTGTGTTTTACGTTTATTTATCGTCACTATCGGCTGCCCATATGAGCGACACCTCCTGAAGAGATTTTTGGAGGATAGTGCAATGATACAGACAGAGAACCATTCCAGAGTCTCCTCTGGTTCTTTTAAGTGCACGGTGAAAAGCACTGACACGAGACCTCGGTTTAAAGTCCCATCTGAAAGACTGTTAATTTTATTACGGTCAGATGGGGGATCGAACCTGCGATCCCTGGATTACCAGTCCATCGTGTTAACCACTGGACTACAGATCCATCTATTTTTAAAATAGGTAGGCGGATCATGAACCTGGTATTTAGCCAATCACCTGTCAGTATTTTTTAGACCGCCACCGTGGTCGAGTGGTTATTGTCTCTGACTTGTATACCACTGTAACCTATCATCACTGATAATCACGGGTTTGAACCACGCTCAGTATGTGTCGTGTCTCTTTTATATGAAAAAGTTTGCAGCTTCTTACGGAGGTTGGTACACCCAAGTACTGGTTAACCGCTGGGGCCTGCCCAGGAAAGGTGTTGTTAGGTAAACTGCCCATCGCTCTAATGGGCAACCAGTAACGATGTTAAATAAACATAAAATAAAAAATAAAAAAAGTATTTTGCATATTATAAAGTCGCATGCACATATGCCAGCTACTCCTGTCATATCTACATGTTTAAGTTAAATAACATCTGACTGAGTCACAGTTATTTAAATGGCCCATTTTGCATTAAATTCTTTCGTTTTTCCTATCATCATGTCAACATGAAAGGATGTTTTCAAATAGATTGTAAAAAAAGAGCTTAATTTGCATTTATTTGTTAAATAATACATCATAATTGTACGCTACGCCGGTTGGTACAAGCAATTAAACGTACTGTGAACTGGTTGATACAATGGAACACGACAATCCGCTGTTTAATGGATACGGTGTTTGCCTCTTAGTCGTGAGGTTGTGTGTTCGAGCCCAGACAGAACACCGATGGTGGTGTCAAGACACGTAGATCCACATTGAGTGGAAGTCGCGATAGCGCGTTCGCTTCAGGTGCGAAGGCCCAGGTTACGAGTCCTACTGGAGCCGTTACGATTGTGCTCTTAGGCAAGGCATTTAAATTCCACGTTGCCTCTTCTCTCTCCCTCGTGGCAATGGATTCCAACAGGAATGATGTCTCGAGAGTGATTAATATAAGTTGTAAGAACTTATTTCGCAATCGAGCTAAAATAAATTTTTGAAATTTAAATAATCTAGTATGGTTTGATTGAGCTCTCAAGTTTGTTTTACTTTATAGTGGGTTTGTGCGCTAAGTAAGTTATTTCATACCGAAATGTACACCAGAATAAACGTTTCTACCCAAAATGTGCACCAGAATAAACGCTTTCTACCCGAAATGTACACCAGAATAAATGCTTTCTACCCAAAATGTACACCAGAATAAACGCTTCTACCCAAAATGTAC
Organism: Archivesica marissinica; assembly: GCA_014843695.1. NCBI lineage: Eukaryota > Metazoa > Mollusca > Bivalvia > Venerida > Vesicomyidae > Archivesica > Archivesica marissinica. Next base: position 38,873,059 of record CM026387.1, read on the forward strand.
ACCAGAATAAACGCTTTCTACCCGAAATGTACACCAGAATAAACGCTTTCTACCCAAAATGTGCACCAGAATAAACGCTTTCTACCCGAAATGTACACCAGAATAAATGCTTTCTACCCAAAATGTACACCAGAATAAACGCTTTCTACCCAAAATGTACACCAGAATAAACGCTTTCTACCCGAAATGTGCACCAGAATAAACGCTTTCTACCCAAAATGTACACCAAAATAAACGCTTTCTACCAGTATTCTCAACTTTTGCCAGTAATATTACTATTTTTAGACTAAAATTACCCTATTTGATAAATAAACTGGTCCAAATGTAATTTTATTCTTAATTTATTGGTCTAAAAATATCATGGACCAGTCCATGTCAGTTAGTTGGTGTTGAATGTGTTGGTTAAAGCAGCATTACATCGTAATAAAGGATGTTTTTGGTAAAATATAAATACTAATACAGTGGAACCTCTCTTAAGCAGCCACTCTTGGGAAGGGCACAAATTGGCTGCTTAAGGGAGGTGGCTGCTTAACGGAGGGAGACTGCTGGACAACTAGAAATTATTTTCAAAGCAAGCATGCCTGGAAAAGCTGTGATAACAATAATCTGTCAATGGGATTGATTGCCTTATAGTCTGAAATTTAAACTTTTATTTTTATTAACATTTTATTTATTTTTCAAATTAAATATATACATTTGTTCTTTATATTACCTTAGGAGATTAACTTTCATCAAACAATGCGATCGAATAATCGGCCTTTGATATCCCAGTAATCCGATCAAAACAATGGTTTTCAGCGCCTTGTGTGATCACTCCAAGTTTGTTTATGATTTAACAACCTATTGTGTGGTCCCGACTTTGTATTTTACACTCTTCAAAAATAGAATGGAAAACCAGGATGACTCATCAATTTCCCGCATAATGGCGGATAATCACGTATGATTGGAGACTTCTGTAAAAACGTGTGAAAAACTAATCAATATTGGTTTTAAGGCCAAAATATCATTTGATAGCTGTAATATAACTATTAAAAAATGATAATTATTAATAAAATATTTCTTTTTTTCCACTCCGTAAATTCAATCTTTCAATGTCTACATCTGATTTGAATGTTACATATTTTCGCGACCGCATCTCTGTAAATATTTTGCCGATTTTTGGTGGATTTTGACCGTTAAGGTAGGAAATTTTGTCCCAAAACGGTTACTTTGGTGGCCGCTGGCCGGAGATGAGAGGTGACCGCTCAACAGAGGTGTAATATATAGGAAAATCGCTCGGGGGGGAATAAAAGTGACCGTTTACCGGAGGTGACCGCTCACCGGAGGTGACCGTTAGTGGAGGTTCCACTGTATGTGTGTGTTTACAAAAATCGAAATAATCGCTCAGAAACGATAAAATTCCAATAAATTTAAACCGTCGTATACGCGAATTTGTTTACCAACACACACAATTTAAACACGCACAGTGCGCATGCGTGAAACTACAGAGGATGTAGAAAACAACGTATATATATTTTGAACATGAAAGACTATCTATCTATCTTCCTCTAATGTCGAACCCCTCGCGGGGATGTAGACTGAATGTCCCTAAAAGACTTAGCTAACAGAGGTATGAATCAACATATCAAGTAATTTAATTAAAAAAGACAACGTGGCACAAATGGGGACGATGCATTCCGAATGTAAACAAGTGCGGACGATGCGTTCTGGTTGTAAACAAATGCGTGACCGATCGACTCGAAAAGTCCTACTTTCGGTTTCGAATTTGTTTTATCGCATATAAAGTATAATGTTACAATGTGTAGCAGCATTGCTACCCATATGCAAAAATTGAATTTTTCAAATATCTTTTATTTCATACGATGTAATGCTGCTTTAATAGAGAAAGGGTATAAATAATAATAATAATAATAATAATAAAAAAATTTGAAATTCCCATGCAAATTTTACACAGACAAAAATAAATAACACATTTTTAGCAGATAATTACCGTATTTAGCTATGTATAGTGCGCACATTTCTTACTGAAATCCTCATCCATTTTATCTACTGCGCATTATACACCAGTACAGACAGGACATTTTTTTCCGGACCAAAATTTCCTGAAATTCGACCCGAACGGACCGGACCCACAGTCATTCTATAATTTGTTACATTCGACAAACGTTATAAACTAGCTATTAAAACCAGTTGCCGATAGTCTATATAAATAAATGAAATGAATAAGACCACAAAATTAGCATATATTGCGTTTATTTTGGCAAACTTTGAAGAATTTAATTGAAATTACTAAATGCATAAAAAATGGCGATTTGATAACATCACATGGTTTTATCGTATGTAATATTTCCCGTACTTTTCGCGTACTTCGCCGCATAAAGCGACACTACACTGCCTTCGTACGATATCATAGAGGTAAAGAAACTTTGTAATTATAGTTTATTTGATTTAATATACCGTATGTTTTTAAATAAGACATGATTAAAGACACGATGTGTTGGTTATTTTTACGGGAAATATTTACTATGCATTGCAGTATTTCAATTGTTTGTAGCGATAATTAATTTCGACAAACCATTCACAATGGGTCCCAGTTAATTAGGTAGGCTACACGTGTTGAGAAGTTGAGCATCTGCTGACATGTTTGAGAACGTGTTGAGATGTTTGAGAACGATATGCATGTAATTTTCATGAAATCATGCCTGAGTGCGTTACCGTTTCTCGAGTGATTAATATAAGTTGTAAAAATCACGGAGCACAATTTTTAGCGATTCTTGAGAAATGTTAAATTTTGACTTGGAAAATTGCGTTTTTCACGTGCGCAGTATACATCGGAACTCAGTTTTCCCCCCGATTTTCGTGCCAAATCGTGGGTGCGCATTATACACGATAGCGCACTATACATAGCTAAATACGGTATAGTACACTTATACACTTAGGCTGAAAAGTGTAAACGGGTTAACACAATTTTATTATTTTTATTATTATTTTTTCAGAACGATAATACTATCGATGCTCTGTTGTGTCCTGTGCAATTTTCAATGTGAATTCAACTTTTAATTTTAGTTTAGTTTAATCATATTTTATTGTATTTATATACAATACAATTACAAATATAAACATGATAAATATATAAGCAAAATTATACAACTGCAAGGCTATGCTTATACTTGAACACTGTAAGAATAAAATCTAGAAGCAAATGGGTTGGGCAACAAGTTTTTCCAACATTAGTTAGTGCTCTCCCCAATATAGAAGCAAATGCGTGTGCAACAAGTTTTACCAACATTAGTTAGTGCTCTACCCAATATAGAAGCAAATGGGCTGTGCAACAAGTTTTTCCAACATTAGCGAGTGCTCTCCCCAATATAGAAGCAAATGGGCTGTGCAACAAGTTTTACCAACATTAGCTAGTGCTTAGACTCCCCAATCTAAAAGCAAATTGGTTGGGCAACAAGTTTTACCAACATTAGCTAGTGCTCTCCCCAATCTAAAAGCAAATTGGTTGGGCAACAAGTTTTTCCAACATTAGTTAGTGCTCTCCCCAATATAGAAGCAAATGCGTGGGCAACAAGTTTTACCAACATTAGCGAGTGCTCTCCCCAATGTGAATTCAACGTCACATGATGTCCTATTGTATATATAGTACATGTGTGGGTAGTGGGTGAAATATAGGTGGGTAGATGTGCGAACCTATATATTACCGGTACTTAGAAAACCACTAAATATTTGCGGTTTTGGCAGTCCATAGCAACTAAATGAGATTGTTCTCAAAATGGTATTCAACAATGTGACCTTGTAAATAAAATAGTACAAAATCTAAAGTACATAAATTATACCAGGCTTCGGGGTTGATATGTGTAATGATTTGTGTTAGTAATATTCCCGCCAAACGTGAAGATGTAATATTCCCGCCAAACGTGTATTGTATTTGTCTTGCGCCACTTCTGTCGCCAATTGAGAAAAAAATGGAGCCAATTTGAAAAACTTGGAGATATGTAAAACGAAAAAATTGTTGCGCCAATTCATAGAATTTAGTGCCAGTATTTGTTTTTTTGTCGCAATTGGCGACTGACAGCAGGAACCCTGTTATAGGCAGTACTGTATTGTACATTACTGGCAGGAACCCTGTTATAGGCAGTACTGTATTGTACATTACTGACAGGTCCTCACCAAATTTGATCAGAAATATTTATTTTAAAGCACACATGCAACATTTATAGTGTGTGTTATCCTCCCCTGATAAGTAATTTATAGAACCCTTTGCATGCTGAGTAAATAAAATCACATTTGCAAACAACATAGATCCAGATCAGCCGCTATTCAGCTAAGTGTTTTACCTCCACTATCCGAACAGCAAACAGCATAGAGACTGATTAGACGGCACATTCTGTGTCGTCTGATCGGGCTCTATGCTGTTTGCAAAAGTGATTTTATCAGCCGCTAGCGTGCAAAGGGATAATGACTGATGTAGGGTAAACCGCTTTTTGTTCTTGTAATGAAATTTCGATTCACCAACAGATTTTCATCAAACATGGTCAGAGGTATTCTTATGAGGAAACTTGCCTGGTTTGTTTTAATAAAACTTGCATGAAATTTGCCTGATTTGTTTTAATAAAACTTGCATGAAATTTGCCTGGTTTGTTTTAATAAAACTTGCATGAAACTTGCATGGTTTGTTTTAATAAAACTTGCATGAAATTTGCCTGGTTTGTTTTAATAAAACTTGCATTAATTATGTTCCTTTCACATCAATGTCAATATTCTTTTGCAAACTTTGAAACTGTTCTACATCAACAGATTTCATATTAATCACTATCGAGAACTTCGTTCCACCAGCATTTACTTTGCAGATCTTCATGAAACTGGGTCAGGAGTATTAGCAAAGTGCATATTATAAGATCTGTGCATATGGATAAAATGTGTACCATTTTATACGGTAGCTATTAACCCATTCAACACCAAGTAACTCACATGGACTGGTCCATGATATATTTAGACCAATAAATTAATCAGAAAATTACATTTGGACCAGTTCATTTATCAAAATGGGTAATTTTGTCTTAAAATAGTAATATTACTGGCAAAAAGTGCAGATCCTGATGAGACGGCTCGTCACGAGCCGGCTCATCTGGATCTACACTTTTTGTAAGCCTATTTAGAGGTCTGTGGTGTTGAAAGGGTTAAATTGCTTTTTCATCATTTTACTAATATGTACAGTATCAAGGTATCAAGTTGAACTTTGTATATTTTGCAAGGTGTTTATAAACATAAAATCATTGAGGTATAGTGTGACAATCAAACTTACCCCCATCCAGCAGATTAATGAGGGTTTTTCTTGGAAATATATTGTTATCCACCCCCAGAAATATATAAGTACAGGTAAATGTGGTAATTATTTAAATGGATGACATTAACCCATTTCATTCTGGATACATTTAAAGGCTTTTGCAAACAACATAGATCCAGATCAGCCGCAACGTGACGCTGCATGCTGATCAGGATCTATGTTGTTTGCTACATAGCTACGTGTCTTAGCAAGATCATCTGAATAGTAAACAGCATAGAGCCTGATCAGACGGCACATTCCGTGGCGGCTGATCTGGCTCTATGTTCTTTACAAATACTGTTTGAACGGTATCCAGAATCAAATGGATTAATGCAATATAAGCCAGCTAGGGGTGAAGCCACAAAATGCATCTACCTTTGCATGGTTATGTATAGGATATAAGCTGACAATGATCCAATATGTAAAATATTGGACTGTGTGAGGAGTGTAGTGCCGAAGACAGCACCAATATTTTACATATTGGATCCGTTTGAGGCTTATATCTTACTTAAAACACACACTTATATAACAAGATCCTACTAATTAAAATTGTTAATTTTTGTTCATGTACGCGTAGGATTTAATATAATACTCTGGCCTTTTGACACCAGTACAATATTATTAATAATGGACTGCCAAAGGATCTGTAGTCCAGGGATCGCAGGTCCGATCCCCCATCTGACCTAATAAAAGTTGTTGGGACTTTAAACTCATGTCGGTGTTGTACACCATGCACATAAAAGAACCAGAGGAGACTCTGGAATGGATCTCTGTCTGATTGATCTATGGGTCTCATTGAAGTATCCTCCAAAAATCTAAAATGACTAATCTCCTCAGGAGACATCGCTCATTATGGGTAACCGGTAGCGACGATAAATAAATGTAAAACACACACAAACGTATGACATCACGACAGTGTTTTAATATGAGAAAAAAGTCAGCTCAGTCATTCATGTTCTCGTCATGTTTGTAATGTAGATCTATTTCGATCAAGGTTAATTATAATGTCCTAGTTGAAACCCTCAACCATTTCTGTTCTGCCCTTTGATACCATGGAATTTGCATGCTGCAGCTTAGTTTATACAAATTTACTTTAGCTCGATTGCGAAACCAGTTCCTGCAACTTATATTAAATCACTCTCGAGACCTCATTCCTGATGGAATCCATAGCCACGAGGGAGAGAGAAGAGGCAAGCCTAAGGGCACAATCGTAACGGCTCCAGCGGGGCGCAAACTCCGGGCCTTAACGCACATGAAGCGAACACGCTACTACTGCGCTATCATGACTTAGCTAATACTTTCGAAGCTTAACATTTGCTATGAACAGAATTTTGTACGTTGGCGTTTGTAGTAATGTCTGCACCTAAGCTTCGCTCTTTCGCAAAAATGTTTTTTTTGTTTTGTTTTTTTTGCGATTCCTCAAAGTTCTCAGAGTGAGTACTTTGCTCTGTAGTACTGTCACACTTTCAGTGTTTATTTTTTTTTGGGCGATTCCTCAAAGTTCTCAGAGTGAGTACTTTGCTCTGTAGTACTGTCACACTTTCAGTGTTTATTTTTTTTGGCGATTCCTCAAAGTTCTCAGAGTGATTACTTTGAGTGTTTATTTTTTGGCAATTGCTTGGAACTAAATCTTCGTTTTCTGCTACAATAATTTGTTTACACAAATAAATTAAATCGCCTAATAGTCATTTGTAGAAGTCATTATAGCGCAGTGGTAGCGCGTTCACTCCAGGAGCGAAAGTTCCGGAGTTCAAGCACCGCAGAAGCCGTTACGATTGTGCCGTGCCCTTAGCAAAGGCATTTAAACTACACATTGCCTCTTCTCTCTCCCTCGTGGCGATGAATTCCATCAGGAATGAGGCCACGAGAGTGATTAATATAAGTTGTATGAACTTGTTTCAAAATCGAGCTAAAATAAATTTGTATAGCTTAAAAATACAACACAAAACAAACAATGGACCATTTTAATTCTGCACATGCAAGCATTTTCAGCTTTCCATCACTGCAGATTGTAGACACATAAATGTAAAGATATGTGCTTACTAAATTTGTGTGTTTCGATATTTGTGCCTAAAGTCATGTGACCTTGACTGACTAATACACCTCGTATATAGGGTGGGTACTACTATGAAAGACCCAAGTCATTATCGAGTAAGAATCTGAATGCGTAGCATGTATGTATCAGGAAGTAAGATTGAAGAGTACACTTTCTGTTACTATAAATATATTTTGTGTTATGCTCAGTTGCATATATATCAACATCATATTTGGTCCTCCACATTGCAGCAGTAACTAACTGACTTAGTTTGTACAAATTTATTACAACTTATATTAATCACTCTCAAGACCTCATTCCTGATGGAATCCATCGTCATGAGGGAGAGAGAAGAGGCAATGTGGAATTTAAACGTCTTGCCTATGGTAACGATCATAACGGAGCGGGGTGCGTACTCTGGGCCTTTCGCACCTGAAGCGACCGCGCTATCACAACTTACTAAGTAACAGTATATTTAGTGTACTAATGATCAATGAGAGACAATGCTAACTCTCTATTACCTCCCTTGTTTAATCATATTTTATTTAACGGCCCGCACCCTCATCTTGGCAGAATAAGTCTGATTTATCCCAAAATGTAAATAGGTCTTTTTATTTGGAATCCTTTGTTTTTACTGTTGTTCCCTAACCAGATGTTGCGGTATAAATGTGATTTTATCAACATCATGTTAACCCTTTTCATGCTGAGTAAATAAAATCAAATTTGCAAACAACATAGATCCAGATCAGCTGCGGCGTAGCGCCACGTATGATCAGGATCTATGTTGTTTGTGATTCAGCCATTTGTTTTAGCTCCACTATCTGTTCTGTGCCGTCTGATATTTGCAAAAGTGATTTTATCTGCTGCTAGCGTGCCAAGGGAATTAACTGATACATATACTGTAGGAGATCTATCGAGATATAGTAATTTAATAATGATAAAAAGCGAAAGTGGAATAAAATTGCAAGCATGTTGTGCAAAGGAAACTATGGCCTATCTACTAGGGGTCGAGTGGTTAAGGTCGCTGACTTGTATACCACTGTAACCTATCATCACTGATGGTCACGGGTTCGAGCCACGCTCAGGCCGTGTCTCATTTATATGAGAAAGTTGGCAGTTTCTTACGGAGGTTGGTGCACCCAAGTACTGGTTAACCGCTGGAGCCTGCCCAGGAAAGGTGTTGTTAGGTAAACTGCCCGCCGGCGATATAGCCCGAAATGGTGCTGATGCAGGCGTAAAACCCGAAATATAACATAATTATAACATAACTACTAGGGGCAGTAACTCTCATTATAAATTTGATTTGATAATTTTTTGTTCAATAATGGCCTCTCCACTTTTGTCGGGGTTATATTTTTATGGTATCCCCAGTGAATATCAATGAATACTAATGAGCGGTGATATCAGAATATATCCATATGAACCGCACATGCGCATTTTGTGTTTACTATTGACAATTTCCGTCAGATTTCCGCAACTGTCCATAGCAAAAGCAAGCTGAAATGTCATTTCTACGTGTACATTTATCTTCATTAAGTTTTCGTTCATGTAGTCAATATTTAGGTGAATTTCAATGAATTTGTTATTTATCGGCTGCATTTGACATTTGTAAGGTGCCCACTACTCATGTGACGTGACAAGATTTCCTTCTATGCCATGTATTGCTACTGGTATAAATTTATATCGTCACCAGTCATTGGTATATCTGCGTAAATAAAAGATGGAGGCCATTACTGTTGCTTTCACTTTGTTATTGATTCAGTTATGATTTATTTCTTACTAACTGATATTGCATACAATAAAATAAATATGATTATGCTTAATTGAGAGTGAATCTAGAATAACTAATCTCTTCAGGAGGCGTTGTTCATATGGGCAACCGTTGGCGATGATAAATAAACATAAAACACACACGTCTATTGCTCGAGTTCAAGGTCATACTTACCTTGTTCACAGTTCACTACATCTCAACCAAGTCTTATGCCCAATGGTAATACCTTCTCAACCAAGTCTTATGTCCAATGGTAATACCTTCTCAACCAAGTCTTATGTCCAATGGTAATACCTTCTCAACCAAGTCTTATGTCCAATGGTAATACCTTTTCAACCAAATCTTATGTCCAATGGTAATACCTTTTCAACCAAATCTTATGTCCAATGCGAATACCTTCTCAACCAAATCTTATGTCCAATGGTAATACCTTCTCAACCAAGTCTTATGTCCAATGGTAATACCTTCTCAACCAAGTCTTATGTCCAATGGTAATACCTTTTCAACCAAATTTTATGTCCAATGGTAATACCTTCTCAACCAAGTCTTATGCCCAATGGGAATACCCTCTCAACCAAGTCTTATGTCCAATGGTAATACCTTCTCAACCAAGTCTTATGCCCAATGGGAATACCTTTTCAACCAAATCTTATGCCCAATGCGAATACCTTCTCAACCAAGTCTTATGCCCAATGCGAATACCTCGTGTACCAAAGGGGAACATTTAAAACATGCAAATAGAATAAAGAGAGACTCTTCGACTTTCTCTGATTTTCTGTATTTTGTGAAAAACTTGGGTCAGTTTAAAGAATTTCGGAAGCTCATTCCCTTTACCTGCTAATCACAACTATTGTTGCTTTAGCAAACAACACAGAGCCAGAACATACAGCTATTAGGATATTGGAGCTAAAACACTTGGCAGAATAGCAAACAGCATAGATCCTGACCAGACTAACGCTGCATCTGATCTGGATCTATGTTATTTGCACATTCCTTCCAATTTAATAAGCATTGCAAGGGTTTAACAGATTTGCACCAGCTATAGGAAGACAGTCATCTACCCCCACCCCCTAAAGGGTGCATGTGTATGGTATTTACCATATAAATAGGAGATTTCTTTTGTAATCTTCTCAAACTTGACTCTTGATGTTTATTAATTTGACTACTTTAACCATAAAGATAGTATCACAGTCATTATCCTCTGGTCAAAACACAAAACACACTCCAATCTCTGGTCAAAACACTCCAATCTTATTTCATGGTTAGTATTAAAGAAATCTTCTAAATTCAAAGGGGTGTGAAAAAATGTTAATGATTTATTGAATTTCTATAAAAAATGGATTAATACTATTTTGGTCATTATGCGGTTGTTGGTCAGTGGCACAATTGCAAAGAGTCGAAATCTGTTTGTCCACTACAGCGGGGGACTGACACCATTGTACAGCTCGGCTTTGAAAGCCTACACCAAAATAATCGTACATATAAAGGAAAGTCACCGATGAGCCACGTTCCCGTATGGTCTCGCATTATCATCCATTGTCCAAACTCATTTAAAAACATTTTATGAATATATTTGTGTGCAAAATGTTTGATAATTTGAAAACATTTTCTATTTACTTTTATCTATGTACTTTAATCTTGCCCATCAGGGGAAGGCTGGCTGTTGGAATTTAATCGGGTGCCGTAAGGTCAGGGAATTCTAGGGTCACATGTCAATATCTTAAGAATAGATTGCTTTTATATGGTTGGCGTGTAAAAGTTGGCAATAAAATAAGGTAACCCATCAATTCGGACAGTATTAAATCTGCACTGAATAGAAGATATTAACCTATATGGAATATAATTATATATGTGTAAAATACGACAACCATAGACTCATAAATGTACAAATTCTATTGGAATGTGGGAGATGTACCTGATGCTCAGATCTTGCACTCAATCTGGGGATGCTCAGATTTTGCACTCAATCTGGGGCCCTGTAACATCGATCACTGAGAAATCTTTACCAACCGCTAACGTGAACATCTCTTAGAAAATCGAAAGGAGATCGTAACCCTTACAACACTACAGACATCTAAATAGGCTTATAAAAAGTGTAGATCCAGATGAGCCAGATCTGGACTTTTTGCCAGTAAAATTACTATTTTTAGACAAATTTCCCATTTTGATAAATGAACTGGTCTAAATATAATTTTCATATTAATAAATTGGTATAAACATATCATGAACCAGTCCATGTCAGTTACTTAGTGTTGAATGGGTTAATATCATGCACCAGTCCATGTCAGTTACTTGGTGTTGAATGGGTTAATATCATGCACCAGTCCATGTCAGTTACTTGGTGTTGAATGGGTTAATATCATGCACCAGTCCATGTCAGTTACTTGGTGTTGAATGGGTTAATATCATGCACCAGTCCAGGTCAGTTACTTGGTGTTGAATGGGTTAATATCATGCACCAGTCCATGTCAGTTACTTGGTGTTGAATGGGTTAATATCATGCACCAGTCCAGGTCAGTTACTTGGTGTTGAATGGGTTAATATCATGCACCAGTCCAGGTCAGTTACTTGGTGTTGAATGGGTTAATATCATGCACCAGTCCAGGTCAGTTACTTGGTGTTGAATGGGTTAATATCATGCACCAGTCCAGGTCAGTTACTTGGTGTTGAATGGGTTAATATCATGCACCAGTCCAGGTCAGTTACTTGGTGTTGAATGGGTTAATATCATGCACCCGTCCAGGTCAGTTACTTGGTGTTGAATGGGTTAATATCATGAACCAGTCCAGGTCAGTTACTTGGTGTTGAATGGGTTAATATCATGAACCAGTCCAGGTCAGTTACTTGGTGTTGAATGGGTTAATATCATGAACCAGTCCATGTCAGTTACTTGGTGTTGAATGGGTTAATAACAAAAACCTCTGCAGAATTCACTCTCAAAAGGTCACAATATAGTTCCTACTTTGTAACTTCAATACGCCATCGTGACAGTATGAACGCCAAATAATGTAGATAATCTAGTGTTTTATATTCTAATAAATATTAATTAATTATGCTGTCATGTAAATTATCAATATTTAAAGTATTGCAACATAATCTTATTATTTCTGAAGATGATTGGGAAAAATACTTGTATACAACTCTAATGCATGGTATAATACCCAAAATTATTCCAGAAAAACAAAGCTTTGAAGTCGGTGAGTCGTGGATGTGAAATTTGGGTCTTCAAGCAAGTAGTGTGGTAACTGGAGCACATTCCAACTGTTACAACATTTACAATCATTTGAGAATTTGTTTTTTATATCATGATTTTCTAACAACTACATCCGCCATTGTTGTTTGGCATTTACATTTTTTTATGAAATTTCCCAAATTCAAAGCAAATAAATGCTATCTAAGTTCATAGTTGGTCTAAATCAATGCCATTATATATATATATATATATATCATCGGTACATTGTTAGAACTGTTATTTTATAACGTTTACCAAACGTACCTACTTATTGAAAAGTGGTGGGGGACAATGTGGGTTGAAATTTCGCCTGGGAAAAAATGTTGTGTATAATGCGCACTAGACAAATTCCTCAAGGATTTCAGTAATAAAAGTGTACATAGCAAATGACTGTACCAAAACTAAAGCATTTATGTCATATATTAATCAGAGCAATAGATCGGTGCTTAACCCTTTCAACCCCACAGGCCTCTAAATAGGCTTATGAAAAGTGTAGATCCAGATGAGCCGGCTCATAATGAGCCGTCTCATCAGGATCTGCACTTTTTTGCCAGTAATAATTATTACCGTATTTAGCTGTGTATAGTGCGCACATTTCTTACTGAAATCCTCATTCATTTTATCTACTGCGCATTATACACCAGTACAGACATCAGGACATTTTTTTCCGGACCAAAATTTCGTGAAAAAACTGAAATTCGACCCGAACGGCCCACAGTCATTCTATAAGTTGTTACATTCGACAATCGTTATAAACTAGCTATTAAAACCAGTTGCCGATAGTCTATATAAATAAATCAAATGAATAAGACCACAAAATTAGCATATATTTCGTTTATTTTGGCTAACTTTGATGAATTTAATTGAAAATGCATAAAAAAATGGCGATTTGATAACATCACGTGGTTTTATCGTATGTAATATTTCCCGTACTTTTCGCGTACTTCGCCGTACAATGTACAATGCATTGCATAAAAAAAAAACTTTTTTGGCTGCAGTATTTCAATTGAGTGTAGCGATAATTAATTTCGACAAACCTTTCACAATGGGTCCCAGTTAATTAGGTAGGCTTCACGTGTTGAGAAGTTTGAGCATCTGCTGACATGTTTGAGAACGTGTTGAGATGTTTGAGAACGTGTTGAGATGTTTGAGAACGTGTCGAGAAATTTGAGCAGGTGTGCCCGAGTGCGATGAGGTATATCTCGAGTGATTAATATAAGTTGTAAAAATCACGGAGCACAATTTTTAGCGATTTTTGAGAAATGTTAAATTTTGACTTGGAAAATTGCGTTTTTCACGTGCGCAGTATACATAGGAACTCAGTTTTTCCGCCGATTTTCGTGCCAGATCGTGGGTGCGCACTATACACGGTAGCGCACTATACACAGCTAAATACGGTACTATTTTTAGATAAAATTACCCATTTTGATAAATGAACTGGCCCAAAGGTAATTTTCTTATTAATTTATTGGTCTAAAAATAGCATGCACCAGTCCATGTCAGTTACTTGGGGTTGAATGGGTTAATCAGATTTTAAAGGGAATAGTGGGTGACCAGCGTTTAATTTAAGACATAGGATTTGGAGACCTTATGCTCAGTATCATTGTAATAGTTTAATAATACGTGATCCCTGTAATAATGTATGACAAACATGTCAGTGAGGCGGAGGGGACTGATTAAGCATTAAAGGGTTTGTATGACTTTTAAATCTGATTTTCTTTCATCCATATAATAGATAATAAATACATTTAGGGAGCTAGAAGACAATACATTGAACACCGGAGCAAACGGTGGCTTCTGGGTGCATTCTGATTTGTCTAATTGTTTTTTAACTGATTCTTCATTGGCCCTTTAATTGGCAGCGTTAATTGGCAATTTATTAATAGAGTTGTTGTTACAAAGGGCCATTAAAATCAAACCTTTTTCTATGGATTAATGATTTTTTTTTTTTAGAAAGATAACTATTTAATTAGTAGATGGATGAAATGTCACAAGATATTGTTGAAAATCTTTAACAGGCAGGTGTGATCTATTGAATAGTGATATAGTTTACCTGTTTAACAATCTGGCTGCAATATTGGCAAGATAACGGTACCCTAATACCATAAAATAGGGGCCTAAAAGTATATCAGTTGACACAGAAATGACACAAATATCTCGGAGAACTGTGAATACTTGTGAATCGTAGAGTACAACGGATAATATTTCTTTTGACACTTATTTGACAGCGTTTATAGGACTTTATGATGCAGAAAACAAGATTAGCTTAAGAATAGCTCAATAGATTACGGTGCGACCTCTCGGCCCTTTCATGACTTCAAAGCACCAAAATGATGATACTTTTGACTCATCAGCATAATTGTTTAATTTTTTGCCTTTATAGAGGGGGGTAAATATTGTATGGGGGTAGAGTTAAATATACAGCCGTTTAAAAACTGTTTTGATGTTTATAGACTTCATGAGAAGTTATTAAATGATTTAGAATACCTACAGGCGTGTGTTTTGAATAGAATAGCAGTAGTAGATTTCGAAAAGAAATACTGTTAATTATGAGAGAGATATGCACATTCACTTTCAAGTCCGACTGTTTCGTTATAATGACAGGAAATCAAGCCGCCAATGCTGACTTTTGAAATATTTCTCCAAATGATGATTATCTGCTCAAGTTTGTGTGATAAGTGACGGGTCATTCTTACCTTCACATGCAGGATTATAAACGCATTAACATTCAGATGATGCATTGAATACTGATATTTTGCTGACTTGACAGATTTGTGAATTTTTTATATATCTTTTTTAGAAATCCAAATTAGAGCATAATAAGCTGATTTTGTAAATAATGGGATGGGCTGGAGTGTTACCGGTTTATGTATACATTTACAGATAAAAAATAATTGAATATTTATACCTGTGCAGTGAATCGGGGGAAAAAAGTTCAGTGTTAGTGGAGGGTAGCATTTTATGATTTAGTAGTGTCACTCTCCAGTGCTTATATTTTAATTAGATGTTTTTGGGGAGGGTGGATGGAGGAACGGGGGTTGATGGAGGAATGGGGGGATGGAGGAATGGGTGGATGGAGGAACAGGGGAGTGATGGAGGAATGGGAGGATGTAGGAATGGGGGATGGAGGAACAGGGGAAGGGATGTAGGAATGGGGTGGATGGAGGAACAGTGGGGATGGAGGAACTGGCAAGACCTAGACATAATCACCAAAGCTCATGTGAGATATTCTTATATGTCTGTCTGTCGTCCGTGAACATTTTCAAACGTCCTCTCCTCAGTAACCATTGGGTCTATGGCCACCATTTATGGTCATGATATTTGGGTAGGTGTAGGAATTGTTCAAATGATGTCATTGCCGCCGTCTAAAAATATCAGAAATTCTTAATAAGTCTTATCACAAAACGTATTTTGACGAATCTTAATAGGAATGATCGATGTACAATGCTCTTTCAAAGTTGTTCGAATGGTGACCCGTGATATAAAATGGGTGTGGCCCGGAAGGTCAAATTTTATTTTTGAGTGGATATGGTCATGTCATATACTTAATCGAAAATATCCACGAGGTGATCGCTCTAGCGCAATTTTCAACAAAATCTGATGATTACTTCATCCAAGATGGCCGTCGAAAGGTCAAACGTTCGAAAGGCCCGGGAGGTCAAACGGTGGTCGATTGTTTAGTGAATATGGTCATGTCATATATCAAATCGAATGTATCGACAAAGCGATCGCTCTGATGCAATTGTTTGCAAAATCATGTGATTTTGTACATGATCTTGTTATCAAAGATGGTTGCCAAAAGGTCAAAAGATGGTAATAGATTACCAAATTCTTCTTGACCCAAACCGCTTGGCCAATGGTAACCAAATTTCACAGTATATAATCCAGCAGTGAAGCCTTTTCCGATTTGAATGACAGTTTTCAAAGGCTCGCTTATTAGCAAAATTCCAAAACTCGTTTCATAAAATCTTGGTATTAAATCACCACTCATGTAAGATCCTACATGTCATAATTAAATCTAATGAACTGCATGGTCATTGTTTTTTTATATGTAGTATATCTTCTTCTTCTTGTTCGCGAATCACATGGACAAGCCGGCAGCAAACACGAAATGGGCCGTCCTCCTCAGATCCTCCCGGCAGCCATGAAACTTCGTCTGGAGAGAAGTATCTGTTGGCCAGGTTGTTTTCCTCGGCCCATGAAGATTGGGACACTCCTGGAGGATGTGTTCTGCAATCTGGTCCCCTACGTTGCAGCTGCAGGCAGTTGATGGAGCTAGTCCAAGCTTCCGACACATATGGAAGTTCAGCGGTTATGCCCTGTTCTAAGCCGGAATATCTTGACTTGCTCCTGTCTGGTGAGAAGGTGGTAGTCATCCTTCTCGACTGTTGGCTTTGATGCAGATTTGATTATGGTGCATTTCTCCTTGTAAGTCAAATCTTTGTCTGGTTGCCTCTCGGTACAACCTTGCTTGGCAAGCTGGTCAGCGGCTTCATTGTAGTATATCAATGAACGGATTTTGTTTTGTGAATGAATCTTCGATTTTCCCAGGCTCAGGATGTAAAATTTAAATGTATGTTGATGAATTAGTCACTGTCTTTGATGTCCTTTGCTCTGCATAATAAATATGTCATCTCTGGTCAGCTTTGGACATCCAGTGGTGTGTTAGTCAAGGTTACTTATTCTAGCATACAGGATAGGAGCATATTTATGATTTTGTACATTCTGTC
Organism: Archivesica marissinica; assembly: GCA_014843695.1. NCBI lineage: Eukaryota > Metazoa > Mollusca > Bivalvia > Venerida > Vesicomyidae > Archivesica > Archivesica marissinica. The sequence goes on from CM026387.1 coordinate 38,890,156, forward strand.
TGTCACTTCAGTAGGAGGGAACTGACATTTCTAGGTGGGTACTCACTCGTCCAAAGAAATGGTTATGGGGGCATTGTATTTTGTGTGTTGACGGAATGGAGTGAGAAACACATTTTTGGCAGAGAGCAAGTTTATCGGACCCCACCCATCCCTTCTCCTGAATCTGATATTTGTGTGTTATATGGTCCAGCCAATTTGATCGTACCTATGCACATTATTAAAATATTGAGTTGTCTCCTTTACACCAAATCATAGAGGCAATTAGTTGAAGCGAGGACATGTATTTAGAATCCGTTGAAGTTGGTCTGTTAACGTTAATCACAAGCAGTAAGCCCTTACCCTCAGTACTAAATACCACTCAAGCCCTTACCCTCAGTACTAAACACCACTCAAGCCCTTACCCTCAGTACTAATCACCACTCAAGCCCTTACCCTCAGTACTAAACACCACTCAAGCCATTACCCTCAGTACTAAGCACCACTCAAGCCATTACCCCCAGTACTAAGCACCACTCAAGCCATTAACCTCAGTACTAAGCATCACTCAAGCCATTAACCTCAGTACTAAACACCACTCAAACCATTACCCTCAGTACTAAACACCACCATGGTAGGTTGAATGGTACAAACTGAAAGCAAGTTGCAGTTGTTTCAATGCATTTCCTTATTCTCTCAACAGGTCACAGTACAGACAGTTTCCTGTAGTTGTTGTTTCAGGTTATGTACTGTCAACCTGTCACAGTACAGACAGTTTCCTGTAGTTGTTGTTTCAGGTTATGTACTGTCAACCTGTCACAGTACAGACATTTTCTTGTAGTTGTTGTTTCAGGTTATGTACTGTCAACCTGTCACAGTACAGACAGTTTGTTGTATCAGGTTATGTACTGTCAACCTGTCACAGTACAGACAGTTTGTTGTATCGGGTCATGTACTGTCAACCTGTTACAGTACAGACAGTTTGTTGTGTCAGGTTATGTACTGTCAACCTGTCACAGTACAGACAGTGTGTTGTATCAGGTTATGTACTGTCAACCTGTCACAGTACAGACAGTTTGTTGTATCAGGTTATGTACTGTCAACCTGTCACAGTACAGACAGTTTGTTGTATCAGGTTATGTACTGTCAACATGTCACAGTACAGACAGTTTGTTGTGTCGGGTTGTATAGGGTTGTATAGGGTGCAGTGCAAACAAGGATGAGAGGCTTGCGGAAAGATTAAATAACCATAATTATCATAATTTGGTTTTTACAGATTAAGTATTATGCAATGTATCTTTGGGATGGTCTCCACAGGAAGCAGACTATAACAAAACTCCATCCACTGATAAAACTCTTGTTCCCCCCCCCCCCCCCGGCAGATAAAAATACTTATTCAGCAAAATCTCTTCCCTTTGCTCCACTGATTATTCCTTCACCCATCCTTTGTTTTGTTACAAAATCCGCAGTCAGAAACTGAAACTATCTTCGTAGATTATCCCCTTTGTTTTGGATTCAAAAGACTTGAATAGCTTTAAAAAGCAGAACAGTTGAACTCATGTGTACGACAATGGCTTATTTACTGCAACATTTGTTTTTAATGTGATATCAACTTTCTCTTTCAGTTATTTTCGCTTTTTATTATTCTAATTATCATCAATAGCTTTAACTTCCTTATCTACAGCTGACCTGTTATGTTATTGACAGTAGTTTATAATCTTTGGCGGGAATCTTTTAAATAGTAGCGATATACATCTTGCATTTATTTACAGTTTTTCCAACAATAGCAATGTTTTCACTTTTTGTGTGACTTTAATGTTTGTTAACTTGTATGATCATTATTGTTCCATTGTTATCGCTTCTGTCTTTCACTCGGTTTCGTCTTAGAGATGAACAATTCATAAAATCTTTTGGAGGTTATCTATGAAATATAATAAGCTAAACTAAAAAGAGCGCCAATTAAGTTGCGCCAAATCTGCCGTAACAACCTCTGGTTGAAGTATTCCAATCAAATTAATGTGTTTTTGCATCATTGAATGTTTGTTGGAGCTTCTAAACAAAGCTGGTTGGTCTAAATGGGTATAGAATAGAAGCAATGAGATAGAAAAATACTAAAAATGCTAATGTTTTCACGCTATATTCCATCATTGTTTGTGTGTGCTTCTGACGCTCTTTTTTGGAATTCCTTTGACTGATGAATATCTATAGTTTCTTGCTTTGCAAATTCATACTGTCACTTTCTTGAGGGATGGTTTCACTTGCTTTATGTGGTTGCTTTTCATGGTGTGTGCATCTTGTGACTTGCATTACATTTCACTCAGATCTCAAAGATTAGGCTTATCATAGGAATGGCTGATCTTGTAATCTTTGACTGGGTTTAATTGCTGCTAAGTTCACTTGATTGTTCAAATGTATTTACATTGTTCAAATGTACAATCTTTGGTTTCAGCTTTTAAAACTGTTGTTGTTTCATGAATTTCACGTTTGAAAGAAACAGTTTCATGAATTTCACGTTTGAAAGAAACACATTGTCTTTGGGTTAAGTAAAGATATTTCATGGCAAATACTGAGCATATTTGAATGTCATGTTGTTATTGCAGTCTGATAGATTGCGGTGGCAAGCCTGATGTTTAGAAGGATTGTTTGTGTGCGTGGCAATGCGCATAATAGACAGACAGAAGTTCATAATTTGCATAAATACAATATCAGAATAGTAAAGGATTTTTGTATGTTTTGTATGTTTTGTGACACCAATACCATATCACTACCACACACCGTCTCCATGGCCTAGTGGTTAAGGCTGCCTACAGAGTGGGAGGTCGAATGTTCAAATCTCGTCAGAGGTTCGTTCTGATATGGCCGGTTGGTGAGTCGCCAGCTAGTTAAATAATGGTTACCGATTGCCTACCAGCCTGGCGCCTGGCATACAAGCATAGGATTCGGGAAGTACTGATGTTCATAAAAAAGATGTGTCTCATAAGTCAGAAATGGCTGGCCCTTTAAATAGGGGTGACACTATAATAACAAACACTTTACATAATAGAGGGATTGGTAGTGATAGGCATGAAGTATCCCACTACATGAGGGATTGTCCCACTTTAGAGGTGCAAAGTGCAAAATTTCTTGTAAATTTTTTCACCAAATTTCAAGCGGTCTCAATTGAGAACTATGATTTTTCCTTTGCTTTGTGTATATAACATTCTGAAAAGACCCCATTGGAACTATGGACTCAAGAAGAGGACCTACCTAACTGCATGTACATAGGTTAAGTTATCGGACAGTCTTGTGTTCCAGTAAAAAATATAAATATATGTAAAAATTCTCTGGAGTCCAACAGGATGATCCCCTTTTAACAGGGGCATTTCGTAAACTGTTTTATTTTAATTGAAGAAGGTAATGCTGCAGCCACAATACAGGATGTTTGCAAAACAGAAACACAGTCTTTTAACACAAGCACACCTTAGTGTTAGGGAACAACTATAATCTTATATAGACAGAAGTTGAAGCTTATTGATACATGTTTCGCAATTGACAAGCCTTATTCGGAAGTCGAAACTGTAGGCCCCATATTTCTGAAGCAGTGAATAAGTAGTATTCTGCGAGCATGGATGCACAAGAAGATATGGAGGGTTATCAGGTAATGGTTACCAACTACCAGCTGTTCATCATTGCAGTTGGTACCATTTCCCATTATAATTTATGCCTGCTGGTTTACTGTTTATACTGGACCATTAGTCAAGTCATTTTTCTACTCCCAGAAACTGCTCTCTCAACTTGTTGATGAATCATCAGGAAAAAACCTTTTTTAGTCCAATTAGTGAGAACTATGCTGAAGTTTTACTGTGAAAGTAAAATTACTGCTTGGAATTGTTACTGTTGAATTGTAGTGGAGAAATATTTTTGAACATTTCTGTATATTTTCAGAGGATGGTATCACACTTACAGATGAACAAATCGATGCTGTAGCACAGGGACAGATGAGCGAGTCTGACATTCAAAACCTTGTTAGCCAGACGGGTTCCGAGATTCGGGTAGCAGTGCACCAAGGACAGATTATGGATACAGGTCAAACTGAGGAACAGAGTGTATCTGAAATGCAAGACATAAATAACAGTGTTAGAACTGAAATACAAGATATAACAAGCGAAATAAGACCTGTGCTAGATTTGTACAAGAGTGGGGATGAAGATAATGCAGATGTAAGACCTGTTTTAGATGTAACGAATGTGAATTCTGTATTAATGTATAAAAACGGAGAGGACAATGCAAATTTAACTGAAGAGGATGAAGAGGAGGATGAAGAAGAGATGGATGACGATGAAATGAGAGAAGGACAAATGGATGATATAGTGAGTGATAATGATGATAAAAGAAACATGGAAAGTGAACAGATTATGGGGATTGTCATGAGATGATGTTTGTTACAACATGAGATGACAATCTAAGTAGAAAGATCAATAAAGAAGTAGTTGATGGGAGAACAATGTGGATTATTCTCACAATAGCTGGAATTTGCTATGACCGCTTGTACACCTTACAAAGTTAGGATTGCACTTCTATTTGATGGGCTGATTAATAGCCGCTTATTGTAGGTGTATCAGAGGCCATCATGCATACAGCTGAATATTTCATATTCGTGTTCAATATTATCCAAACTTTGCATATGTGTCTTGTGAGATAGATAAAAATGGTTCAAGAGTCGGGTAAAATAGCAATGAGAACCCACATGCCAATCCTGTTCTGCGACAAATGTAGATCAACGTTGGTACATTATTTCAATGTATATGTAGACATTATGTCCACATCACCCCTGTTGAATTTGGCTTCAGCATCTGAATCTCTAAAACATTGCCGCTCAATCACCTATTGGATGTAGTCTCGTAGGGTTTATAGGGACATTGAGCAAGTTCCTCCAATGACCTGGGTAGGCATCTGCTTTTCTAGAAAAACGCAACAATTTATCAAATTACAATTGTGGGAAAAGCAAAAACTGAACTTGAAAAACACATAGTGAGATACATATGCAGACATAGAATTGAAATACTGGTACAAGAATGGGTGGGAATTTTAAATGTCATTCATTCAGTTGTTTGACCAGCCATAGATATTTCCTAATTTTCTCTCCCGATTAACATTATCTTGTCTCAATATGTTACAGATATTGAATGAAATAATTTATAAAATTTAATCCAAAGTATCATGATCATTGTGGGGTATCGTTTATTTATTATTTATTTATTCATAAATTTGCTCATTAAAAAGATATTTTTTTAATATCTTGTCCTTTTTTGTCATGTATCATTAATCACGATCAAGACTGTATTACTTGGTAGCTTCAGCACGTATTGAGGAAGGTTAACCCTTTCAACACCACAGACCTCTAAATAGGCTTACAAAAAGTGTAGATCCAGATGAGCCGGCTCGTGATGAGCCATCTCATCAGGATCTGCACTTTTTGCCAGTGATATGACTATTATTAGACATAATTACTCATTTTGATAAATGAACTTGTCCAAATGTGATTTTCTGATTCATTTATTGGTTTATGAATATCATGGACCAGTCCATGTGAGTTACTTGGTGTTGAATGGGTTAAGACTATATTACTGTTGCTTGACTGTGCTAACATTGTCTCAACATTCAAATACACATACTCCATGTCCTCATCCATATCTCATTATTTTTGTCTGCAACCAGCATTTTCAGTCCTATTTGGCTCTGTACATGAACTGTGTTGGAGTGACCCATAAACCAAGTGAACAGCAACATAGGTCAGAGGTTCTATAACTTTTCTTATATCTCAAACTCAAGTGATATGATTTGTTCAGATTTACATTTAATCAGAAACTTGAGACTGAGTTTGGGATTTGAGAAAGATTTTATAACCTCCAGCCAGATCAATGGCACCAACATTTCTGCAAGAGCTGTTATATTGTCGCCACTCTTCCCTGTAACATTTGTTATATTGTCGCCACTCTTCCCTGTAACATTTGTTATATTGTCCCCACTCTTTCCTGTAACATTTGTTATATTGTCCCCACTCTGTAACATTTGTTATATTGTCCCCACTCTTTCCTGTAACATTTGTTATATTGTCCCCACTCTTTCCTGTAACATTTGTTATATTGTCCCCACTCTGTAACATTTGTTATATTGTCCCCACTCTTTCCGTAACATTTGTTATTGTCTGAACATTTGTTATATGTCCCCACTCTTCTCTGTAACATTTGTTATATTGTCCCCACTCTTCTCTGTAACATTTGTTATATTGTCCCCACTCTTCTCTGTAACATTTGTTATATTGTCCCCACTCTTCTCTGTAACATTTGTTATATTGTCCCCACTCTTCTCTGTAACATTTGTTATATTGTCCCCACTCTTCTCTGTAACATTTGTTATATTGTCCCCACTATTCTCTGTAACATTTGTTATATTGTCCCCACTCTTCTCTGTAACATTTGTTATATTGTCCCCACTCTTCTCTGTAACATTTGTTATATTGTCCCCACTCTTCCCTGTAACATTTGTTATATTGTCGACACTCTTCCCTGTAACATTTGTTATATTGTCGACACTATTCTCTGTAACATTTGTTATATTGTCGACACTATTCTCTGTAACATTTGTTATATTGTCGACACTATTCTCTGTAACATTTGTTATATTGTCGCCACCATTCTCTCTGTGAGAGCTGCATTATCATGGTTTAACGTGAATTCATTTCAAAACAACTATTGGAAAGGGGGTGGATCCATCAGTTCCAGGGGTGTAAAGATGGATTTGATATTGGGGCGTCTATTTTATTTCAAAGTTAATTTTTTCCCGACAAGTGTCCACATGTATCTTCTGTGTGAACAAGCTTCTCCCTGACCCCAGAATATGATGTAGATCAGGGAGACTGCGCCCATATTGCTGTCTAGCTGAAAGCATAACTTGAAAAGAGTCTGATTGGCCCCTTGCTTCACATATATACGTGTACATGTATGTGAGTGTGCAGTACCAGTATCAAAGCGATATTAGATCATAGAGACCATCAGATCTCAATTTCTTCGTATTAAACTGCCGTATATAATAATAAATTTATAGTTACTGGAAATTATTTAAATGAAACGGCTACTAAGTGCTCGTAAAAATAGCACAGAGATCTGTAAATTGCTCGTAAATATAGCACAATCGTATGCAAATAACTTTCATTTTAGGTCTATAAAACTAGTTTAATCAAGAGCATGCTAAGTTGAAGATGACATACCTTGTGAATAAATGTTTTATTTGGATACAGTGGTTCAGAGATAGGACAGGCTTGTATCACTACATGGTTTGATGGTATCTAGTCCTGTGATTTCTCGCGCAAAACTATCGTTGCTATTTCCGTTCAGTTAGATTACATTTACTTTGATTTTCACCCGTAATAGGTATATAATAGCTAAATACTCCCTCATAATACGAATTTTAAAGCTGACTGATAATTTAAAGAATTTTAATAGACTTTGATGACAAATTTCTACCTGGGTTTCATTGAGGTTTCTGTGAAGTTCTAGGGTAAAGAGGTTCTTTGTGGTCTCTAATAGGCATGTGGTAGGTAAAAGTATGAATCACAATGATAAACTAGATATATAGTAGGTGTAAATTAAATAAACCATATCATTGGTGAAAGATGACTCACCAATGCAACACTGGTTCAATCTTCGGACCGGGAAGTATGTGAGATGGTACGGTGGTCGCCAGATCGGACAGGTGTGTTTTCTCCGGGTACTCCGGTTTCCTCCCACACGTATGACCACATATACGCTTTCATCGCGCCAACGAGAGTGATTAACCCTTTCAACACTACAGGCCTCTAAATAGACTTACAAATAGTGTAGATCCAGATGAGCCGGCTCATGACGAGCCGTCTCATCAGGATCTGCACTTTTTGCCAGTAATAATTATTACTATTTATAGATAAATTAATGTATTGGTCTAAAAATATCACTCGGTTACACAGTCTATCATTTTAGAAATTGACCTACAAATGTGACCTGGACCATTGAGTAACCAGACTGATTCTTGTGGGGTTTTTTATTATTTAGCGTTGCTATTGGTTCGGTTGCCAATATGAGTTACGGGCAGTTTACCTAGCAACACCTTTTCCTGGACAGGCCCCAGCGGTTAACCAGTACTTGGTGCACCAACCTCTGTAAGAAACTGCCAACTTTTTCATATAGAGAAACACAGTGTGAGCGGGGCTCGAACCCGTGACCATCAGTGATGATAGGTTACAGTGGTATACAAGTCAGTGACCGTAACCACTCAACCACGGAGGTGGACTGACCATCAGTGATGATAGGTTACAGTGGTATACACATCCGTGACCATAACCACGGAGGCGGTACTAGAACCCGTGACCATCAGTGATGATAGGTTACAGTGGTATACAAGTCAGTGACCGTAACCACTCGACCACGGAGGCGGACCTGATTCTTGTGCAAAGTGCCTTCTGACATTTAAAATGTCATCATCATCATCTTTAGTAATCGCATCACTCTGTCTAGAGTATACTGTAGCCTATTATGCATTTCCTTTATATTGTCCTGCACACCAAGCTATTATAAGGAGCGGATGATTAGATAATGTGATTATTGTCTTATATTTTCAATTTCCAATATTAAATTATTACAGTAAAAAAAAAATCGGAAAATATGGCCACAAACTAACCTACTTTTGTGAAATTACCTCCCTTTATGTGTATTTTTTAACAAAATGACCAATAACTCTGTAAATGGTGGTTTACTACAGTTAACACTAGGTAAATTTGCATATGAATTACTGTACAGTATTATTTTTCCAACTGAAGAAAAAACCGCATAAAGAGACTTTAACAACGTCTGACCCTAATAAAATTAACAGTCTTTCTAATGGGACTTTAAACTGAGGTCTCGTGTCGGTGCTTTACACTGTGCACGTAAAATAACCAGAGGAGACTGGAATGGGTCTCTGTCTGTATCATTGCACTATCCTCCAAAAATCTAAAATGACTAATCTCTTCAGGAGGCGTCACTCATATGGGCAACCAGTAGCGGCGATAAATAAACGTAAAACACACACATTCTTTGATATTTCGTCGGCGATTGAAATTTGTAGAAATTAAGAAACCGCCCGGATGTTAAAAGCGCCGAAGTCTATTTAATAGGACTAATTTGATAAGTGTAGGGACGATAAATAAACATAAAGCACACACAAGCTTAAAATGTATGTGTAAATCCTCATCATATTGGGTTCAATTGTCGAGGTATGCATATAGGTCACAGAAGGTCATTCGAGTCACACGTATGACCACATATACGCTTTTTTATACGCTGGTGATAACTAAACCATTGTATGGTTATTTGTCAAAGTGCACCACAAATGTTGACCATCACGAGAATTTAAATAGGTCATACCTCAAAGGTCAAGGTCACATTTCTCTGTCTCGTCTATTACCTGGAATGAACTTTATATACCTTGAGCCGAGTCCTTGAGCAAAATTTCTACATTGTTTAGTACTAACAAACCTATGTTTCACAGATGACCACAATAGAAACGGACTAGTGGCTGATTGTATTACCTGCTAAAACTGTAGCATATCGGACAGTTCTGCACATAAAAGATCAATAACAATCTGCAGCTAATTGGATAACAGTAGATGTCCTGGAAGTGGAAGTCGTGATAGCGCGTTCGCTTCAGGTGTGATCAACCCGGAGTTCGCTGGAGCCGTTACGATTGTGCATTAAAATTCCACATTTCACTTCTTCTCTGGAATCCATCAAGAATGATGTCTCGACAGTGATTAATATAAGTTGTAAGAACTTGTTTCGCAATCGAGCTAAAATAAATTTGTATAAACTAAATTTATATACATGTACAATTATAATATTTGTATAAACTATGTCCTGGCAATATATATCACTCATTGGGAGTAACAATACAGAGGTACAGAAGAACTCAACATTTTTTCTGTCTTTGAAAAATGTCTTTTGAGGGAAATATGAGCCAGCTCAACATTTGTCAATGCTATCTACATCAGAACATTAAAATGAATTCAAACTGTCACAGCAACATATATCACCAGCAAAACTGCTAAATAAAAAACATCAAGAAGGAATTTTATAGTTTCTAACCCTGTGAATGGTTTCCTTAAAGGGCCAGATGGAATGGGTAGATATAGATGTCTGTGAAGACCCTAGATAAACTGAACACCATTAGTTTGTCTGCCTGTCCTGTCTAGTATTTGGTGTGAAGGCCCTAGATAAACTGAACTCCATTAGTTTGCCTGCCTGTCCTGTCCAGTATTTGGTTTGGTATCTATACTTTTATCACCAAGATGTGGATGATATTCCAAGTTTATAGATTAAAAAATGTAAACTTTATTTATTTTACTACGATTGCTGCGAAGCATGTTTTAACAACTTGTATTAATCACTCTTGCTGGCACGGATGAAAGCATAAATGTGGTTATATTCATGTGGGCGGAAACCGGAGTACCCGGAGAAAACCCACCTGTCTGATCTGGCAACCACCGTACCATCTCGCATACTTCCCGGTCCGAGGATCGAACCCAGGTTGCATTGGTGAGAAGCGAGCACGATAACCACTGCGCTAATCGGACAGCTATTTATATATTTGGTGGTATATGAACAGCTTGTGTTGCTTACAATTATCTTCTCTACCCAAAGTGGGTCCCAGGATAGCATTGAGATGGCGAGCAACTGGTGAATTATTGAAATGTAACTAACATGTTTAAGACACTCGCTAAAGATCTAACAGTGTTTCATCTGCAAGTAGCAGGGGCATAGCATAGGTCTGTTTTGAAGAGCAAGCCTGCACAGTAAGACATGCCTGCACAGTAAGACATGCCTGCACAGTAACCTGCACAGTAAGACATGCATGGACAGGCTACTTACTCCCCGACGGTAAGTCATTTTAGTCTTTGTGGCACGCCTATATGCCAATATTTACTAGGTTGCATCTTGTGTAACATATTCTGTGCTGGTCTGGTGTCAGTAAAACCAACACCAACACGGCTTGTAAACCAACACCAACATGATTTTGTAAACCAACACCAACATTACTTATAAAGCAATACTTACATGACTTTGTAAACCAACACCAACATGATTTTGTAAACCAACACCAACATTACTTATAAAGCAATACTTACATGACTGTAAACCAATACCTACATGACTTATAATACCTATCAGCCTAGGATAGGATGTGGGAAGTACTAATGCTCGCTCATAAGTCACAAATGACTGGCCCTTTCACCAGTCTATAAGCAACAAACCCTACTTTCACACACTTTTGTATGGCAATATAGCACGATGTGACACCACGATCAGAGATATCGGTTAGATGTCACTTGAACTTTTACCATCCTTGCTATCGATAGATATCTGTCGTTAACAACCCATATCTCCTTTAAATGCTATCTACATCAGGGGTTTACGAGTTTTAAGAATCTTGTATTTTACTAGTGCCACGCTGATGGCAAATTGATTGGTCCGTCTGAATGAACGATAAGGTATATGCACTTGGTGACTTTGTTTTATACATGTATATGAAGTAACTCTGTTTTATGATATAGGTGTTGCAGGAATTCACTATAGATCTATATAATATATCGTGCTGGGGTAAAAACTGGACCCCACCCACCGTTGATGCTCAAGGACGGGTGTTGGGGTGCAATTAAAACGGGTATACACACAAGAGTGAAACAAATTTGACACAATATTTTGTTCGTGATTACTGGCTGCGCAAGAAATGTCGTTCTCTTCCCTGGCGATGTATTGCATACTACTTCCGGTGCACGGAACGCAGACGGAATGTAACATTACCGGAAGTATAGGCGAAACGGCGACCATAGTTTCAGAAGCAAGTGCCATCCACTGCAGCTGCATAATAAAAATAGACAAAACAAAACAACAGTTTATTTTAGACGGTTAGAAACTTACCGAACGTGGCATAACCGCAGAAGACACCGCCCAGACAGAATGCTTTCACTCTACATGAAGTCGGCAGTGAACTGCACAAAAAAGTAAAGGAATTTCTTTTGTTAGTAATCTGATTAGAAGCGGATCTGTTTAATAAGGGATGGGTTGAAAACAGCCGCCCTGATTACCATTTCTATCGGTTGCAAAATGGTGTCAGTGTTACACGGGTTGTTATGCAAATAACTGCCAGGCTCGAGTGCTTTATGTTGTCGTTTTAAGTATCCAGATCAAAAACACGTCCTTTATATCCCCAGCTACTCATACCTTCCCTGTGAAAAAAGGGGGTCACTGCGATAACGCCACGACCGAACACCCATTTGCATTGAAAAGGTATTTAAATATTTAATTAATACCAACTTAGTCAAAGAATTTAGGAACCTCATTTTGAAACATTTTCGGGGCCATTTGCATTTTTCTTAATATGTCATAATACTGGGACACTTTTTGTTACTGGCTTATTTGGATGAAAACGAATGCCGCAGTCAGCAGATTTTATGCAAATTAAGTAAAGCTGAACAATTTAATAAGTTCACGTCGTTTTACAATTTAGTAGTTTATTGTTTGAAATGGACTGATTGAGATGTATGTCGCGAAATCGTGCAGATCTTCAGTATATTTAATTCGGAATTGGCGGCTGATTCAATTGATTGCATTCATTAAAGGTTATTTAACATGTGAAAGGAAGGAATCGTGAAGTTTGATTAATGATAGTTTTGACAGAGTGTCTGTCTTCTATCTGAAAGAATAACTCTGATTGTTCTTGTACAGTATTATATCTGAAAGAATAACTCTGATTGTTCTTGTACGGTATTCTATCTGAAAGAAAAACTCTGATTGTTCTTGTACAGTATTATATCTGAAAGAATAACTCTGATTGTTCTTGTACAGTATTCTATCTGAAAGAATAACTCTGGTTGTTCTTGTACGGTCTTCTATCTGAAAGAATAACTCTGATTGTTCTTGTACGATCTTCTATCTGAAAGAATAACTCTGATTGTTCGTGTACAGTATTCTATCTGAAAGAATAACTCTGATTGTTCGTGTACGGTCTTCTATCTGAAAGAATAACTCTGATTGTTCGTGTACAGTATTCTATCTGAAAGAATAACTCTGATTGTTCGTGTACGGTCTTCTATCTGAAAGAATAACTCTGATTGTTCGTGTACAGTATTATATCTGAAAGAATAACTCTGATTGTTCGTGTACGGTCTTCTATCTGAAAGAATAACTCTGATTGTTCGTGTACGGTATTATATCTGAAAGAATAACTCTGATTGTTCGTGTACAGTATTCTATCTGAAAGAATAACTCTGATTGTTCGTGTACAGTATTCTATCTGAAAGAATAACTCTGATTGTTCGTGTACAGTATTCTATCTGAAAGAATAACTCTGATTGTTCGTGTACGGTATTATATCTGAAAGAATAACTCTGATTGTTCTTGTACGGTCTTCTATCTGAAAGAACCAGCTATAAATCCTGTATAAATGACACATATATTGATCATTGTATATACATGGCGTCCATGCTCTCCCAACGTCCCTGGTCCCTATATTCTAAGATATAATGACGCATACTATTATGGAAGCTTCTAGAATAACCACCGTTGTTTCTATTACCTCCCTTGACATATAAAGTCCGATTTATTCCGAAATATATATTGTCCTTTTAGTTGGAATTCTTTGTTTTTACTATTGTTTTCTAACCAGGTAGGATATAATGTAATTTATCAAAATCATCTTAATTAATTGATAGCCAACTTTTACAATAAAGTATCCATTGGATACCGTATACTTACTGTAGGATATCAGTCAGGATTTAATAATTATAATCCTTGGCCGAGTGGTTAATGTCATTGACTCACATGCCCCTCGCCGCTGTATGTTCGAATCCCGCTATGGGTGTAGAATGATTTCATGTGAGGAAGCTATCCAGTTAGTTGGCTTTGCGGTATGTCTGTTGTTCTACTCTGTTGCCCGTCCGTGCAAATGAAATAATTTCCAATATTACATAAATAAGCACAAGTAGTCTCTATATCTTTGTTTCATATATAATGGTTTACATGTATGATGCACGCACGTTCTTGGGTGTCTCAAGGTTAGTTGACGAATACATTAAAAAAAAAAGATTAATTTACATATTTCATAGTCGATCATACGGCAATATTATAAAGGGCATAAGCAGAGTCAGCGGGAACATGGTATTTCATTGTCCATAAAATGCATATAAATACTACTATATGTACGGTCGGGTAATGTACAGTGATCTTTATTTTGCAGTAAAATCGCCGTATAGTTGTACATAATGATGGCGTAAATAAGTTTCTTCATTGAAATATGACATAAAGTTACGGAGGGGAACGTTAATTGAGATCTTAATCGGGGTTCACCGGATCACTGTTAGGTCTTTCTCCGTTTTTTCTACGGTTAATAACAGGATTTTAGTGAAAAGTTTCATCATAAACAAAATGTCCGCTACAAGCTACAAGTGGCGTCCGTGGTCCAATGGTAGAGCGTCGAATTTGGAATAGAACGGTCCGGGTTCACCTGTGTCATTGAGCAAGGCACCTCACACACATTGCTTAGTACTGGTTAACCGCTATGGTCGGCTAAGCATGCCCAGGAAAACATGTCTAGGTCCCCGCAAGGGGTTTGACATCAATGGTACATACATACATACATACATACATACAAGCAACCAGTTACCGTGCACAGCTACACATATAATTTTGAAGATATTCGGATGAGTTCGCAGGTCTAGGTAGGAGTTACGCAATTCAAATGGTCATGCATCAACATACGCTAACAACGTCTGTTGTTATTTTGGCGTTTGGTGTGCCATTAGACAGTACACGGAATCGTGAGATACATGTATCAATCTAAGCCACGACTTTCTGGTGCGGGCCGTTGTCTAATGTTGTTAAAACTTGTGGCCCAAACCATTTGTATTTTCATGCTATGGGTTGTATATGTATGTGTATGACATATGTACTATTGATTTGCAATAAAATATTATTAAATAAATTTTTAAAAAACAATACGCGGAAGTAAACACAATACAATACAACCTCCATCCGATGGGATTACACCTCGTGTAGGCCCTACCTCGGAGTTGTTGCTTTTACGTACACGTAGAGTTCCACGCCGAAAGGTTCAAGTTTCGATTTAGAAAATACAATATGTGCACCGCCTTTTCTTCGATGAACGTATATGCTTGTTTGTATTTATTTTCGTATGAATTTCCTTACTAATTGATACGCACTCGAAGTTACGGGCATGCGCATTCGCAGTGTTGTGCCGAAATCAATTGGGCGTGTCTTACTGTTTACGCTGTTCCATTTTTAGAAATACATGTAACAGATTGAAGAAAATGGTTAAAATTTAAATAATGTTAATGTAAATGGTTCTGTGGTTTTGTTGAGGTCATATATATAGGGCTAGCCGTTGCAATGATGATCTATTTACCAGGTCAGGTACAGGCTGTTAGTCACAAATCTATCATAAATACATTTTAAATGCGAAGTGTGATGTTTCTTCTTTGTGTCAGTGAAGAGAATAATGAATGTAAATATCAGTTAAATGAGTGGCTGGTTCATAATTTCCATCGGAGTATGAACTGCATTGGGCTTGATTAACATTAGGTTGGATGTATTCGACCTCCGCACACTTTAATATCGCCCAATGTAATTCATACCATAGTGGAAACTATTACCATACGATTCATTGCTTAAATTATGCGTAAAATATTTTATTCCGTCGGACAATAGAGCTTCGTGTTGAAAAATAATTTGGTTTCGAGATGAAATGTATCTTTGTAATTATTAATAATAATAATGATAATTATAGTGAGGAATCTCATTTGATAGGAGACACTCGAAATAAAACCAATACACACGAATACAAAACCAATACACACGAATACAAAACCAATACACACGAATACAAAACCAATACACACGAATACAAAAACAAAAGAAGTAAAATCACAAAATCTAAACTTCTGGACCATTTATAGTCCTTTAAGTGGACTATCAACTTATGGTGGCCATTTTGGACGCCATCTTGGATTTCGTCGAACGCCACGATTTATGCCGCATGTGTGACAAACTTCAGACATTTACAAACATTTGGTATATAACTAGTTTTGTTAGCTGACCGGGTAAAAACAGACATATCTGTAGTCCAGTCTGACCCTAATACAATTAACAGTCTTTCAGATGGGACTTTAAACCGAGGTCTCGTGTCGGTGCTTTACACCGTGCACGTAAAAGAACCAGAGGAGACTCTAGAATGGGTCTCTGTCTGTATCATGCACTATCCTCCAAAATGACTAATCTCTTCAGGAGGCGTCGCTCATATGGGCAACCGGTAGCGACGATAAATAAACGTAAAACACACAAGACCGGGTAAAGTTGCCCCTCAAAATAGTGGTCCTATAAGCTAATAAGTCACATAAGCAATATTATTTATAACTATGCATAATTAGCATACATTGAACTCGAAATTCTTAACTCTTGAAACTACTTTTGCTGTTGCCAGTTTTTTAGATCCTGGTCTCGTATTTTTCTAAAACGCATGTGTGCATGAAATATTATTTTCCGGAGAGAAAAAGACAACACAGCATAAGGCTAGATTTTGCCTAGTAACTGGATTGAACCCTCAAACGTTATATGGCGTGCTCAATCATCAATTCACCTTGCAAATAAACTAGACTTTTTATTAAAATCTATACAGTAATCGAATTGTATGTTATAGAACATTATTGACGTTCCAGTTCATGCTAAATTTGATGAAATAATAGGCCTAATGTACAAGCTACCTAGTGACTCATGAACACCAACATTATGTCAGAACACGTGACGTTCAATGACGTATGTCAAAGATGTAAGGCAGAAACACATGCATAAATGAACTGAAATCAGGTCAAGTGTCACATTACAGACGGATCTGTAGTCCAGTGGTAACACGCTGGACTGGTAATCCAGGGATCGCAGGTTCGATCCCCCGTCTGATCCTAATAAAATTAACAGTCTTTCAGATGGGATGTTAAACCGAGGTCTCGTGTCGGTGCTTTACATCGTGCACGTAAAAGAACCAGAGGAGACTCTGGAATGGGTCTCTTTCTGTAGCATGCACTACCCTCCAAAATCTAAAATGACTAATCTCTTCAGGAAGCGTCACTCATATGGGCAACCGGTAGCGACTATGAATAAGCGTAACGCACACAAGTGTCACACTACATAGATACCTCAACCTTTCCGCTGTATAGGTTCCCGTGTTTGAATAAGCGACCGGAAATCGTACCATTATCTGTATACATGTACATTTATTTTATTGATACGTTATCTGAGATATTTCCTGGTCAGAAATGGCTTCTTTGAAGTTAACGTTCGTCCTTCACAGAAACCACTTTTCGTCAAATCACTATTACTGTGATATAAGTGCAGACGACAGAATTCAGATAAGAAATTCAATGATCCGCGTTAATATATGCGCTCTGTTAGTGGGACCAATAAAATACACATATAATCTGCTAATTGCTGTACATGTTCATTAACGAAACGGAATATGTGATGCCTTTCCGCTTCGTATTTAGAAAGTCCGTGTACATCAAAGGATAGCGACTCCGCGCTTTAATCGCAGATCACAGATGCTTGAGGTTTCATCAAACTACAACAAATCTATATCTTGCTCTGGTAGATCTTGTGCTATGTGTTAATCATATCTGATGGAGAATATATATATATCTTCCACATAGCTGTTAGTGGGTGGGGATATGAACTATTTGTGAGGGATGGGATCTGTTGGTGGGTAGGGACACATCGTAGAGGCTTGTCCGACTAACGTAGTGGTGTGTCTGAATAACGTAGTGGTGTGTCTGAATAACGTAGTGGTGTGTCTGAATAACAGAGTGGTGTATCTGAATAACAGAGCGGTGTGTCTGAATAACGTATTGGCTTGTCCGAATAACGTATTGGCTTGTCTGAATAACAGAGCGGTGTTTCTGAATAACGTATTGGCTTGTCTGAATAACGTATTAGTTTGTCTGAATAACGTATTGGCTTGTTCGAATAACGTAGTGGCTTGTCTGAATAACAGAGCGGTGTGTCTGAATAACGTATTGGCTTGTCCGAATAACGTATTGGCTTGTCTGAATAACATAGTGGCTTGTCCGAATAACGTAGTGGCTTGTCTGAATAACGTAATGGCTTGTCCGAATAACGTAGTGGCTTGGCTGAATAACGTATTGGCTTGTCTGAATAACGTATTGGCTTGTCTGAATAACGTAGTGGCTTGTCCGAATAACGTAGTGGCTTGTCTGAATAACGTATTGGCTTGTCTGAATAACGTAGTGGCTTGTCCGAATAACGTAGTGGCTTGTCTGAATAACGTAGTGGCTTGTCTGAATAACGTAGTGACTTGTCTGAATAACGTATTGGCTTGGCTGAATAACGTTTGGCTTGTCTGAATAACGTATTGGCTTGTCTGAATAACGTATTGGCTTGTCTGAATAACGTATTGGCTTGTCTGAATAACGTAGTGACTTGTCTGAATAACGTAGTGACGTATTCCAATACGGTATATATAGTGGCGTGTCCGAATAACGTAGTTGTTTGTCTGAATAACGTCGTAATGTATCCCAATAATGTATATATAGTGGTTTGTCCGAATAACGTATTGGTGTGGTGTCCAAATAACGTATTGGTGTGGTGTCCAAATAACGTATTGGTGTGGTGTCCAAATAACGTATTGGTGTGGTGTCCAAATAACGTATTGGTGTGGTGTCCAAATAATGTAATGGTGTGGTGTCCAAATAACGTAATGGTGTGGTGTCCAAATAACGTAATGGTGTGGTGTCCAAATAACGTATTGGTGTGGTGTCCAAATAACGTATTGGTGTGGTGTCCAAATAACGTAATGGTGTGGTGTCCAAATAACGTAATGGTGTGGTGTCCAAATAACGTAATGGTGTGTCCAAATAACGTAATGGTGTGGTGTCCAAATAACGTAATGGTGTGGTGTCCAAATAACGTAATGGTGTGTCCAAATAACGTATTGGTGTGGTGTCCAAATAACGTAATGGTGTGGTGTCCAAATAACGTAATGGTGTGTCCAAATAACGTATTGGTGTGGTGTCCAAATAACGTATTGGTGTGGTGTCCAAATAACGTATTGTTGTGTCCAAATAACGTATGGTGTGGTGTCCAAATAACGTATTGGTGTGGTGTCCAAATAACGTAATGGTGTGGTGTCCAAATAACGTAATGGTGTGTCCAAATAACGTATTGGTGTGGTGTCCAAATAACGTAATGGTGTGGTGTCCAAATAACGTAATGGTGTGGTGTCCAAATAACGTAATGGTGTGGTGTCCAAATAACGTAATGGTGTGGTGTCCAAATAACGTAATGGTGTGTCCAAATAACGTAATGGTGTGTCCAAATAACGTAATGGTGTGGTGTCCAAATAACGTAATGGTGTGGTGTCCACATAAAGTAATGGTGTGTCCAAATAACGTAATGGTGTGGTGTCCAAATAACGTAATGGTGTGGTGTCCAAATAACGTAATGGTGTGTCCAAATAACGTATTGGTGTGGTGTCCAAATAACGTATTGGTGTGGTGTCCAAATAACGTATTGGTGTGGTGTCCAAATAACGTATTGGTGTGGTGTCCAAATAACGTATTGGTGTGGTGTCCAAATAACGTAATGGTGTGGT
Organism: Archivesica marissinica; assembly: GCA_014843695.1. Classification (NCBI taxonomy): domain Eukaryota; kingdom Metazoa; phylum Mollusca; class Bivalvia; order Venerida; family Vesicomyidae; genus Archivesica; species Archivesica marissinica. The sequence goes on from CM026387.1 coordinate 38,909,854, forward strand.
GTCCAAATAACGTAATGGTGTGTCCAAATAACGTAATGGTGTGTCCAAATAACGTAATGGTGTGGTGTCCAAATAACGTAATGGTGTGTCCAAATAACGTAATGGTGTGTCCAAATAACGTAATGGTGTGGTGTCCAAATAACGTAATAGTGTGTCCAAATAACGTAATGGTGTGTCCAAATAACGTAATGGTGTGTCCAAATAACGTAATGGTGTGGTGTCCAAATAACGTAATAGTGTGGTGTCCAAATAACGTAATGGTGTGGTGTCCAAATAACGTAATGGTGTGGTGTCCAAATAACGTAATGGTGTGTCCAAATAACGTAATTGTGTGTCCAAATAACGTAATGGTGTGTCCAAATAACGTAATGGTGTGTCCAAATAACGTAATGGTGTGTCCAAATAACGTAATGGTGTGGTGTCCAAATAACGTAATAGTGTGTCCAAATAACGTAATGGTGTGTCCAAATAACGTATTGTGTGGTGTCCAAATAACGTAATGGTGTGGTGTCCAAATAACGTAATGGTGTGGTGTCCAAATAACGTAATGGTGTGGTGTCCAAATAACGTAATGGTGTGGTGTCCAAATAACGTAATGGTGTGTCCAAATAACGTAATGGTGTGGTGTCCAAATAACGTATTGTGTGGTATCCAAATAACGTAATGGTGTGGTGTCCAAATAACGTAATGGTGTGACCAAATAACGTAATGGTGTGGTGTCCAAATAACGTAATGGTGTGGTGTCCAAATAACGTAATGGTGTGGTGTCCAAATAACGTAATGGTGTGGTGTCCAAATAACGTAATGGTGTGGTGTCCAAATAACGTAATAGTGTGTCCAAATAACGTAATGGTGTGGTGTCCAAATAACGTAATGGTGTGGTGTCCAAATAACGTAATGGTGTGGTGTCCAAATAACGTAATGGTGTGGTGTCCAAATAACGTAATGGTGTGGTGTCCAAATAACGTAATGGTGTGGTGTCCAAATAACGTAATGGTGTGGTGTCCAAATAACGTAATGGTGTGGTGTCCAAATAACGTAATAGTGTGTCCAAATAACGTAATGGTGTGTCCAAATAACGTAATGGTGTGTCCAAATAACGTAATGGTGTGGTGTCCAAATAACGTAATAGTGTGTCCAAATAACGTAATGGTGTGTCCAAATAACGTAATGGTGTGGTGTCCAAATAACGTAATGGTGTGGTGTCCAAATAACGTAATGGTGTGTCCAAATAACGTAATGGTGTGGTGTCCAAATAACGTAATGGTGTGGTGTCCAAATAACGTAATGGTGTGGTGTCCAAATAACGTAATGGTGTGGTGTCCAAATAACGTAATGGTGTGTCCAAATAACGTAATGGTGTGGTGTCCAAATAACGTAATGGTGTGTCCAAATAACGTAATGGTGTGTCCAAATAACGTAATGGTGTGTCCAAATAACGTAATGGTGTGGTGTCCAAATAACGTAATGGTGTGTCCAAATAACGTAATGGTGTGTCCAAATAACGTAATGGTGTGGTGTCCAAATAACGTAATAGTGTGTCCAAATAACGTAATGGTGTGTCCAAATAACGTAATGGTGTGTCCAAATAACGTAATGGTGTGGTGTCCAAATAACGTAATAGTGTGGTGTCCAATAACGTAATGGTGTGGTGTCCAAATAACGTAATGGTGTGGTGTCCAAATAACGTAATGGTGTGTCCAAATAACGTAATTGTGTGTCCAAATAACGTAATGGTGTGTCCAAATAACGTAATGGTGTGTCCAAATAACGTAATGGTGTGTCCAAATAACGTAATGGTGTGGTGTCCAAATAACGTAATAGTGTGTCCAAATAACGTAATGGTGTGTCCAAATAACGTATTGTGTGGTGTCCAAATAACGTAATGGTGTGGTGTCCAAATAACGTAATGGTGTGTCCAAATAACGTATTGTGTGGTGTCCAAATAACGTAATGGTGTGGTGTCCAAATAACGTAATGGTGTGTCCAAATAACGTAATGGTGTGGTGTCCAAATAACGTATTGTGTGGTATCCAAATAACGTAATGGTGTGGTGTCCAAATAACGTAATGGTGTGACCAAATAACGTAATGGTGTGGTGTCCAAATAACGTAATGGTGTGGTGTCCAAATAAAGTAATGGTGTGGTGTCCAAATAACGTAATGGTGTGGTGTCCAAATAACGTAATGGTGTGGTGTCCAAATAACGTAATGGTGTGGTGTCCAAATAACGTAATAGTGTGTCCAAATAACGTAATGGTGTGTCCAAATAACGTAATGGTGTGTCCAAATAACGTAATGGTGT
>CM026387.1:38913157-38924936 GCA_014843695.1 Archivesica marissinica
TGGATAATTTTTCTATCCAACTTATGAAAAATAAAACCATCAACACTGCAATCCAGGTTATCATTCAACCAAGTTTCTGTAAATAAAATTACATCTTTACACTGAAATAACTGTTTAAGTTCGTCAGAGTTTAATTTATTATATGTTCGGCCAATAAGACCTTGAATATTAAGTAATGCGAATCTAATGTCACTTTTCTCCTGTATGGCCTAAGTGTGTGAACTGTCCATGCTTTTACTCTCGGTCTGGATGCGCGCCTGGGATAGTATACCGTTTGAGTCATTCCGGTTTTCCCGTTGAACAACGCTATTTTTAGAACTAGATATGTTTCGAGTGCAGGTCACGGAAAGTGACCTCGCCGGTTTTGTAGTTTTCACGGACTTATCATTGTTTTTTGTTGGGGAATTAACATTTCTGGACCTTGAAGTTGGTCTTCCTCTGGATGGAATTTTGAAGTGTGCATTTGTTCCTGTTTTAGGTAAGTTATTTGCAGTTTCTGATGTTGTAGCGTGTGACTGTTTTTCGGTCTCATTGGTGTCACGTGACTGGTTGTATGTCAGCTGACTTACGTAATATATACATATTCGCACTTTAAAGCAGCATTACATCGTATGAAATAAAAGATATTTGAAAAATTCAATTTTTGCATATGGGTAGCAATGCTGCTACCCCTTGTAACATTATAATTTATATGCGATAAAACAAACTCGAAACCGAAAGTAGGACTTTTCGAGTCGATCGGTCACGCACTTGTTTACAATCGGAACGCATCGTCCGCACTTGTTTACATTCGGAATGCATCGTCCCCATTTGTGCCACGTTGTCTTTTTTAATTAAATTACTTGATATGTTGATTCATACCTCTGTTAGCTAAGTCGTTTATGGACTACATCTACATCCCCGCGAGGGGTTCGACATCAGAGGAAGATAGATAGATAGTCTTTCATGTTCAAAATATATACGTTGTTTTCTACATCCTCTGTAGATTCACGCATGCGCACACAGTATTATAATTATACACAGTCAAGTTACATATTCGATTGAATTAAACCACATAATGCTTAACATGCATACAATACGAAGTGTCTGCGAACAAAGTTCCATTGGTTTACTAAACTATTATATTAGACTCGTCCCATTCCGTATCACCATAATCATCTTCTCTCTCGAAAACAACGCCTCCGCATTTCTTCTTGCATTATTTCTTAATTTAATGCCGATGTATGTCCACAGATAAGCTTATCAAGCTAACTTGAAGAAGATCAATGTACATATTTCATACGCTTATGTATATAAATGAATTTCCCTAACATACTATATCACAATGCTGCAGACAGACTGTGGAACATATAATAAATGAAACTGACTACACACCCAATGTGATCTAATCCAAACACTTGATGTGATCGTGCAGCTTCAGTGCAATTGAATGTATACTGTGACAATAGTTATATATTATACAGCACACCACGGATATTAAGGGGGTGGGATATTACAAGATACAAGAAGCTTTATTTAACGTCGGATTACATTTACAAATAACATTAGCTAATAAGCTATTTTCCGACAAACATATATTATAATCAAAACATAAGAAAAAACAGCTAAGAAATAAAAGTTGGTTTAAACATGAATACAACACAGGACATAGCATAATTAAAACATGTTAAAGCGAGCACCTAAAAGACAAAGATAAAGTTAATACATTGTGTTAATAGTTTTAACAATTTAAGGATAACATACAGCTTAAGATACAAGCAACTATATAATATAGATAAATCTTAAGAATTCAAATAGAAATACACCGACCGACCTGTAGACCGACCGACCTGTAGACCGACCGACCTGTAAACCGACCTATAGACCGACTTGTAGACCGACCGACCGACCGACCTGTAGACCGACCGACCGACCGACCGACCGACCGACCGACCGACCGACCGACCTGTAGATCGACCGACCGACCTGTAGATCGACCGACCGACCGACTGTAGACCGACCGACCTGTAGACCGACCGACCGACCTGTAGACCGACCAACCTGTAGACCGACCGACCTGTAGACCGACCTGTAGACCGACCGACCTGTAGACCGACCGACCTATAGACCGACCTGTAGACCGACTTGTAGACCGACCGACTTGTATACCGACCTGTAGACCGACCGACCTGTTGACCGACTTGTAGACCGACCGACCGACCGACCGACGACCGACCGACCGACCGACCGACCGACCGACCGACCGACGACCGACCGACCGACCGACGACCGACCGACCGACCGACGACGACCGACCGACCGACCGACCGACCGAACCGACCGACCGACCGACCGACGACCGACCGACCGACGACCGACCGACCGACCGACACGACCGACCGACGACCGACCGACCCCGACCGACCGACCGACCGACCGACCGACCGACCGACCGACCGACCGACCGACCGACCGACCGACCGACCGACCGACCGACCGACCGACCGACCGACCGACCGACCTGTAGACCGACCTGTAGACCGACCGACCGACCCGACCGAAGATACAGCGAATAATATGGTTATACAGACGATGGCAGCCGCTCTATGATGTCATTAAGGATCTCTATGATGTCATTAAGGATACAGTGTTACCCACTGTAGTTTATACAGGGAATTCCGGCGGATTTAGCGGATGATGATTTCTTTGATCCCGAAGTGAACACTTTCCTGGTGTTGGATGACTTAATGTCGGTTTGTGGCAAAGATCAACGCATCACGGATTTGTTTACAGAAGGTTCAAGTTACAGATCTCTATCAATCGCATCAATCCAGCAGAATATATATGGAAGCAAGAACCCAACGCAGAGGAGAAACTGTCATTATTTAGTTCTATTCAACAATCCTATAGACAGACAGTCTGCTATGACGCTGGCTCGCCAGATGTACCCTGGCCATACTGACAGATTCATGAAATCTTTTGAAAAATCCATCAAAGAGCAGGGCGGCATTACATTGTTGCCCAAATCCTATGTAGACGAAAATTATGCTACAAATTGCAAAGCTTTACACGACTGTTAGACGCACAATTTTTATTACGATATCAAAGGAAAGCAGTATGTAACCCATACCTCAGTTGTAGTTTATGGGCATACAGCACTTAGGTGGTGCAATTGCAAGATACATATAATACATTAATATACTATAAATACTCTGTTTGGGGGAAATGGCGCGCATCGGAATTGGCTAAAGGAAACGCAGATTTGGCTACAAAAAATTGGCTACAAAGAGTCAGAGCAGGTCTTAATTTAATTTGGATTTATTGTTTCAACTTACAGTGACAAAATTCGAGACATTGTCAGTTGTATTTCGCTTTTGATTTGTTTCATAACAAAAACAATAATACAGGTAAATAGTGTCATTGAAGCCAGGTAAACGGTGAAAATTAAATGACACGTGTGACACGGTGCAGTTATTTTACATTCCAGGTACATATTCTCAATATTGTTAGATTCCATTTTTTATTTATTTAAATTTTGTTTGAGCTATTAATTGTTTATATATTATTATTCAATAGCAGACGGTTGATTTGTTGTTTGTTGTTGTCTAAGCATTTAAAGGGACAGTAATAGTGCAAGAATAGTGTATTGGGAAGGGAGATAATAAAAAGTAGTCCGGCAGTGAGATATGGATTATATCTCACTGATAGAACACTGTATTTCATCAATTAGCATAAAATAAACTATTCTATCAAACTCGTCCCATTCCGTATCATCACTCTCGATATCGAATTCCTCAATTTCAACTGCTTTTATGATAAGCCTCCGCAGATTAGGGCTACCCTTCTCTCTCGAAAACAACGCCTCTGCATTTCTTCTTGCATTCTACTGTGGGCGGGTTGGTATTGCAGAAATTTGCTTTTACGAGAGCACTGACAAGGCACTTGTAATATTCCGCCTGGTTGCCTCTGACGTACCAGTTACACTTATGCGGGTCCCCTACATATTTCGTTGAACATGGCGGTGATCCCTTACATTGTATGTTGAGGGAGCGTTTTGATCCGGTCGCTCGTATCTCTCTCCATTTGCATCGATTATCATTGTATTGAATCGTTCCCGAAGCCGTGCCTGTAGCATCAACGTCAATATACAAGTCACGAACCATCACAACGACGGCTACAGCCAGTAGCAGTAACTTCATGGCCATAAGTATTGTATTCTGAAATGGAAGACTTTAAGAATTGAAATATCTCAAAGTACACTTCGTGCCGGCTGATCAGACTCTATGCTGTTTGCTATTCGGCGGCTAGAGCAGCTAAAACGCTTGTCTAAATAGCAAACAACATAGATCCTGATCAGATGCGGCGTTACGCTGATCGGCCTGCGTGGTTACTTTCTACGCGTCAGAACTCCAAACCATGTTTAATAGCCAATACATAACTGAATGACAAGCAATATTTCTTAATTTGATGTAGATGTATGTCCACAGATTAGCTTGCTATACTAACTTGAACAAATGAAAGAATATCAACTGAATGAACAATATTTCTTAATTTAATGCCGATGTATGTCCACAGATAAGCTTATCAAACTAACTTGAAGAAGATCAATGTACATATTTCATACGCTTATGTATATAAATGTTCCCTAACATACTATATCACAATGCTGCAGACAGACTATGGAACATATATTATATGTTCCATAGTCTGTCTGCAGCATTGTGATATAGTATGTTAGGGAACATTTATATACATAAGCGTATGAAATATGTACATTGATCTTCTTCAAGTTAGTTTGATAAGCTTATCTGTGGACATACATCGGCATTAAATTAAGAAATATTGTTCATTCAGTTGATATTCTTTCATTTGTTCAAGTTAGTATAGCAAGCTAATCTGTGGACATACATCTACATCAAATTAAGAAATATTGCTTGTCATTCAGTTATGTATTGGCTATTAAACATGGTTTGGAGTTCTGACGCGTAGAAAGTAACCACGCAGGCCGATCAGCGTAACGCCGCATCTGATCAGGATCTATGTTGTTTGCTATTTAGACAAGCGTTTTAGCTGCTCTAGCCGCCGAATAGCAAACAGCATAGAGTCTGATCAGCCGGCACGAAGTGTACTTTGAGATATTTCAATTCTTAAAGTCTTCCATTTCAGAATACAATACTTATGGCCATGAAGTTACTGCTACTGGCTGTAGCCGTCGTTGTGATGGTTCGTGACTTGTATATTGACGTTGATGCTACAGGCACGGCTTCGGGAACGATTCAATACAATGATAATCGATGCAAATGGAGAGAGATACGAGCGACCGGATCAAAACGCTCCCTCAACATACAATGTAAGGGATCACCGCCATGTTCAACGAAATATGTAGGGGACCCGCATAAGTGTAACTGGTACGTCAGAGGCAACCAGGCGGAATATTACAAGTGCCTTGTCAGTGCTCTCGTAAAAGCAAATTTCTGCAATACCAACCCGCCCACAGTAGAATGCAAGAAGAAATGCAGAGGCGTTGTTTTCGAGAGAGAAGGGTAGCCCTAATCTGCGGAGGCTTATCATAAAAGCAGTTGAAATTGAGGAATTCGATATCGAGAGTGATGATACGGAATGGGACGAGTTTGATAGAATAGTTTATTTTATGCTAATTGATGAAATACAGTGTTCTATCAGTGAGATATAATCCATATCTCATCGGTGCCGGACTACTTTTTTATTATCTCCCTTCCCAATACACTATTCTTGCACTATTACTCTCCCTTTAAATGCTTAGACAACAACAACCAACAAATCAACCGTCTGCTATTGAATAATAATATATAAACAATTAATAGCTCTAACAAAATTTAAATAAATAAAAAATGGAATCTAACAATATTGAGGATATGTACCTGGAATGTAAAATAATTTTATCATCCGATGTTTTTTTCACAAACTTGCACCGTGTCACACGTGTCATTTAATTTTCACCGTTTACCTGGCTTCAATGACACTATTTACCTGTATTATTGTTTTTGTTATGAAACAAATCAAAAGCGAAATACAACTGACAATGTCTCGAATTTTGTCACTGTAAATTGAAACAATAAATCCAAATTAAATTAAGGCCTGCTCTGGCTCTTAAATTTTTTGTAGCCAAATCTGCGTTTCCTTTAGCCAATTCCGACGCGCGCCATTTCCCCCAGAGTATTTATAGTATATTAATGTATTATATGTATCTTGCAATTGCACCACCTAAGTGCTGTATGCCCATAAACTACAACTGAGGTAAGGGTTACATACTGCTTTCCTTTGATATCGTAATAAAATTGTGCGTCTAACAGTCGTGTAAAGCTTTGCAATTTGTAGCATAATTTTCGTCTACATAGGATTTGGGCAACAATGTAATGCCGCCCTGCTCTTTGATGGATTTTTCAAAAGATTTCATGAATCTGTCAGTATGGCCAGGGTACATCTGGCGAGCCGCGTCATAGCAGACTGTCTGTCTATAGGATTGTTGAATAGAACTAAATAATGACAGTTTCTCCTCTGCGTTGGGTTCTTGCTTCCATATAGATTTTGCTGGATTGATGCGATTGATAGAGATCTGTGACTTGAACCTTCTGTAAACAAATCCGTGATGCGTTGATCTTTGCCACAAACCGACATTAAGTCATCCAACACCAGGAAATTGTTCACTTCGGGATCAAAGAAATCATCATCCGCTAAATCCGCCGGAATTCCCTGTATTAACTCTACAGTGGGTAACACTGTGTCCTTAATGACATCATAGAGCGGCTGCCATCGTCTGTATAACCATATTATTCGCTGTATCTTCGGTCGGGTCGGTCGGTCGGTCTACAGGTCGGTCTACAGGTCGGTCGGTCGGTCGGTCGGTCGGTCGGTCGGTCGGTCGGTCGGTCGGTCGGTCGGTCGGTCGGTCGGTCGGTCGGTCGGTCGGTCGGTCGGTCGGTCGGTCGGTCGGTCGTCGTCGTCGGGTCGGTCGGTCGGTCGGGTCGTCGGTCGTCGGTCGGTCGTTCGGTCGTCGGTCGGTCGGTCCGGTCGTCGGTCGGTCGGTCGGTCGGTCGTCGGTCGGTCGTCGGTCGGTCGGTCGGTCGGTCGGTCGGTCGGGTTCGGTCGGTCGGTCGGTCGTCGGTCCGGTCGGTCGGTCGGTTACAGGTCGGTCAACAGGTCGGTCGGTCTACAGGTCGGTATACAAGTCGTCGGTCTACAGGTCGGTCTACGTCGGTCTATAGGTCGGTCGGTCTACAGGTCGGTCGGTCTACAGGTCGGTCTCAGGTCGGTCGGTCTACAGGTTGGTCGGTCTACAGGTCGGTCGGTCGGCTACGGTGGTCGGTCTACAGGTCGGTCGTCGGGGTCGATCTACAGGTCGTCGGTCGATCTACAGGTCGGTCGGTCGGTCGGTCGGTCGGTCGGTCGGTCGGTCGGTCGGTCTACAGGTCGGTCGGTCGGTCGGTCTACAAGTCGGTCTATAGGTCGGTTTACAGGTCGGTCGGTCTACAGGTCGGTCGGTCTACAGGTCGGTCGGTGTATTTCTATTTGAATTCTTAAGATTTATCTATATTATATAGTTGCTTGTATCTTAAGCTGTATGTTATCCTTAAATTGTTAAAACTATTAACACAATGTATTAACTTTATCTTTGTCTTTTAGGTGCTCGCTTTAACATGTTTTAATTATGCTATGTCCTGTGTTGTATTCATGTTTAAACCAACTTTTATTTCTTAGCTGTTTTTTCTTATGTTTTGATTATAATATATGTTTGTCGGAAAATAGCTTATTAGCTAATGTTATTTGTAAATGTAATCCGACGTTAAATAAAGCTTCTTGTATCTTGTAATATCCCACCCCCTTAATATCCGTGGTGTGCTGTATAATATATAACTATTGTCACAGTATACATTCAATTGCACTGAAGCTGCACGATCACATCAAGTGTTTGGATTAGATCACATTGGGTGTGTAGTCAGTTTCATTTATTATATGTTCCACAGTCTGTCTGCAGCATTGTGATATAGTATGTTAGGGAAATTCATTTATATACATAAGCGTATGAAATATGTACATTGATCTTCTTCAAGTTAGCTTGATAAGCTTATCTGTGGACATACATCGGCATTAAATTAAGAAATAATGCAAGAAGAAATGCGGAGGCGTTGTTTTCGAGAGAGAAGATGATTATGGTGATACGGAATGGGACGAGTCTAATATAATAGTTTAGTAAACCAATGGAACTTTGTTCGCAGACACTTCGTATTGTATGCATGTTAAGCATTATGTGGTTTAATTCAATCGAATATGTAACTTGACTGTGTATAATTATAATACTGTGTGCGCATGCGTGAATCTACAGAGGATGTAGAAAACAACGTATATATTTTGAACATGAAAGACTATCTATCTATCTTCCTCTGATGTCGAACCCCTCGCGGGGATGTAGATGTAGTCCATAAACGACTTAGCTAACAGAGGTATGAATCAACATATCAAGTAATTTAATTAAAAAAGACAACGTGGCACAAATGGGGACGATGCATTCCGAATGTAAACAAGTGCGGACGATGCGTTCCGATTGTAAACAAGTGCGTGACCGATCGACTCGAAAAGTCCTACTTTCGGTTTCGAGTTTGTTTTATCGCATATAAATTATAATGTTACAAGGGGTAGCAGCATTGCTACCCATATGCAAAAATTGAATTTTTCAAATATCTTTTATTTCATACGATGTAATGCTGCTTTAAAGTGCGAATATGTATATATTACGTAAGTCAGCTGACATACAACCAGTCACGTGACACCAATGAGACCGAAAAACAGTCACACGCTACAACATCAGAAACTGCAAATAACTTACCTAAAACAGGAACAAATGCACACTTCAAAATTCCATCCAGAGGAAGACCAACTTCAAGGTCCAGAAATGTTAATTCCCCAACAAAAAACAATGATAAGTCCGTGAAAACTACAAAACCGGCGAGGTCACTTTCCGTGACCTGCACTCGAAACATATCTAGTTCTAAAAATAGCGTTGTTCAACGGGAAAACCGGAATGACTCAAACGGTATACTATCCCAGGCGCGCATCCAGACCGAGAGTAAAAGCATGGACAGTTCACACACTTAGGCCATACAGGAGAAAAGTGACATTAGATTCGCATTACTTAATATTCAAGGTCTTATTGGCCGAACATATAATAAATTAAACTCTGACGAACTTAAACAGTTATTTCAGTGTAAAGATGTAATTTTATTTACAGAAACTTGGTTGAATGATAACCTGGATTGCAGTGTTGATGGTTTTATTTTTCATAAGTTGGATAGAAAAATTATCCATAACAAGAAAAGCTATGACAACAATTGTTGCCATAGCAATACTCATCTGCTATAAATAACAATGTAGGGGTTAGAGAATGGATGTATATATTAGCAAGACATCTCAACCCCCCATATTTAAAAATCGCCATCGCATTTGGGCGACTAAGTTTTCTAAAACGTTTAAAATAAACATCATCTAAAAGTGATGAGCCTGACCCTCTCAATATCAAATCTTTCAGATGGGACTATAAACGAGAGACTCGCCTCGTTGCTATACAACAGGCATATAAAACAACCAACGTGTGGACACCATTTAGGTGGATCTGTAGTCCAGTGGTAACACGCTCGACTGGTAATCCATGGATCACAGGTTCGATCCCCCGTCTGACCATAATAAAATTAACAGTCTTTCAGATGGGACGTTAAACCGAGGTCTCGTGTCGGTGCTTTACACTGTGCACGTAAAAGAACCAGAGGAGACTCTGGAATGGGTCTATGTCTGTATCATTGCACTATCCTCCAAAATCTAAAATGACTAATCTCTTCAGGAGGCGTCGCTCATATGGGCAACCGGTAACGACGATAAATAAACGTAAAACACACACTATTTATACTAAGAATAACTATGCATGGATTACTGTTATGCACAAGAAACGACAATATAGCAAACATGTCGACAGTGTTTTAGAAAAGGGTTGTTGCACTGACTACATGTATATAAACCAATTTAGCTAAAGAATGCCTTTAAATCTTAATGTATATTCAATATGCTAGGTCACTTGCATAAGTGGTGATGGGTGGTAGGGGAAACCTACATTTGTATATTCGACCTGTAAATAGGGGTGAGGTTTAGCAGTTATGGATTATTGGAACGTGGTTACGATACCACTAAAAAACAACGGATAACTGAATTTATTTTTCGATCAGTACCGGGTATCTTATTGCAACGTCAGTCAACCATAAACACCCGATAATCAAAGACAACTTCCTACACATACCGATTGTTACCTCTAACAAAATGCCTAGGCTAAACCGCAATCAGAGAATGCGTGCCATTGGCATGATTGACGGCGGTTTACGTCAGCGTGACGTCGCAAATCGACTCGGGGTTACGCGGATCACGATAACACGTCTACTTCGACGTTATCGAACACATGGATCGGTGGACGACCGTCCAAGATCTGGTCGACCACGTGTGACGACGCGTGAACAGGACCGTCACATTCGGACGTCACATTTACGTGACCGGTTCCTACCTGCTACGCACACAGCTGCCGTTACTCCTGGGATGACCAACAATCGCATCAGTGCACAAACAGTCAGGAACCGGCTCGGTGAACGTGGCATTCGTGCCTATCGGCCATACGTTGGACCCATCCTGACACGGAGCGGATGGCAGAGAGCGGGTATATCACAGACGCGGTGAACGTTACGCCGACGCATGTGTACGTCAGGTCGATCTGTTCGGGGGCGGAAGCGTTATGGCGTGGGGCGGTATCACCTTCGGCAGTCGCACTGAACTGTTAGTGGTGGACGGGAACCTAAACGCCCAGCGGTACTGTGATGAGATCCTTGCGCCAGTTGTTGTGCCGTTCTTTAACGCCAACAGAAACGTCACACTGTTCCAACAGGACAACGCCAGGTGTCATACTGCTCGGATTTCCACCACATTATTGGAGCAGAACAATATTGAAACCCTGCCGTGGCCTGCTTTGTCACCAGACTTGTCACCCATAGAACATTTGTGGGATACGTTAGACCGCCGCGTCAGACGACGTCAGCCGGTAACGTTAAACCAACTGAGGGATGTTTTGCGTCAGGAGTGGACAAATATTGACCAGCAAGAGATTCAGACACTCTTCCGTTCGATGCGACGGCGGTGCATTGCAGTGAGAGACGCAAATGGTGCCCATACTCGGTATTGACGTCTGTGTGAAAACTCCATTAGACCCCTGTCCGACGAATTACGTCATCACGCAGCAGACAGTTTCGGAGGCTCATTATGCTTTATGTGCTCCTCTTTCAAACATGTTGGACTATCATCTTATGAATTTTCAAAGAATTTTCTTAATAAATGTTGAAATTATAGACACATAAACACCAGGTATCGTTTCTTTTTTGACTCGGTATATATATATTGACAAAATGTTGCTACCAAGTCATTTTGTCCATGTTTATAAATACATGTAGGCCTACAGTCTGGTGGAAAAAAACAAGGAATTTCTATAGTCAACAGTTGTGTTATCATCTGTGACCTGGGTTGGGGATTTGCGTCAGGGAATCACTTAATAACAATATTAAGAAATAAACATGTTTAATGCAAGTAAGATACTACAAATATCATCATAGTATATGACAGCAATGTTTCTACACAGATATTCAAAAAGATGCAAATCATAAAACATTGATGAACATTATTTATATACATGTAGTCTAAATACATATGCAATTGCATAAGAAATTATACATTTCTAACA
>CM026387.1:38925936-38951794 GCA_014843695.1 Archivesica marissinica
AAATCTCACACTCAACAATCATATCGCTTGAGATTTTATAACATTCGCAGATATGAAGGTTATAGAATTGTTCTCCAATCTCAAACTCAGACTCAAGCTTTCTGATTGGGCGAGCCAAGGGAAAATCTCAGACTCAACCAATCATATCGCTTGAGATTTTATAACATTCGCAGATATGAAGGTTATAGAATTGTTCTCCAATCTCAAACTCAGACTCAAGCTTTCTGATTGGGCGAGCCAAGGGAAAATCTCAGACTCAACCAATCATATCGCTTGAGATTTTATAACATTCGCAGATATGATGGTTATAGAATTGTTCTCCAATCTCAAACTCAGACTCAAGCTTTCTGATTGGGTGAGCCAAGGGAAAATCTCAGACTCAACCAATCATATGACTTGATATTTGAGAAAATGTTTATAACCTGGTCTGCATCACTATTGCTTTAAAAGTATACATTATGCATGTTTTTTTCTCCTCCACATTTCGTATGTAGATATATGCAAGGCAGACAGGCCTGCTTGATTCATCTTGCAGCCTTGAAACTAGACATAAGACAATTCGTTATGCAACATACGTCTGATTGCAACAACTATGGGAAATATGTGGATTTCGTGTGAAAAAGAAACAGTCCTCTCTTCTAATCTGTTTATCAATGAACCTAGTATTATAAGTTAATACGTAAAATTAGCCTTAAAGTGCGTGTGGGCCGCAACCCGAGACATTATTCAGCGTATTCAGTACGTATAGATGTATGGTATTTACTGTACTCCATAATAAGTATAATAGACAAGAATGTAAATATTCCTTTCATTGTTCACATTATTTCGAATACTTTCTGCATGTTTGCACGACATTATTCAGAAATGCATACGCAGCAAAAGCCAATACACGAAAACGGGAACCCCAAAAAAAACAACAAGACATCAAAGGGGACATTTCTCCTGTTTATTTCGGTCAATTTGTTTTTCTACATGTGTCGGTGACCTTCTTTTGACAGGATGAACCCTTAATCCGATATTCTAATTAGAATTGTTTTCGTGCATTTTGCCTGCACTAAGTTCGTTAAGCCGTCACTTCAAAGGACTGAGAGTGCTATGCATATAACAATGCACGACAGGTCCTTTATTGTATCAAATTCTCGGGTGGTCCAGAATTTGAAACCGATATTTTGTAACGGTAATAGTTCCTTTAATTTACACGAATATCACGTGCTAAATTAGAAGAAAACGCCGTTAGTCCGCCATGTTGGGTGTCAAGCGTTGCACCTATCGTGAAGATCAAAGCGCCTGACTGACCTGCATGTTGTGATCCGCCATCTTATCTATCAATATACATTAGTCGGGTGATGTTTTACATTCTTGAGCAAAGTATATCGAGTTACGAACATACAGTATACCGCGAGGAGCATTTAGGGAGCCTACACCAGTCATGTGTGTGTGTTTTACGTTTATTTATCGTCGCTACCGGTAGACTGTACTATATATGACTGGTGTCCCTAATAATATCATATAATAAGACAGTTTCATTTTCTATTCTAAACGAATATGAAATCTAAAATTAGCAAAATCTTTCATCGAAAAACCACAAAGTAATCAAAACTATTCATACCAAGTTGTGACCTTGTATTATATGCAGCGTGATATCCTGTTTGCTATCTGGCGTGGGCGGGAGCTGGGCAATAACTGATAATAATAATAATAAATAATAATAATAATCATGTGTTTATCCAAGGATGGTGTTTATTAAACAATATTGTATACACCGAACATACAATCAGAAATACAATGTACATACACGTGCCATTACCAGGGGCGTAGCTAGCCATTTTGTCATGAAGGTTCAAGTAGCACATTTAGCAGCGAATGTATTATGGCGCTGGCGAGTTCTAGGGGCATGCTATGTAGCTCCTCGGCATTTTAACGTACGTTTTAGGCGTTCAAATTACGATATTTTTAACATGTATTGTTCAAACTGATACCAAATTGAGTATATGCAGAGCTATTACATGGACTTTTATTTTCTGTGACAATCTGCAGGGCCCGGGCCTTCAGTGTCTCATATGTGCTACGTGCCTGATGACTAATTAGTTACAATAGTCTATACAGTCATGCAGCTGCTAATGAGAGATATCGGTCAGTTACTTCCCCTGAATACTCCCTAAAAGTGTTTTCCTCTGTTTTTATCGTTGCACAACATGCTTTCAATTGTGTGTGTGTTTTACGTTTATTTATCGTCGCTACCGGTTGCCCATATGAGCGACGCCTCCTGAAGAGATTAGTTATTTTAGATTTTGGAGGATAGTGCATGATACAGACAGAGATCAATTCCAGAATCTCATCTGGTTCTTTTACGTGCACGGTGTAAAGCACCGACACGAGACCTCGGTTTAACGTCCCATCTGAAAGACGGTTAATTTTATTAGGGTCAGACGGGGGATCGAACCTGCGATCCCTGGATTACCAGTCCAGCGTGTTACCACTGGACTACAGATCCGTCTGTAGCTTTCAATTGTCATCCTCTTTCTCATTGTATTATTATGTTACTATATCTCGACACATATCCAACAGTATATCCAGTGGGTACTGATCTGTACATTTGTTTTATCAATTACCTACCATGATATTTTGATAAAATCACATTTATCACAACGCAACATCTTGTTAGGGAACAACAGTAAAAACAAAGGATTCCATCTGAAAGGACAGCTATGCATTTCGGGATAAATCGGACTCCATATGCAAAGGGAGGTAATAGAAAAGCCACAGAGGTCCCTCATTACATCATATATATATAATTGATGACTTCATCAGAGACAGCATGACCCTTATTTGCATCTAGGAAGTTAAGGGAGGTAATAGAAAAGTCAGAGAGGTCCCTTATTACAACACATATATATAATTTAGGGCTTCATCAGAGATAGCATGACCCTTATTTGCATCTAGGAAGCTAAGAACTACAGCCACCCATTATCAAGCACCACATTTTCGAGATTGTATCCTTGCAACAACTGTGTACTAGGAACATGTACGTATTTTTAGCTTTCTATACGACTGTATCGTTGTATGTGTATTATAAATGGCATTTCACGCATTCCAGGTTTTTATAGAAGCAACTAATGTATGTCTTTCATCCGAGAGATAAAGTTAATAATTACGATGTAGCAGTTAATTCCCACCCGCGAAACTTGCTCTCGTGACCTCTAAGCTGAAATGGAAACCACGATATTCGATAAGTATATGTCCACTTTCCTGAATCTCAATATCAACATGCATTATTAAAGCGACACTAAATCGGGTGAAAACGCAAATGTCTACATGGAGATAATCTCAATAAGCTTTAAGCTTTCGATTAAATCCAAATTCATTCTGTATACACTTTATATGTACTGTATATTATGTCTACAGAATGTAATTTCCTATTTTATACATGTATATAATATTATATATTTCTCCCCAAATATTTACATAAATAACTGAGTAACTAATAACGAAAACGTCGTATACGACGTTTGTTGACATAACAAAATAATGTAAATAGGGTTGCATGTATTACTTGGCAACATTAAACTGAGACTCATTAATCTCCGCCAAAGCCTTCGTAAGTTTCCGTGAACTACGACCAGGACATACGTTAGGTTTTTACCGTTAATATTTGAATCAAGTCAGTAAGTAAGTGTACCATAATCTAAAGCTCATATTTTACTTCGGAATTCCGATTATTAACGAAGTAAGTTCACGGAATATGCAAATGTCTCAGTTTAATATTGCCAAACAATATCATGAATATCAACATTTATGGTACAGATTTACCGCTATATCTCACATGTGTGCCTGTGCATATTTACTTTTAGACTAATCTAATTTTTAAATTATCTCTAATCGACAGTGTCACGCATTTAGAATAGACAATACTAAAGAAATGTCAATTCAGGAGCGTGGCTGACCGTTATATGAAATCATAGTTTCACATTTGAGAGTTTGTAGACCGCAAAAACACTGTTTACTGACGGACAGTTAGTGTCAAAATTATTTCGGAAGAATTATATAGAAAAATAGAAATGTAGTGATTTATTTTGAAGATATGTATTTTGGGTGATTTTTGCGATGTAATGTCGCTTTAAGTGTGTGCGTGCTATAAAAACACTAATCGTTACCGGTCATTAGGGGCTTAACGGAACCACCCGGGTGACACGTACGGTAAACCATAATTTGATGTCTATTAGTTCGATATATTATACGATACTGGGTAACCTTATAGCGAAATTCACCAAATTCAGGTTTCTAAGACGTTCGATACCGTACCGAACAAATACCTCGAGTCAGTCTTGCATAACATGTGTGACCGGTATGTACCGTAGGAACTCTGGTTCGAATGACCACCAAGGTCAACTTTATCAACGGCCCATCAGTTTAAACTACCGAAATCCCAACATTGTTATCGATCTCAGCAACACTCTCCTGATAAACTCCGGCATCCAACATTGTTATCTATCTCTGCAACACTTTCCTGATGAACTCCAACATCCAACGGTGTTATCTCTCTCTGCAACACTTTCCTGATAAACTCCAACACACAACGGTGTTATCTATCTCTGCAACACTTTCCTGATAAACTCCAACATCCAATGTTGTCATCTATCTCTGCAATACTTTCCTGATAAACTCCAACATCCAACGGTGTTATCTATCTCTGCAACACTTTCCTGATGAACTCCAACATCCAACGGTGTCATCTATCTCTGCAACACTTTCCTGATAAACTCCACCATCCAACGGTGTTATCTATCTCTGCAACACTTTCCTGATAAACTCCAACATCCAACGGTGTTATCTATCTCTGCAACACTTTCCTGATGAACTACAACATCCAACGGTGTTATCTATCTCTGCAACACTTTCCTGATGAACTCCAACATACAACGGTGTTATCTATATCTGCAACACTCTCCTGATAAACTCCAACATCCAACGGTGTTATCTATCTCTGCAACACTTTCCTGATAAACTCCAACATCCAACGGTGTTATCTATCTCTGCAACACTTTCCTGATAAACTCCAACATCCAACGGTGTTATCTATCTCTGCAACACTTTCCTGATAAACTCCAACATCCAACGTAGTTATCTCCCCGCGACGCTCTCGTGCAAGCTCCAACATTCAACGTAGTTATCTCTCCGCGACGCTCTCGTGCAAGCTCCAACATTCAACGTAGTTATCTCCCCGCGACGCTCCCATGCAAGCTCCAACATTCAACGTAGTTATCTCCCCGCGACGCTCTCGTGCAAGCTCCACCATTCAACGTAGTTATCT
This sequence comes from Archivesica marissinica, assembly GCA_014843695.1. Lineage (NCBI taxonomy): Eukaryota > Metazoa > Mollusca > Bivalvia > Venerida > Vesicomyidae > Archivesica > Archivesica marissinica. The sequence continues at coordinate 38,931,248 of CM026387.1, forward strand.
CCCCGCGACGCTCCCATGCAAGCTCCAACATTCAACGTAGTTATCTCCCTGCGACGCTCCCATGCAAGCTCCAACATTCAACGTAGTTATCTCCCCGCGACGCTCCATGCAAGCTCCAACATTCAACGTAGTTATCTCCCCGCGACGCTCCCATGCAAGCTCCAACATTCATCGTAGTTATCTCCCCGCGACGCTTCCATGCAAGCTCCAACATTCAACGTAGTTATCTCCCCGTGACGCTCCCATGCAAGCTCCAACATTCAACGTAGTTATCTCCCCGCGACGCTCTCGTGCAAGCTCCAACATTCAACGTAGCTATATTTCGGCTACTATTTCGGAATGTCCTACTACAACAAATATTCATAACATGGAAGCTCTCCCTGTAGGCTACAACGTCTAACACCGACAACAAAGTGATCGAGAAGGCAAGTCGCCCGACAACAAAATGCGACAGGGAGGGTAGTACACGCCAGCAAGTAAGCAGGCAACCAAGCAAGGAAGTATTCGGTTATAGTGAGTTGACTTGTGTTATGCATTACATACATAGATACATACATGCATACATGCACGCCTGCATACATCAAGCTATAGTACACTATATTCCGCTTATCTGTTTGTTTGTTATGCATTACATACATAGATACATACATGCATACATGCACGCCTGCATACATCAAGCTATAGTACACTATATTCCGCTTATCTGTTTGTTTGTTATGCATTACATACATAGATACATACATGCATACATGCACGCCTGCATACATCAAGCTATAGTACATTATATTCCGCTTATCTGTTTGTTTGTTATGCATTACATACATAGATACATACATGCATACATGCACGCCTGCATACATCACGCTATAGTACACTATATTCTGCTTATCTGTTTCTTTGTATTTGGCTTTTAGGGACGCACTAACAGTCATATATGGCGGATCTCCAGTTAATATTGGTGAATGAAGACCATATGTGACCCATCCGAGTAGTATTGCAGGCACGGCCGTACACCCGGGTGGAACCACCAACCGTCCACAGGAGAAACATAATATACAAGCTGACATATAGTTTCAAACGATTTACAACATCTTGGCTCATGTGTGTCCGCCTCCGTGGTCGAGTGGTTAAGGTCACTGACTTGTATACCACTGTAACCTATCATCACTGATGGTCACGGGGTCGAGCCCCACTCAGGCCGTGTCTATTTATATGAAAAAGTTGGCAGTTTCTTACGGAGGTTGTGGCACTTAGTACTGGTAAAACGCTGGAGCCTGGCCACGAAGGGTGGTGGTAGGTAAACTGCCCGCCGGCAATATAGCACAACATGGGTGCTGATGAAGGCGTAAAACACGAACAAACAAACCAATACGTCATGTATGCAATAGGTCCCGATGTACATATAACATATAATTTGCTGACGCACACTCTAATAGTCCTAATGTTGTGGGGTAGCTGACACATACATTATGTTCAAGTTGATGTCAACATTATGTTCAAGTTGATGTCAACATTATGTTCAAATTGAGGTCAACATTATGTTGAAGTTGAGGTCAACATTATGTTCAAGTTGATGTCAACATTATGTTCAAGTTAGTTGAGGTCAACATTATGTTCAAGTTGATGTCAACATTATGTTCAAGTTGAGGTCAACATTATGTTCAAGTTGAGCTCAACATTATGTTCAAGTTGAGGTCAACATTATGTTCAAATTGAGGTCAACATTATGTTCAAGTTGCGGTCAACATTATGTTCAAGTTGAGGTCAACATTATGTTCAAGTTAGTTGAGGTCAACATTATGTTCAAGTTGAGGTCAACATTATGTTCAAGTTAGTTGAGGTCAACATTATGTTCAAGTTGAGGTCAACATTATGTTCAAATTGAGGTCAACATTATGTTCAACTTGCGGTCAACATTATGGTCAAGTTGAGGTCAACATTATGTTCAAGTTGAGGTCAACATTATGTTCAAGTTGATGTCAACATTATGTTCAAGTTGATGTCAACATTATGTTCAAGTTGATGTCAACATTATGTTCAAGTTAGTTGAGGTCAACATTATGTTCAAGTTGAGGTCAACATTATGTTCAAGTTGAGGTCAACATTATGTTCAAGTTGAGGTCAACATTATGTTCAAATTGAGGACAACATTATGTTCAACTTGCGGTCAACATTATGGTCAAGTTGAGGTCAACATTATGTTCAAGTTGATGTCAACATTATGTTGAAGTTGATGTCAACATTATGTTCAAGTTGAGGTCAACATTATGTTCAAGTTAGTTGAGGTCAACAATATGTTCAAGTTGAGGTCAACAATATGTTCAAGTTGAGGTCAACATTATGTTCAAGTTAGTTGAGGTCAACATTATGTTCAAGTTGAGGTCAACATTATGTTCAAGTTAGTTGAGGTCAACATTATGTTCAAGTTGAGGTCAACATTATGTTCAAGTTGAGGTCAACATTATGTTCAAGTTGAGGTCAACATTATGTTCAAGTTGAAGTCAACATTATGTTCAAATTGAGGTCAATATTATGTTCAAGTTAGTTGAGGTCAACACTATGTTTAAGTTAGTTGAGGTCAACATTATGTTCAAGTTAGTTGAGGTCAACATTATGTTCAAGTTAGTTGAGGTCAATATTATGTTCAAGTTAGTTGAGGTCAACACTATGTTCAAGTTGAGGTCAACATTATGTTCAAGTTGAGGTCAACATTATGTTCAAGTTGATGTCAACATTATGTTCAAGTTGAGGTCAATATTATGTTCAAGTTGAGGTCAACATTATGTTCAAGCTGAGGTCAATTAAAAACGTCTAGCTGGGTTAATCATCGAGTGTGTTCATGATTATATCAAACACTTACAATAGGTAGAAATAGGCATGTGAGGCATTTTAATACGCTGCTGAGATACAAAGGCAATTTTTTAACAGATGATGGATAATATGACATCTGCCTGTGTCCTTGAGGTCGCAAAAGAGAGCAGCTATGAAAGTTATCTGTTGCATCGTATCTGTTTAAAGTTGTTCCCATCCAGTGGATAATGTTGCCTCGGCGATTAAAATATTATACAGCCATTGACGGTAGTAACCAAAGTGTAGCTCGAGTACGTATACACTGATTAATCCACCACAGTTGATGTGACTGACCCATTGCGCTCCGGTAGACAGCTATTGGCGGATCCTGATGTACATAGCTAAGCTGATGACATCTAATGAAGACACCTGAGATCTAAGACGTGAAATCAAGTGTGAGATTTCGCACAAGATCAAGAAGCAAGTTGCATATCACGTGATCAAATGTTCACGACCTTCATTAGGATCCAAGTATAGGATATAAGCCGAAAACGATCAAATATGTAAAATAAGCCGAAAACGATCAAATATGTAAACTATTTTACATATTTTGATCCGTTTGAGGCTTATATCATACTTAAAACACACGCTTTAAGACTTATATAACAACATCTTACTAATTAAAATTGTTAATTTCGTACATTTACGCATATGATTATAATATAATAGTCTGCCATTTGGAAAACAGTCCACTATTATAGTTTTAAACTTTATCTATTTTACAACGATTGCGAAGCATGTTCTAACAACTTACATTAATCACTCTAGTTGGCGCGGATGAAAGCGTATAATTATGTGGTCATTTGTGGAAGAAACCGGAGTACCTGGAGAAAACTCACCTGTCGGATATGGCGACCACTTTACCATCTCACATACTTCTCTGTCCGAGGATCGAATCTGGGTTGCATTGGTGAGAAGCGAGTGCGCTAACCACTGCGCTAATCGGACAGCCTAATTACTATTAATAATAATGGACTAGTATGACGTCACGACAGTGTTTTAATTCAAGCGAAGTATGCTATAAAGCCAGGGCTCGACAAATCCACTCGTCCGCTCGTATTTACGAGTGACTTTTCGATCTGGACGAGTAGAAATTCCAAGTCGCTTGCCCAGTCGGACGAGTGACAATTTCAGCTAAATATCCAATATAAATCGTAGGAACAAAATAAAATAATATCCGTTTTACTTTCTTCAGAATGATTACCAGGCGTGATAATGGGAAATCACCGCGGATATTTTAATGTGTTTATGCTGCCACATAATTGCATTTATTAATAAATTAAAGTGCAATTCTGACGATTTTTAATTTTCCTAAAATACATGGGACGAGTGATAGTCCAATCTGGACGAGTGGAACAGTGGCATCACTCGCCCAGTAGGACGAGTAAGAAATTAAAAATTTGTCGAGGCCTGACAGCTATACACGTTTGTATCTAGTGACAACGATGATGGTCTATTTCATGTACATACCATTATAGATCACCCGTTATAGAACATGCATGACTGCCAAGAACTGCAATTCGAAGAAACGTTGAAAACAATTGGTATTCAGTTGCATGCATGTCGAGCCGGAAGTTACACTTTTAGGATGACACTCTATTTGCTGTACAGACCGTTCCAGATCACACCACAGAAAGTCTGTAACTTCCACGCATTTTCCACTGACATACAGTATGAAGTGCAAGGTTGAATACATATCTTAGTACGCCCCGTGTACTCCTTGCTATGTGCGAGATATTGTGGAAGATGAAACTAACACCAGTGGACTGCATTGCTTGCTATGTGCAGGACATTGTGGAAGATGAAACTAACGCAAGTGTACTGCCTTGCTTGCTATGTGCGAGATATTGTGGAAGATGAAACTAACACCAGTGTACTGCCTTGCTTGCTATGTGCGAGATAGTGTGGACGATGAAACTAACACCAGCGGACTGCCTTGCTTGCTATGTGCGCGACATTGTGGAAGATGAAACTAACACCAGTGGATTGCCTTGCTTGCTATGTGCGCGACATTGTGGAAGATGAAACTAACACCAGTGGATTGCCTTGCTTGCTATGTGCGAGATATTGTGGAAGATGAAACTAACACCAGTGTACTGCCTTGCTTGCTATGTGCGAGATATTGTGGACGATGAAACTAACACCAGCGGACTGCCTTGCTTGCTATGTGCGCGACATTGTGGAAGATGAAACTAACACCAGTGGATTGCCTTGCTTGCTATGTGCGCGACATTGTGGAATATGAAACTAACACCAGTGGATTGCCTTGCTTGCTATGTGCGAGATATTGTGGAAGATGAAACTAACACCAGTGGATTGCCTTGCTTGGTATGTGCGAGATATTGTGGAAGATGAAACTAACACCAGTGGATTGCCTTGCTTGGTATGTGCGAGATATTGTGGAATATGAAACTAACACCAGTGGATTGCCTTGCTTGCTATGTGCGCGACATTGTGGAAGATGAAACTAACACCAGTGGATTGCCTTGCTTGCTATGTGCGAGATATTGTGGAAGATGAAACTAACACCAGTGTACTGCCTTGCTTGCTATGTGCGAGATATTGTGGACGATGAAACTAACACCAGCGGACTGCCTTGCTTGCTATGTGCGCGACATTGTGGAAGATGAAACTAACACCAGTGGATTGCCTTGCTTGCTATGTGCGCGACATTGTGGAATATGAAACTAACACCAGTGGATTGCCTTGCTTGCTATGTGCGAGATATTGTGGAAGATGAAACTAACACCAGTGGATTGCCTTGCTTGGTATGTGCGAGATATTGTGGAAGATGAAACTAACACCAGTGGATTGCCTTGCTTGGTATGTGCGAGATATTGTGGAATATGAAACTAACACCAGTGGATTGCCTTGCTTGGTATGTGCGAGATATTGTGGAAGATGAAACTAACACCAGTGGATTGCCTTGCTTGCTATGTGCGAGATATTGTGGAAGATGAAACTAACACCAGTGGATTGCCTTGCTTGGTATGTGCAGGACAAAGTATACAACATGTAATTGTTTTGCTATGTTTTAACTTTTATTTCATTTGATATATCTACACAATTTAGTTTATACACATTTATTTGAGCTTGATATCGAAACAAGATCTTACAACTTATATTAATCACTCTCGAGACCTCATTCCTGATGGAATGCATCGCCACGAGGGAGAGAGAATAGGCAATGTGGAATTTAAATGCCTCGCCTAAGGGCATTATCAAAACGGCTAAAGCTGTGCGCGAACTCCGGACCTTTCACACCTGAAGCTAACGCGCATCCACTACGCTATCGCGACTTCCACGAATCCATCGCAGTGGATGTTGTGTTGAATAGGCTCCATATCGTTACCTTTACTATGTACTTAATAGACTACAGACGGATATGTAGTCCAGTGCCCACACGCTGGACTGGTAATCCAGGGATCGCAGGTTCGATCCCCCGTCTGACCCTAATAAAATTAACAGTCTTTCAGATGAGACGTTAAGCCGAGGTCTCGTGTCGGTGCTTTACACCGTGCACGTAAAAGAACCAGAGGAGATTCTGGAATGGGCTCCTCCAAAATCTAAAATAACTAATCTCTTCAGGAGGCGTCGCTCATATGGGCAACCGGTAGCGACGATATATAAACGTAAAACACACTTAATAGACAACCTTACAGCACATACAGACCATCTATCGTCCACGTGCAGGCTCTTTATTCCACAATTAACGGTATATGACTGATGAATCATATTTAAAACATTTTAGTGATGCCTTGATTAAAAATATGACTGTATTTTTTGACGTTATATATGTTAGCAGTCTCGATATGTTGAAAGAAACCAGTGACTCCGAGCGACTCCTATGTCTCGGTCAGTGAGTTTCTATGGCGATGATTGTGAACGAGAAAATAGACTTTATTCCATGTTCATAAAGTGCGACAACGTGAGAATTACATTTATATGATAATCGCGATAATCTCGCTGACAATAACCCCGAAAGAATGACTAAATGTTAATCAGCGGTTGAAGGAAATGTTCGTTTCGTGTGAAGATACGATAAATCGTAATTAATATTTGGTGTGATTCGATGGTCCTTTTACTCTTCAATTTACATAGCTGTTTGATGGTCCTTATTTGTACCTTTACACCTCAAAACGTGATGATGACTTCTACAAAGGGTCATCTACAAATTAATTTTGACATTGACTTTTAACATTTACAATACATGTTTAACTAGATATTGCATCTGACACATAGTTTTCTTAACAGATTTCCCACGCTCTATTATTATCGTCAGTTTTGTAATGTGGTTGTACTTGAAAGTTGTTCTAGCAGAAATAGTGTCTATGGACAGCTCCGTAAAGGGTCAATCGAGACTGTGAAATGACCACTGTCATAGTTTGAATTTTAATTAAGAAGGTACTTCAATATACAATCATTTGATGCAAAAGTGAAAATTCGATGTCTCATCTTTTATTTGTAATGTATACAGTTTATTTATTTTACAACGATTGCGAAACAAGCCATGACAACTGATATTAATCACTCTCGTTGGCGCGGATGAACGCGCATATGTGGTAATTGGTATGTGAAGAAACCGGAGTACCCGGAGAAAACCCAGCTCATGGTCCGATCTCTGCGACCACCATACTATCTCACATACTTCCCGGTCCGAGGATCTAACCCGGGCTGCATTGGTGAGAAATGCGCGTGCTAACCACAGCACTAATCGGACCGGCCTGCTTCGTCTTCGTCCACCTTTTTCACTTATGACATATGAACGAGTCGGGGCTACTTTGTTGTTGCTTAAAATAATGGCATGCTCGTCAAGTTTTCGTGAATTTCTTCAATTTAATCGATAATTATTCTCCTCAAATTTATTACGAGGATATACTAATTCCGAAGTCCTTCGTAGCGAAGTCCCCCATCCCCACGCGTTCTCGTATATATGCATCCTCCGTAGCGAAGTCCCCCATCCCCACGCGTTCTCGTATATATGCATCCTCCGTAGCGAAGTCCCCATCCCCACGCGTTCTCGTATATATGCTTCTTCCGTAGCGAAGTCCCCCATCCCCACGCGTTCTCGTAAATATGCATCCTCCATAGCGAAGTCCCCATCCCCACGCGTTCTCGTAAATATGCATCCTCCGTAGCGAAGTCCCCATCCCCACGCGTTCTCGTATATATATGCATCCTCCGTAGCGAAGTCCCCCCATCCCCACGCGCTCTCGTAAATATGCATCCTCCGTAGCGAGGTCCCCCATTCCCACGCGTTCTCGTAAATATGCATTCTCCATAGCGAAGTCCCCCATCCCCACGCGTTCTCGTATATATGCACGTAGCTTTCTCGTAAATATGCATCGGACTGTAGTATCAATTGACTATGCATAATAATACTGCATCGACGTAGATATGTCCGTGTTATATTCATTGCAATAGTTGTGGTCAGTTTTGTGGCTACCTCATGCGTTGGTGTTGAGCAATAAACTTTGAATAACCCCTTGCTGACATGTGAATCATGAAACATGATCGTATTGACGACTTGCCTAGAACCACTTGTATACGACCACTGGCAATGCACGAAATCGCCCGCTGGATCCCACCCCGACATCCGGCACATACCCTGGAGGCCCTCTGGTCCCCACCCCGACATCCGGCACATACCCTGGATACCTACTGGACCCCATCTTGACATCCGGCACATACCCTGGAGGCTTGCACCCCATACTCGATATCCGGCACATACCCTGGAGGCTTGCACCACACCACGACATCCGGCACATACCCTGGAGGCTTGCACCACACCCCCGACATCCGGCACATACGCTGGAGGCTTGGACCCCACCACGACATCCGGCACATACCCTGGAGGCTTGGACCCTACCCGGGTTACTACACACCAGCACAACGTTACAACCCCAAAAAGTCAAAATACAGTATAGCATCCACGAAATATCATATATAGTAAAAAACACATTTCTGACACAAACACAAATATTACCGGTGTCATCCGATTAGCGAATATCCGATTAGTGCAGTTGTTAGCGAGCTCGCTTCTCACCAATGCAACCCGGGTTCGATAATCAGACCGGGAAGTATGTGAGATGGTACGGTGGTCGCCAGATCGGACAGGTGGGTTTTCTCCGGGTACTCCGGTTTCCTCCAACACGAATGACCACATTTACGCTTTCATTCGCGCAAGCGAGAATAATAATAATAATAATAATAAAGACTTTATTTAACGAGAGTACTCATTTAACAAAAGTTAATCTACCATGAGGCCCTCAACATATATACAATCAAATGCAATCAAAAGATAGCACTATAAGTGAGAACTGCACTTAAGAATGATTAATATAAGTTGTTAAAGCTTGTTTCGCAATCGTTGTAAAATAAATAAAGTTTAAACTTTATTACATTTCATCTATTATTCTCAGTATTTCATTATAATCTATGCGATCATTTATTTTATTCCGCAGCCTACCGAGAAACACAAAGTCATGTCACTGTCACGTATACATGTATGTATATGTGGTGGAAATGATTTAAAGCGACATTACATCGCAAAAAGCAAATAAAATGCATGCTTTCACGTATAAATGCATTGCTACTACACATTCTTCTGAATATATTCGAATACTAACATTTAACTGAATCAATAAACAGTGTTTTGTGGTCTACAAGCTTTCAATAGTGAAAGTAGGATTTCATATAACGGTCATCCGTGCTCCTGAATTAACGTTTATTTGATTTTGTTATGTCAACAAGCCGCGTATACAACGCTTGTTTATTTGTTGAAATACTCAGTTTTTGAGGCAAATATTGGGGGGGGGGGGATACCATATAATAGGAAATTACATTCTGCAGACAATTGAGCTTTCACCGATGAAGTGTCGCTTTAATAATGTTTCTTGTAATCATATTTTGGTTAAAAGAAAAAAATGCCCGGAAAACTTGATTTTGCGTGAAAATAAAACTATGCGACAAATGATGACCATGCTATTATTTTACTTTTATTGGCCCGTATCATATTTGTTCTGACAGTGTAGGTATGTTAACCGATTTTGTGGTCGATGTTTGGTACGGTATGACCACGATCCTGGTCGGTGGTCCGAAATAAAGAACATTCCAACATCAGGATAGGTCAGAATAAAGTCATGTTCCCTTTGTGTTCACCGTGATATATATATATATGCTTGCCTTGTATCGTTTCGGATCAGGTACACGACTAGTGGATCATGTACACTATACTAGTAAATCATGAACAATACTAGTGGATCTGTACACAATACTAGTAAATCATGAACAATACTAGTGGATCTGTACACTATACTAGTAAATCATGAACAATACTAGTGGATCTGTACACAATACTAGTAAATCATGAACAATACTAGTGGATCTGTACACTATACTAGTAAATCATGAACAATACTAGTGGAGCTGTACACTATACTAGTAAATCATGAACAATACTAGTGGATCTGTACACTATACTAGTAAATCATGAACAATACTAGTGGAGCTGTACACTATACTAGTAAATCATGAACAATACTAGTGGATATGTACACTATACTAGTAAATCATGAACAATACTAGTAAATCATGAACAATACTAGTGGATATGTACACTATACTAGTAAATCATGAACAATACTAGTGGATCTGTACACTATACTAGTAAATCATGAACAATACTAGTGGATCTGTACACTATACTAGTAAATCATGAACAATACTAGTGGATCTGTACACTATACTAGTAAATCATGAACAATACTAGTGGATCATGTACACGACTAGTGGATCTGTACACTATACTAGTAAATTATGAACAATACTAGTGGATCTGTACACTATACTAGTAAATCATGAACAATACTAGTGGATCATGTACACGACTAGTGGATCTGTACACAATACTAGTAAATCATGAACAATACTAGTGGATCATGTACACGACTAGTGGATCTGTACACTATACTAGTAAATCATGAACAATACTAGTGGATCATGTACACGACTAGTGGATCTGTACACTATACTAGTAAATCATGAACAATACTAGTGGATCATGTACACGACTAGTGGATCTGTACACTATACTAGTAAATCATGAACAATACTAGTGGATCATGTACACGACTAGTGGATCTGTACACTATACTAGTAAATCATGAACAATACTAGTGGATCATGTACACGACTAGTGGATCTGTACACTATACTAGTAAATCATGAACAATACTAGTGGATCATGTACAACACTAGTGGATCTGTACACTATACTAGTAAATCATGAACAATACCAGTGGATCTGTACACTATACTAGTAAATCATGAACAATACTAGTGGATCATGTACACGACTAGTGGATCTGTACACTATACTAGTAAATCATGAACAATATTAGTGGATCATGTACACGACTAGTGGATCTGTACACTATACTAGTAAATCATGAACAATACTAGTGGATCTGTACACTATACTAGTAAATCATGAACAATATTAGTGGATCATGTACACGACTAGTGGATCTGTACACTATACTAGTAAATCATGAACAATACTAGTGGATCATGTACACGACTAGTGGATATGTACACTATACTAGTAAATCATGAACAATACTAGTGGATCTGTACACTATACTAGTAAATCATGAACAATACTAGTGGATCTGTACACTATACTAGTTAATCATGAACAATACTAGTGGATCTGTACACTATACTAGTAAATCATGAACAATAATAGTGGATATGTACACTATACTAGTAAATCATGAACAATACTAGTGGATCTGTACACCATACTAGTAAATCATGAACAATACTAGTGGATCTGTACACCATACTAGTAAATCATGAACAATACTAGTGGATATATACACTATACTAGTAAATCATGAACAATACTAGTGCATCTGTACACTATACTAGTAAATCATGAACAACACTAGTGGATATGTACACTATACTAGTAAATCATGAACAATACTAGTGGATCTGTACACTATACTAGTAAATCATGAACAATACTAGTGGATCATGTACACGACTAGTGGATCTGTACACTATACTAGTAAATCATGAACAATACTAGTGGATCTGTACACTATACTAGTAAATCATGAACAATACTAGTGGATCATGTACACGACTAGTGGATCTGTACACTATACTAGTAAATCATGAACAATACTAGTGGATATGTACACTATACTAGTAAATCATGAACAATACTAGTGGATCTGTACACTATACTAGTTAATCATGAACAATACTAGTGGATATGTACACTATACTAGTAAATCATGAACAATACTAGTGGATCTGTACACTATACTAGTAAATCATGAACAATACTAGTGGATCTGTACACTATACTAGTAAATCATGAACAATACTAGTAAATCATGAACAATACTAGTGGATCTGTACACTATACGAGTAAATCATGAACAATAATAGTGGATCTGTACACTATACTAGTAAATCATGAACAATACTAGTGGAGCTGTACACTATACTAGTAAATCATGAACAATACCAGTGGATCTGTACACTATACTAGTAAATCATGAACAATACTAGTGGATCATGTACACGACTAGTGGATCTGTACACTATACTAGTAAATCATGAACAATACTAGTGGAGCTGTACACTATGCTAGTAAATCATGAACAATAATAGTGGATCTGTACACTATACTAGTAAATCATGAACAATACTAGTGGAGCTGTACACTATACTAGTAAATCATGAACAATACCAGTGGATCTGTACACTATACTAGTAAATCATGAACAATACTAGTGGATCATGTACACGACTAGTGGATCTGTACACTATACTAGTAAATCATGAACAATACTAGTGGAGCTGTACACTATGCTAGTAAATCATGAACAATACTAGTGGAGCTGTACACTATACTAGTAAATCATGAACAATACTAGTGGAGCTGTACACTATACTAGTAAATCATGAACAATACTAGTGGATCTGTACACTATACTAGTAAATCATGAACAATACCAGTGGATCATGTACACAGAAGTTATCCGAGGATGGTCGTGGGTATCCGAGGATGGTCGTGGGTATCCGAGGATGGTCGTGGGTATCCGAGGATGGTCGTGGGTATCCGAGGAAGGTCGTGGGTATCCGAAGATGGTCGTGGATATCCCAATGATGGTGGTGAATATACGATGGTGGTCATGGGTATCCCAAGGATGATCATGGGTATCCCAAGGATGAGTGTGGGTGACAGTGTATATATATATACACGGTCACCCACGATAATTCCGTTATTGCCCAATTCTACCACTAATAGCATGTAGATTAAACACTGTGTTATTCAAGAATATTGCATAACACAATAGTTACAACAAAACACATATAGTCAGGATTGACACTTAACAATAGCAAACGGAAAACCTAGCCATTCATGTTTATTTTTCGTCACTATTTCTAAATTTCATTCATCTTACAGTTCTGTTTCAACTGAACGAAAGCCAACCGCAGAAACCGCAAGAGCAGCAGGGCACAACAAAAGTAACAATAATTCTCAAGTTAGGGTACCAATCATAACAAATAGAGAGAGCAGCCACGAGTAGAAATAATGAATGAAAATCCACAATTTCCCAGTATATCACATAGCTGTGGTTAGAGGGTCAGTTGTCGTTCGTTCCCTTTCCGGTCTAACTTTGACCTGACAGGGTTCAAGAATCTGCGGGGAAACAATTTCTCTCTATGCTGCGGTCATAATCTTGTTGTTTTCAAGATGTTTCTGTAGATTGGGAATCGAAACATGATATAGTGCTGATGCTATCTTTCTCAACATATATTATTGCCATCCAATTTTGTTTTAATGAATTTCACAAATGTAGCCTAACATATCAAAATAAAACTGCTCTAATTAGCGGCATTTTCTTGTAATAACAAGTGCGATGAAACCGTATTATTCATTTATATATATAAAAAAGAAAAGAAAAAAAGAGTAATAATAAATAAATAAATAAATAATAATAATAAGGACTTTATTTTACGAGAGAACTCAATAAGCAAATGTTAATCTACCATGAGGCCTTCAACATATATACAAATCAAATGCAATCAAGCGATAGGACTATAAGTGAATTTTTTTTTTTTACGTTTATTTATCGTCGCTACCGGTTGCCCATATGAGCGACGCCTTCTGAAGATATTAGTCATTTTAGATCTTGGAGGATAGTGCAATGATACAGAGAGAGAGAGACCCATTCCAGAGTCTCCTCTGGTTCATTTACGTGCACGGTGTAAAGCACCGACACGAGACCTCGGTTTAACGTCCCATCTGAAAGACTGTTAATTTTATTAGGGTCAGACGGGGTATCTATAAGTGAAAACTGCCCATTGGAATTATATAGTAATGTTAAAGCTGAAAAGTAGAGAAACTATTATAGCATATCCAAAACTATTCATAACTGCGGGGGATATTTCAGTGTTGAGGGGAGGTGTGGTCTACCTTCGCATGCAATCAAACTTAATCACGAGAGCGCTGATGTCTCTACCGGAAATTAGGTGTATGGCGCCGACTTCCAAAATAAGTCCGGTGTGTGTGTTTTACGTTTATTTATCGTCGCTACCGGTTGCCCATATGAGCGACGCCTCCTGAAGAGATTAGTTTTTTTGGTTAGATTTTTGGAGGCTAGTGCAATGATACAGAGAGAGACCCATTCCAGAGTCTCCTCTGGTTCTTTTACGTGCACGGTGTACAGCACCGACACGAGACCTCGGTTTAACGTCCCATCTGAAAGACTGTTAATTTTGTTAGGGTCAGACGGGGGATCGAACCGGTTAAGCATCAGCCAACATAAATACTGCATTCGTTGCATTGTGGGACCCTCGAATATGAAAAGAATCAAACGTGAAAATGGTGACATACGTGGGTGGGGGTCACAAATGTGAAAACTGTCGGTGACATATGTGAAAATATACTTGCTGTAAATGTAAAAAAAAAAACCTGACATAAATGTGAAAATGTTGTTTGTAAAGACTGGCTTGGCTGATCTGCATGAAATGGCACATATATCACCATATTTTGTCACAGATATGTTACCATATTTTGCCACATATATGTCACCATATTTTGCCACATATATGTCACCATATTTTGCCACATATATGTCACCATATTTTGCCACATATATGTCACCATATTTTGCCACATATATGTCACCATATTTTGCCACATATATGTCACCATATTTTGCCACATATATGTCACCATTTTCACATTTGTAACAATATTCACATTTGAGGGTCCTACACATATGACTGTGGAATCTAACAGCAATGGGATTCTCCGAAGTTTGAGTGGAAACTGGAAACGTATAATAGCGGATACCTTAACGTGAGTACAAATCTGTGGTAAGCAGCCAGCCAAGGGAATCACAGAAAGTGACTGCTTAACACAGGTGGCTGCTTCATAGAGGGAAATGTATAATATAGCAACATATTGGGAAGCTGGAAACTGACTGCTAAATACATGTTGGGTGTTTAATGGAGGTGACCACTAACACAGGTTTGACTGTAGATACATGTTGGCTGCTTAATGGAGGTGGCCACTAATACAGGTTTGACTGTATATACAGGTTGGCTGCTTAATGGAGGTGGCCACTAATACAGGTTTGACTGTATATACAGGTTGGCTGCTTAATGGAGGTGACCACTAACACAGGTTTGACTGTATGTACGTGCTGGCTGCTTAATGGATGTGACCGCTTACACAGGTTTATTATAACAATAATAATAATAATACTAATAATAATAAAGACTTTATTTAACGAGAGAACTCATTTGAACAATTAAGTCATTCTACCATGAGGCCCTCAACAAATTAAAACATGAACTAGCATAATGAAACATGTAAACAGTAACCAGAAAAACTTTCATAGGAAATAAGATATAAGCTGCAAGAACTAATACTTATATTTATGTATAATTGTATATTATCAGTTTATTAGGTTATTGGTCTGTTCGTTGCACCACCTGATATATATAGCTTTGAAGTGTGGAACAGAATGTGCTGTTTTGATATGATAAGGGAGGGAATTCCTCAAGTGTGACCCTGAATATAAGAAAGATTTCCTAAAAACGTCAGTAGTTTGCTTAGGAGGGTAAAGTTGAATATTGGCGGATGCCTGCAGGTTTTGAGTTCGAACATCGGAAGTAAATCAGAATGACTCTTGCAGATAGACAGGTGCTAGGCCATTGGGTGTTTTAAACATTAAGACTGCTTTATGAAAGCTAACCCTTTCTGGGAAAGTCATCCAATTGAGAGTTGAGAAATGTCCGGAAGAAGGAGTTAGTTTTAATCTTTGTCAAGAATTAGTCTTGCAGCTCGTTTTTGGAATCTAACACTTTTATCTTCTAAATATGCATTACAGTTCCTAGCCTGTGTGCCAGTGTGTCGATTTTTCACCTTTGAACTTCTGGCAAAATGACATGAAACTCAATACGGCCCAATTAATAGTCTGGGTGTTAAAATATGTTTATTTGACTGACAAGGTAAAATATATCGACGCCTGTTCCCAGGCTATACAGTTCCCCCAAATGACACAACAGTAGTCTAGATGGGGTAAAATGTAAGAATTAAAAAAACAGTGTTATTCATCCCAAAATACACGTGCTTTATATATTACATATATGTCCATCAAAATGTCAGAAAAGTGCGCCTTTGCAATAGATAATCTGGTGCTAAACCGATACCCACCAAAATGTCAAGATGGGGTCAAATGGGGATCGATACCCTGGCGTTCTTTATAGCCGTAATAGTATTTCACATATGTTGATGTTTTTACATGACGGACACGGTCAGCTAGCTCTCCTCTTATATTTTGAATGACCTTTGATGTAACTGATTTATGACCTACTGCCCTTTAATTTAGATCATTGACTGTCCAAAAGTATCTTCTTACGTTCATCCGAAGCCGAACTAATTTAGCCAAATGACAGACTCGGGGACAATGGGTCAATGTACTTCCGGTTTACCCTATTGTGTCACAGAGGAACCAGTGACAGGTCTCGTATAATGTCCCCTTAAACTTGGAAATTACATCTTTTGGTATCCCGTATAACCGGTAGTTGTTCTGTCAGAGCAACACGTGTTCAATTTTACTTCTGGCATTTACTTTAGGCCAACGTGTTTAATAAATATGTCCATGTCCACATCTGAATTCATCTGTATCAGGACCTCATTGACTGACAAGTATACATGTATATACCATCTTAAAGCGAAACTACATCTGTGCAAAAGATTTTCTACAGAATGGAATTACATATAATTACCTCCCCTATATTTGGAGTATTTCATTTAGCAAACAAGCGTCGTATACGACGTTTCTTGGCATATCAAAATAATGTAATTAGGGTTAACATTCATTCGTAATACAATACGGGTATCATGAACAACAACATTTAAGGTACAGATTTACCGTTATATCTCATAGGTGTGTCTGTACATATTTAATTTTAGATTGATCAGGTTTAAAAGGACAGTAGCATGCCTTTAGTATATACTCCAATAATAAACACACGTCAATTCAAGAGTGTGGCTGTCCGTTATATGAAATCTTACTTTAACGTTTGAGAGTTTGTTGACCGCTAAATGTTTGTGGATTTATTCGGAAGAATTTGTAGAAGCAATGGTATTTATACTTAAAATATGTATTATTATTGTTTTTGCTTTTTGAGATGTAGTGTCACTTTAATATTAATGACCCCGCAGAAGACACCTGTCTCACATTGGTGAACACTCCTTCTCCACATCCTGAATCAGAATCAGGATCCAGATATGGATCACTTCCAAAATCGAATGGGTTCGTCATTGACCAGAGACCCACCGTCCACCAAATTTCAGGAAAATGTGTCAGTAACTTTTGGCGAAATCCGACAATAAACAAAAATAAACAAACCGACCAATAAATGGCGACAAAAACATAACTACTTTGGCGGAGGTAATTATATTTCCTGGTCGGTGACTGTATGGCTCGGCTTTTGTGTGTTTTACGTTTATTTATCGTCGCTACCGGTTGTCCATATGAGCTGCGCCTCCTGAAGAGATTAGTCATTTTAGATTTTTGGAGGATCGTGCAATGATACAAACATAGACCCATTACAGAGTCTCCACTGGTTCTATTACGTGCACGGTGAGCTTGAGATCGAACTCAGAAATGTTTTATAACCTATGGACAATTCCCAGATCTCGAGCTCAGGTGATTTGGTTGGTTAAGTCTGAGATATCGCTCATTTGAACCACTCAGAAGCTTGAGACTGAGTTTGAGATTGGAGAACAGTTTTATAACCTCGGGCACTGGTGATCGAATTTTCGGAAATAGGGGTTTGAATTTGCGTTCATGTGTTGATGTAGATATGGTTTGCGTTCGCACGCATCCGGCTCGGAAATAGGGGTTTGAATTTGCGTTCATGTGTTGATGTAGATATGGTTTGCGTTCGCACGCATCCGGCTCGGAAATAGGGGTTTGAATTTCTTGTTCATGTGTTGATGTAGATATGGTTTGCGTTCGCACGCATCCGGCTCGGAAATAGGGGTTTGAATTTCTTGTTCATGTGTTGATGTAGATATGGTTTGCGTTCGCACGCATCCGGCTCGGAAATAGGGGTTTGAATTTCTTGTTCATGTGTTGATGTAGATATGGTTTGCGTTCGCACGCATCCGGCTCGGAAATAGGGGTTTGAATTTCTTGTTCATGTGTTGATGTAGATATGGTTTGCGTTCGCACGCATCCGGCTCGGAAATAGGGGTTTGAATTTCTTGTTCATGTGTTGATGTAGATATGGTTTGCGTTCGCACGCATCCGGCTCGGAAATAGGGGTTTGAATTTCTTGTTCATGTGTTGATGTATATATGGTTTGCGTTCGCACGCATCCGGCTCGGAAATAGGGGTTTGAATTTCTTGTTCATGTGTTGATGTAGATATGGTTTGCGTTCGCACGCATCCGGCTCGGAAATAGGGGTTTGAATTTGCGTTCATGTGTTGATGTAGATATGATTTGCATCCGGCTCAATGTCGAAAATAAGTTTCAAATGGAAATCAACCGCAAATAAAATACGCAATTGGACAAAATAAAAGGGTTCAAGCGACATTTATTTCAATAATAGATAGGTTATTCGTAGTTAGACTGCAGTAAAAACACCACTACCACCACACAACAACACAACCAATAAGATAAATGTCACGCTAACCTTAATTCCTTCTCCTTTCCAAAAAACATCTCAAAACAGGCCCTGTTTTATTTCGCGCTTCCGACTTCAGTTTTATAAATATGACGGTGCAGTTTCCCAATAAACACATTAAAAGTGTTAAAACACAGCATTTTATATTATAATTGTCTCCCTTGCACTAGGTCACTCTGACCTCCACACACATCGTATACGTGCAGAGGTACAGTAACACGGGACGATCCGTTAAATACGCCTTCATTGGCAGGACCGTAGCCACACTGAGGAACACCGAGGAAGCTGCCTCTGTTAAAATTTCCAAAGCAAAACAAAAAGAAAAGAAAAATTAAATAAATAAAATGTAAAAAATATTCAATTGCTGTATAAAATGTTGACTGATATACAGAGCTGAAAGGTCAGTACATAATTATACGTCTAAACTCATTAAATCAGAAAACGCAGGAAATCGCTTCAATACCCAACAATTGTAAGGGGCAACATGCCCCCGGACCCCCTAGATTGCCTCGGTTGAAATTTGCCTTTGGCTACGGTACTGATTGGATGCACGTTAATATTCGTACATGTATGCCAAGGAGCAGACAGACAGACAGACAGACAGACAGACAGACAGACAGACAGACAGACAGACAGACAGACAGACAGACAGACAGACAGACAGACAGACAGACAGACAGACAGACAGACAGACAGACAGACAGACAGACAGACAGACAGACAGACAGACAGACAGACAGACAGACAGACAGACAGACAGACAGACAGACAGACAGACAGACAGACAGACAGACAGACAGACAGACAGACAGACAGACAGACAGACAGACAGACAGACAGACAGACAGACAGACAGACAGACAGACAGACAGACAGACAGACAGACAGACAGACAGACAGACAGACAGACAGACAGACAGACAGACAGACAGACAGACAGACAGACAGACAGACAGACAGACAGACAGACAGACAGACAGACAGACAGAAGGGTTGCAATGTCGATGGTGTTCAGTGAATTGAATACGTTATACTGTAGAAGTTCACTTAACAACAATCACCATACTTTTAGTTTGTGCAAATTTATTTTAGCTCGATTGCGAAACAAGTTCTTACAACTTATATAAATCATTCTCGATACCTGACATCTGATGGAATCCATCGCCACGAGGCAGAGAGAAGAGGCAATGTTGAATTTATATGCATTGCCTAAGGACACAATCGTAACGGCACCAGCGGGGCTCGAACTCCGGACAGTTCGCACCTGAAGTGAATGCGCTACCACTGAGCTATCACGACTTCCACAAATCACCATATTAAACATGATTGAGAGGCTCAGCAAGCACAATACGTTAAGAATTAATGTTGATGTATTGGGCCGTCTTTGCGGGATAGTTCCCTGCTTCAAAGACTGAATTCCAGAAGTCACAAATTCACATCGAGTTGAAAATGTACACAAA
>CM026387.1:38952794-38982913 GCA_014843695.1 Archivesica marissinica
ATAACGCATCACTATAGAGCAGTTGTCAATTGGCCACAACGGAAGCATGTTCGGGTAGCTTCGGGCGGATAACGCATCACTATAGAGCAGTTGTCAATTGGCCACAACGGAACAACGGAACAACGGAAGCATGTTCGGGTAGCTTCGGGCGGGAAACGCATCACTATAGAGCAGTTGTCAATTGGCCACAACGGAAGCATGTTCGGGTAGCTTCGGGCGGATAACGCATCACTATAGAGCAGTTGTCAATTGGCCACAACGGAACAACGGAAGCATGTTCGGGTAGCTTCGGGTGGATAACGCATCACTATAGAGCAGTTGTCAATTGGCCACAACGGAAGCATGTTCGGGTAGCTTCGGGAGGAAAACGCATCACTATAGAGCAGTTGTCAATTGGCCACAACGGAAGCATGTTCGGGTAGCTTCGGGCGGAAAACGCATCACTATAGAGCAGTTGTCAATTGGCCACAACGGAAGCATATTCGGGTAGCTTCGGGCGGATAACGCATCACTATAGAGCAGTTGTCAATTGGCCACAACGGAAGCATGTTCGGGTAGCTTCGGGCGGATAACGCATCACTATAGAGCAGTTTGTCAATTGGCCACAACGGAAGCATTTCGGGTAGCTTCGGGCGGAAACGCATCACTATAGAGCATTGTCAATTGCCACAACGGAAGCTGTTCGGGTAGCTTCGGGTGGATAACGCATCACTATAGAGCAGTTGTCAATTGGCCACAACGGAAGCATGTTTCGGGTAGCTTCGGGCGGATAACGCATCACTATAGAGCAGTTGTCAATTGGCCACAACGGAAGCATGTTCGGGTAGCTTCGGGTGGATAACGCATCACTATAGAGCAGTTGTCAATTGGCCACAACGGAAGCATGTTCGGGTAGCTTCGGGTGGATAACGCATCACTATAGAGCAGTTGTCAATTGGCCACAACGGAAGCATGTTCGGGTAGCTTCGGGTGGATAACGCATCACTATAGAGCAGTTGTCAATTGGCCACAACGGAAGCATGTTCGGGTAGCTTCGGGTGGATAACGCATCACTATAGAGCAGTTGTCAATTGGCCACAACGGAAGCATGTTCGGGTAGCTTCGGGTGGATAACGCATCACTATAGAGCAGTTGTCAATTGGCCACAACGGAAGCATGTTCGGGTAGCTTCGGGTGGATAACGCATCACTATAGAGCAGTTGTCAATTGGCCACAACGGAAGCATGTTCGGGTAGCTTCGGGCGGATAACGCATCACTATAGAGCAGTTGTCAATTGGCCACAACGGAACAACGGAACAACGGAAGCATGTTCGGGTAGCTTCGGGCGGGAAACGCATCACTATAGAGCAGTTGTCAATTGGCCACAACGGAAGCATGTTCGGGTAGCTTCGGGCGGATAACGCATCACTATAGAGCAGTTGTCAATTGGCCACAACGGAAGCATGTTCGGGTAGCTTCGGGCGGATAACGCATCACTATAGAGCAGTTGTCAATTGGCCACAACGGAACAACGGAACAACGGAAGCATGTTCGGGTAGCTTCGGGGGGAAACGCATCACTATAGAGCAGTTGTCAATTGGCCACAACGGAAGCATGTTCGGGTAGCTTCGGGCGGATAACGCATCACTATAGAGCAGTTGTCAATTGGCCACAACGGAAGCATGTTCGGGTAGCTTCGGGTGGATAACGCATCACTATAGAGCAGTTGTCAATTGGCCACAACGGAAGCATGTTCGGGTAGCTTCGGGTGGATAACGCATCACTATAGAGCAGTTGTCAATTGGCCACAACGGAAGCATGTTCGGGTAGCTTCGGGCGGATAACGCATCACTATAGAGCAGTTGTCAATTGGCCACAACGGAAGCATGTTCGGGTAGCTTCGGGTGGATAACGCATCACTATAGAGCAGTTGTCAATTGGCCACAACGGAAGCATGTTCGGGTAGCTTCGGGTGGATAACGCATCACTATAGAGCAGTTGTCAATTGGCCACAACGGAAGCATGTTCGGGTAGCTTCGGGTGGATAACGCATCACTATAGAGCAGTTGTCAATTGGCCACAACGGAAGCATGTTCGGGTAGCTTCGGGTGGATAACGCATCACTATAGAGCAGTTGTCAATTGGCCACAACGGAAGCATGTTCGGGTAGCTTCGGGTGGATAACGCATCACTATAGAGCAGTTGTCAATTGGCCAACACGGAAGCATGTTCGGGTAGCTTCGGTGGATAACGCATCACTATAGAGCAGTTGTCAATTGGCCACAACGGAAGCATGTTCGGGTAGCTTCGGGTGGATAACGCATCACTATAGAGCAGTTGTCAATTGGCCACAACGGAAGCATGTTCGGGTAGCTTCGGGCGGATAACGCATCACTATAGAGCAGTTGTCAATTGGCCACAACGGAACAACGGAACAACGGAAGCATGTTCGGGTAGCTTCGGGCGGATAACGCATCACTATAGAGCAGTTGTCAATTGGCCACAACGGAAGCATGTTCGGGTAGCTTCGGGTGGATAACGCATCACTATAGAGCAGTTGTCAATTGGCCACAACGGAAGCATGTTCGGGTAGCTTCGGGTGGATAACGCATCACTATAGAGCAGTTGTCAATTGGCCACAACGGAACAACGGAACAACGGAAGCATGTTCGGGTAGCTTCGGGGGGATAACGCATCACTATAGAGCAGTTGTCAATTGGCCACAACGGAAGCATGTTCGGGTAGCTTCGGGTGGATAACGCATCACTATAGAGCAGTTGTCAATTGGCCACAACGGAAGCATGTTCGGGTAGCTTCGGGTGGATAACGCATCACTATAGAGCAGTTGTCAATTGGCCACAACGGAAGCATGTTCGGGTAGCTTCGGGTGGATAACGCATCACTATAGAGCAGTTGTCAATTGGCCACAACGGAAGCATGTTCGGGTAGCTTCGGGCGGATAACGCATCACTATAGAGCAGTTGTCAATTGGCCACAACGGAAGCATGTTCGGGTAGCTTCGGGTGGATAACGCATCACTATAGAGCAGTTGTCAATTGGCCACAACGGAAGCATGTTCGGGTAGCTTCGGGCGGAAAACGCATCACTATAGAGCAGTTTTCAATTGGCCACAACGGAATGACAACGGAAGCATATTCGGGTAGCTTCGGGCGGAAAACGCATCACTATAGAGCAGTTTTCAATTGGCCACAAAACGGAACAACGGAACAACGGAACAACGGAAGCATGTTCGGGTAGCTTCGGGCGGAAAACGCATCACTATAGAGCAGTTGTCAATTGGCCACAACGGAAGCATGTTCGGGTAGCTTCGGGCGGAAAACGCATCACTATAGAGCAGTTGTCAATTGGCCACAACGGAAGCATGTTCGGGTAGCTTCGGGTGGATAACGCATCACTATAGAGCAGTTGTCAATTGGCCACAACGGAAGCATGTTCGGGTAGCTTCGGTGGATAACGCATCACTATAGAGCAGTTGTCAATTGGCCACAACGGAAGCATGTTCGGGTAGCTTCGGGCGGAAAACGCATCACTATAGAGCAGTTGTCAATTGGCCACAACGGAAGCATGTTCGGGTAGCTTCGGGCGGAAACGCATCACTATAGAGCAGTTGTCAATTGGCCACAACGGAAGCATGTTCGGGTAGCTTCGGGTGGATAACGCATCACTATAGAGCAGTTGTCAATTGGCCACAACGGAAGCATGTTCGGGTAGCTTCGGGTGGATAACGCATCACTATAGAGCAGTTGTCAATTGGCCACAACGGAAGCATGTTCGGGTAGCTTCGGGCGGAAAACGCATCACTATAGAGCAGTTGTCAATTGGCCACAACGGAAGCATGTTCGGGTAGCTTCGGGCGGAAAACGCATCACTATAGAGCAGTTGTCAATTGGCCACAACGGAAGCATGTTCGGGTAGCTTCGGGTGGATAACGCATCACTATAGAGCAGTTGTCAATTGGCCACAACGGAAGCATGTTCGGGTAGCTTCGGGTGGATAACGCATCACTATAGAGCAGTTGTCAATTGGCCACAACGGAAGCATGTTCGGGTAGCTTCGGGTGGATAACGCATCACTATAGAGCAGTTGTCAATTGGCCACAACGGAAGCATGTTCGGGTAGCTTCGGGCGGATAACGCATCACTATAGAGCAGTTGTCAATTGGCCACAACGGAAGCATGTTCGGGTAGCTTCGGGCGGAAAACGCATCACTATAGAGCAGTTTTCAATTGGCCACAACGGAATGACAACGGAAGCATATTCGGGTAGCTTCGGGCGGAAAACGCATCACTATAGAGCAGTTTTCAATTGGCCACAACGGAACAACGGAACAACGGAACAACGGAAGCATGTTCGGGTAGCTTCGGGCGGAAAACGCATCACTATAGAGCAGTTTTCAATTGGCCACAACGGAACAACGGAAGCATGTTCGGGTAGCTTCGGGCGGAAAACGCATCACTATAGAGCAGTTGTCAATTGGCCACAACGGAAGCATGTTCGGGTAGCTTCGGGCGGATAACGCATCACTATAGAGCAGTTGTCAATTGGCCACAACGGAACAACGGAACAACGGAAGCATGTTCGGGTAGCTTCGGCGGGAAACGCATCACTATAGAGCAGTTGTCAATTGGCCACAACGGAAGCATGTTCGGGTAGCTTCGGGCGGATAACGCATCACTATAGAGCAGTTGTCAATTGGCCACAACGGAACAACGGAAGCATGTTCGGGTAGCTTCGGGTGGATAACGCATCACTATAGAGCAGTTGTCAATTGGCCACAACGGAAGCATGTTCGGGTAGCTTCGGGCGGAAACGCATCACTATAGAGCAGTTGTCAATTGGCCACAACGGAAGCATGTTCGGGTAGCTTCGGGCGGAAAACGCATCACTATAGAGCAGTTGTCAATTGGCCACAACGGAAGCATATTCGGGTAGCTTCGGGCGGATAACGCATCACTATAGAGCAGTTGTCAATTGGCCACAACGGAAGCATGTTCGGGTAGCTTCGGGCGGATAACGCATCACTATAGAGCAGTTGTCAATTGGCCACAACGGAAGCATGTTCGGGTAGCTTCGGGCGGATAACGCATCACTATAGAGCAGTTGTCAATTGGCCACAACGGAAGCATGTTCGGGTAGCTTCGGGTGGATAACGCATCACTATAGAGCAGTTGTCAATTGGCCACAACGGAAGCATGTTCGGGTAGCTTCGGGCGGATAACGCATCACTATAGAGCAGTTGTCAATTGGCCACAACGGAAGCATGTTCGGGTAGCTTCGGGCGGAAAACGCATCACTATAGAGCAGTTGTCAATTGGCCACAACGGAAGCATGTTCGGGTAGCTTCGGGCGGATAACGCATCACTATAGAGCAGTTGTCAATTGGCCACAACGGAGCATGTTCGGGTAGCTTCGGGTGGATAACGCATCACTATAGAGCAGTTGTCAATTGGCCACAACGGAAGCATGTTCGGGTAGCTTCGGGCGGATAACGCATCACTATAGAGCAGTTGTCAATTGGCCACAACGGAAGCATGTTCGGGTAGCTTCGGGCGGAAAACGCATCACTATAGAGCAGTTGTCAATTGGCCACAACGGAAGCATGTTCGGGTAGCTTCGGGCGGATAACGCATCACTATAGAGCAGTTGTCAATTGGCCACAACGGAAGCATGTTCGGGTAGCTTCGGGTGGATAACGCATCACTATAGAGCAGTTGTCAATTGGCCACAACGGAAGCATGTCGGGTAGCTTCGGGTGGATAACGCATCACTATAGAGCAGTTGTCAATTGGCCACAACGGAAGCATGTTCGGGTAGCTTCGGGTGGAAAACGCATCACTATAGAGCAGTTGTCAATTGGCCACAACGGAAGCATGTTCGGGTAGCTTCGGGCGGATAACGCATCACTATAGAGCAGTTGTCAATTGGCCACAACGGAAGCATGTTCGGGTAGCTTCGGGCGGATAACGCATCACTATAGAGCAGTTGTCAATTGGCCACAACGGAAGCATGTTCGGGTAGCTTCGGGCGGAAAACGCATCACTATAGAGCAGTTTTCAATTGGCCACAACGGAATGACAACGGAAGCATATTCGGGTAGCTTCGGGCGGAAAACGCATCACTATAGAGCAGTTTTCAATTGGCCACAACGGAACAACGGAACACGGAACAACGGAACAACGGAAGCATGTTCGGGTAGCTTCGGGCGGAAAACGCATCACTATAGAGCAGTTGTCAATTGGCCACAACGGAAGCATGTTCGGGTAGCTTCGGGCGGAAAACGCATCACTATAGAGCAGTTGTCAATTGGCCACAACGGAAGCATGTTCGGGTAGCTTCGGGTGGATAACGCATCACTATAGAGCAGTTGTCAATTGGCCACAACGGAAGCATGTTCGGGTAGCTTCGGGTGGATAACGCATCACTATAGAGCAGTTGTCAATTGGCCACAACGGAAGCATGTTCGGGTAGCTTCGGGCGGAAAACGCATCACTATAGAGCAGTTGTCAATTGGCCACAACGGAAGCATGTTCGGGTAGCTTCGGGCGGATAACGCATCACTATAGAGCAGTTGTCAATTGGCCACAACGGAAGCATGTTCGGGTAGCTTCGGGTGGATAACGCATCACTATAGAGCAGTTGTCAATTGGCCACAACGGAAGCATGTTCGGGTAGCTTCGGGTGGATAACGCATCACTATAGAGCAGTTGTCAATTGGCCACAACGGAAGCATGTTCGGGTAGCTTCGGGCGGAAAACGCATCACTATAGAGCAGTTGTCAATTGGCCACAACGGAAGCATGTTCGGGTAGCTTCGGGCGGAAAACGCATCACTATAGAGCAGTTGTCAATTGGCCACAACGGAAGCATGTTCGGGTAGCTTCGGGTGGATAACGCATCACTATAGAGCAGTTGTCAATTGGCCACAACGGAAGCATGTTCGGGTAGCTTCGGGTGGATAACGCATCACTATAGAGCAGTTGTCAATTGGCCACAACGGAAGCATGTTCGGGTAGCTTCGGGTGGATAACGCATCACTATAGAGCAGTTGTCAATTGGCCACAACGGAAGCATGTTCGGGTAGCTTCGGGCGGATAACGCATCACTATAGAGCAGTTGTCAATTGGCCACAACGGAAGCATGTTCGGGTAGCTTCGGGCGGAAAACGCATCACTATAGAGCAGTTTTCAATTGGCCACAACGGAATGGGGCATGTTTCGGGTAGCTTCGGGTGGATAACGCATCACTATAGAGCAGTTTTCAATTGGCCACAACGGAAGCATGTCGGGTAGCTTCGGGTGGATAACGGATCATGGGTTGTTTGGACGGAAGCATGTTCGGGTAGCTTCGGGTGGAAACGCATCACTATAGAGCAGTTTTCAATTGGCCACAACGGAAGCATGTTCGGGTAGCTTCGGGCGGATAACGCATCACTATAGAGCAGTGTCAATTGGCCACAACGGAAGCATGTTCGGGTAGCTTCGGGTGGATAACGCATCACTATAGAGCAGTTGTCAATTGGCCACAACGGAAGCATGTTCGGGTAGCTTCGGGCGGAAAACGCATCACTATAGAGCAGTTTTCAATTGGCCACAACGGAAGCATGTTCGGGTAGCTTCGGGCGGAAAACGCATCACTATAGAGCAGTTGTCAATTGGCCACAACGGAAGCATGTTCGGGTAGCTTCGGGTGGATAACGCATCACTATAGAGCAGTTGTCAATTGGCCACAACGGAAGCATGTTCGGGTAGCTTCGGGTGGATAACGCATCACTATAGAGCAGTTGTCAATTGGCCACAACGGAAGCATGTTCGGGTAGCTTCGGGCGGAAAACGCATCACTATAGAGCAGTTGTCAATTGGCCACAACGGAAGCATGTTCGGGTAGCTTCGGGCGGAAAACGCATCACTATAGAGCAGTTGTCAATTGGCCACAACGGAAGCATGTTCGGGTAGCTTCGGGTGGATAACGCATCACTATAGAGCAGTTGTCAATTGGCCACAACGGAAGCATGTTCGGGTAGCTTCGGGTGGATAACGCATCACTATAGAGCAGTTGTCAATTGGCCACAACGGAAGCATGTTCGGGTAGCTTCGGGCGGAAAACGCATCACTATAGAGCAGTTGTCAATTGGCCACAACGGAAGCATGTTCGGGTAGCTTCGGGCGGAAAACGCATCACTATAGAGCAGTTGTCAATTGGCCACAACGGAAGCATGTTCGGGTAGCTTCGGGTGGATAACGCATCACTATAGAGCAGTTGTCAATTGGCCACAACGGAAGCATGTTCGGGTAGCTTCGGGTGGATAACGCATCACTATAGAGCAGTTGTCAATTGGCCACAACGGAAGCATGTTCGGGTAGCTTCGGGTGGATAACGCATCACTATAGAGCAGTTGTCAATTGGCCACAACGGAAGCATGTTCGGGTAGCTTCGGGCGGATAACGCATCACTATAGAGCAGTTGTCAATTGGCCACAACGGAAGCATGTTCGGGTAGCTTCGGGTGGATAACGCATCACTATAGAGCAGTTGTCAATTGGCCACAACGGAAGCATGTTCGGGTAGCTTCGGGCGGAAAACGCATCACTATAGAGCAGTTTTCAATTGGCCACAACGGAATGACAACGGAAGCATATTCGGGTAGCTTCGGGCGGAAAACGCATCACTATAGAGCAGTTTTCAATTGGCCACAACGGAACAACGGAACAACGGAACAACGGAACAACGGAAGCATGTTCGGGTAGCTTCGGGCGGAAAACGCATCACTATAGAGCAGTTGTCAATTGGCCACAACGGAAGCATGTTCGGGTAGCTTCGGGCGGAAAACGCATCACTATAGAGCAGTTGTCAATTGGCACAACGAAGCATGTTCGGGTAGCTTCGGGTGGATAACGCATCACTATAGAGCAGTTGTCAATTGGCCACAACGGAAGCATGTTCGGGTAGCTTCGGGTGGATAACGCATCACTATAGAGCAGTTGTCAATTGGCCACAACGGAAGCATGTTCGGGTAGCTTCGGGCGGAAAACGCATCACTATAGAGCAGTTGTCAATTGGCCACAACGGAAGCATGTTCGGGTAGCTTCGGGCGGAAAACGCATCACTATAGAGCAGTTGTCAATTGGCCACAACGGAAGCATGTTCGGGTAGCTTCGGGTGGAAACGCATCACTATAGAGCAGTTGTCAATTGGCCACAACGGAAGCATGTTCGGGTAGCTTCGGGTGGATAACGCATCACTATAGAGCAGTTGTCAATTGGCCACAACGGAAGCATGTTCGGGTAGCTTCGGGCGGAAAACGCATCACTATAGAGCAGTTGTCAATTGGCCACAACGGAAGCATGTTCGGGTAGCTTCGGGTGGATAACGCATCACTATAGAGCAGTTGTCAATTGGCCACAACGGAAGCATGTTCGGGTAGCTTCGGGTGGATAACGCATCACTATAGAGCAGTTGTCAATTGGCCACAACGGAAGCATGTTCGGGTAGCTTCGGGTGGATAACGCATCACTATAGAGCAGTTGTCAATTGGCCACAACGGAAGCATGTTCGGGTAGCTTCGGGCGGATAACGCATCACTATAGAGCAGTTGTCAATTGGCCACAACGGAAGCATGTTCGGGTAGCTTCGGGTGGATAACGCATCACTATAGAGCAGTTGTCAATTGGCCACAACGGAAGCATGTTCGGGTAGCTTCGGGCGGAAAACGCATCACTATAGAGCAGTTTTCAATTGGCCACAACGGAATGACAACGGAAGCATATTCGGGTAGCTTCGGGCGGAAAACGCATCACTATAGAGCAGTTTTCAATTGGCCACAACGGAACAACGGAACAACGGAACAACGGAAGCATGTTCGGGTAGCTTCGGGCGGAAAACGCATCACTATAGAGCAGTTTTCAATTGGCCACAACGGAACAACGGAAGCATGTTCGGGTAGCTTCGGGCGGAAAACGCATCCTACGTACCGATCCGGAAAAGTTAACAGCAAGCATGTGCGACTTAGCTTTACAGAATATATATTTTATCAGAAACGTTCGACTTCGCTTCGTGTCCATAACCTGGCTATATTCGTGTTGGGACAGTATTCGATACGAGTGCATTAAAATAAATAGCAGTATATGAGACAAACAGCACGCCCGCTTCTGTACCAACCGTCTAGGGTCAATGTCGCAATAAACACACCCACGAATTAATTGGCTTTCCGGTTTTACGACATTCCTGATAAATGCTTTAAAATCGATACGTTTCACGTCTGCTGTATACTATAAAGTGTATTTGTAATATTTTTTCCCAGGTTTGATCGATCGAAATTTCTCACAGTACGACACGATAGGTATGCTATTGATAAATTTACTTATTTCATTTATGAGCGTGGCATGTTTGAACATGTTGAATTCGCCGCTATTGAAACTTCTACCAATCGTCGATAACAGAGCGGGAAAAATTTGCATGCGTCACGTGGGTCTATAAATAACAGCTAATCGTTTGGGACTGAAACTTGCTCATTTGAATATAACGTAATGGCCTACTTCCAGGAGTAGTCTTATAACGGAATTATTTATAGAACGGTTATAATTTTATCTATATTAAACATTTCCAATTACGCTTACTGACCCGACACTTAAAGGCGAATGAATTTGTCGTTAAATTGTTGGAATTTAATATAGTAAATTATAAAATCATGTGACAAGAATACTAATGAGGGGCATTATCCTATTAATAAGTTAATACCAATAAACAACGGTATTAAAGCGTAGTATATCATTATACTGTCATGCAAATAGGACATCTTTTTAAAATCTGTTAATATGTAAATGAGCGGTTTAATTATTGATTGATTAATTGACTAATTAGTGTATTGCTTGTTTGCTTGCTTGCTTGCTGGGAGAGAGGGAGGGAGAGAGGGAGGGGGAGGGTTGGGAGGGATTCAACCGCTACCGGTTGCCCATATGAGCGACGTCTCCTGAAGAGATTAGTTATTTTAGATTTTTGGAGGATAGTGCAATGATACAGACAGAGACCCATTCCAGTCTCCTCTGGTTCTTTTACGTGCACGGTGTAAAGCACCGACACGAGACCTCGGGTTAACGTCCCATCTGAAAGACTGCTAATTGTATTAGGGTCAGACGGGGGGTCGAACCTGCGATCCCTGGATTACCAGTCCAGCGTGTTACCACTGGACTACATATCCGTCTGTTTGGCCAATAATAATTATTACTATATTAGATAAAATTACACATTTTGATAAATGAACTGGTCCAAAGGTAATTTTCTTATTAATGTATTGGTCTAAAATATCATGCACCAGGCCATGTCAGTTACTTGGGGTTGAATGGGTTAGAGTTTATTTGATACATTACAATGATTGTTCTCTCAACCAACCAGAATCATTACGGGTGGTATTACACGTGTGTAATATAAGACATTATGAGTTGGCGTTATTGCACTGAATACAAGCAAAGTTATGTGATAAAGCTGTATATTCTATATACAGTGGTTTGTGTAAGTATAACACTAATAAAATATGAAGTTTAAAAAACCGCGCGGAAGGGCGAATGTATATGAACATACTAATTGTATACGTCCGCCGCCGTGGTCGAATGGTTAAGGTCACTGACTTGTGACTGTAACCTATCATCACAGATGGTCACGAGTTCGAGCACCGCTCAGGCCGTGTCTCGTTTATATGAAAACGTTGGCAGTTTCTATAGGAGGTTGGTGCGCCCAAGTACTGGTTAACCGCTGGAGCCTGTCCAGGAAAGGTGTTGTTAGGTAAACTGCCCGCCGGTGATATAGCCCGAAATGGTGCTGATGCAGGCGTAAAACCCGAAATATAAAATAAAATAAATAACTAATTTTATATGTCTGTAAATGGAGGCAAAAGTCTATAACGAATGAGGAAATACGTTATCAAAGGACTATACATATGTATCCTACCTTCATGCGAAATAACGTACAAAAACGGCCTGCCTAATAAATTTTGCTTTATTAGTCAGTGCCTAATAAAGCTTTCGTGACGTCATAGGGCTAACCGTGGATATAAATAGAAATATCAATGCGCAACATATTACCAAGTTCGTAGCGTGTTTGTAAGCTGTCATGGCTAGTTTGTTTGTTTTTGTGCCGGGTGCACACTCAGAATGTAGGATAAATAGAATATTAGGTTACTGTCTTATAAATTTTAATTTATTAGGCTCGTCTCCGAAAAAATACAAGGCTCGGCAGAGGCTCACCTTGTATTTTTTCTCCGACTCGGTATATAATATACCAGTACATTTACAAGTGCATACAATAATCTTTCAATGGCCCTCTATTTGGATGAATGATTAAAAAATAATCCTGTTAAATGTGTTCACTCCAAAAGAGCATGTACAATTGGATGATACCCATACATGTATTTTATATACTCTCGCTACCTCGCTATACAATGCTGGTTCTGTGTATTTGAATGTACTAAATGCTGCATGACGATGGCATACTTGGCAATACTTACCCTGTACTGAGAGGAGTCACGTACGACATGTACTGTACGAATGAGCCCACTATACCCATGTCTGCCATGAGCAACAACCAGCATATAGCATTATATACCCTCAATAAGCCCCAGTCTGTAGCCAGTATCCCTATCTCCCAAATAAGCCTCATTCAAACTACATACTCATTAGGTCATCTATCGGCCTCACCCATTCCGCATACATTAGGTCATCTATCGGCCTCACCCATGCAGCATACATTAGGTCATATATCGGCCTCACCCATCCCGCATACATTAGGTCATCTATCTGCCTCACCCATGCAGCATACATTAGGTCATATATCGGCCTCACCCATGCAGCACACATTAGGTCATATATCGGCCTCACCCATACAGCACACAGTAGGTCATATATCGGCCTCACCCATGCAGCATACATTAGGTCATCTATCAACCTCGACCATGCAGCATACATTAGGTCATATATCGGCCTCACCCATGCAGCATACATTAGGTCATCTATCGGCCTCACCCATGCAGCATACATTAGGTCATCTATCAACCTCGACCATGCAGCATACATTAGGTCATATATCGGCCTCACCCATGCAGCATACATTAGGTCATCTATCGGCCTCACCCATGCAGCATACATTGGGTCATATATCGGCCTCACCCATGCAGCATACATTAGGTCATATATCGGTCTCACCCATGCAGCATACATTATGTCATATATCAACCTCCACCATGCAGCATACATTAGGTCATATATCGGCCTCACCCATGCAGCATACATTATGTCATATATCAACCTCCACCATGCAGCATACATTAGGTCATATATCAACCTCCACCATGCAGCATACATTAGGTCATATATCGTCCTCACCCATGCAGCATACATTAGGTCATATATCGGTATCCACCATGCAGCATACATTATGTCATCTTTCAACCTCGACAATGCAACATACATTAGGTCATATATCGGTCTCCACCATGCAGCATACATTATGTCATCAATAAACCTCCACCATGCAGCATACAATAGGTCATATATCGGTCTCCACCATGCAGCATACATTAGGTCATATATCAACCTCCACCATGCAGCATACATTAGGTCATATATCGGTCTCCACCATGCAGCATACATTATGTCATCTATCAACCTCCACCATGCAACATACATTAGGTCATATATCGGTCTCCACCATGCAGAATACATTATGTCATCTTTCAACCTCGACAATGCAACATACATTAGGTCATATATCGGTCTCCACCATGCAGCATACATTATGTCATCTTTCAACCTCGACAATGCATTAACATTATATTTTATTTCATCCACAGCCATGTTGCCAACCATGTAACATACGTTATGCCAGATACGTACATACGCTATGCAGCATACATTATATAGTATTTCATCCACAGTCATGTTGCCAACCATGTAACATACGTTATGCCAGATACGTACATACGCTATGCAGCATACATTATATAGTATTTCATCCACAGCCATGTTGCCAACCATGTAACATACGTTATGCCAGATACGTACATACGCCATGCAGCATACATTATATAGTATTTCATCCACAGCCATGTTGCCAACCATGTAACATACGTTATGCCAGATACGTACATACGCTATGCAGCATACATTATATAGTATTTCATCCACAGCCATGTTGCCAACCATGTAACATAGTTTATGCCAGATACGTACATACGCTATGCAGCATACATTATATAGTATTTCATCCACAGCCATATTGCCAACCATGTAACATACGTTATGCCAGATACGTACATACGCTATGCAGCATACATTATATAGTATTTCATCCACAGCCATATTGCCAACCATGTAGCATACTTTATGTCAGATACGCACATACGCTATGTGACATACATTATATAGTATTTCATCCACAGCCATATTGCCAACCATGTAGCATACTTTATGTCAGATACGTACATACGCTATGTGACATACATTATATAGTATTTCATCCACAGCCATATTGCCAACCACGTAGCATACTTTATGTCAGATACGTACATACGCTATGCAGCATACATTACATCATCTCTATGTATCTAAAGGTTTTTCGGGGTGTATCGATTTTGTATTCAATGTAAACATTTGACAGTTTTGAAAATTATGGAAATAAATAAAGCTTTTACTGCTTTCGTTGTTTTATGAGACATTGAATGACTGACAAATGCATGTCAATTTAGATGAGTTGCTTTTACCGGATATTGCAACTCCATATCATAATGGACGACATATTGGTGACATCGGGTACTATCGGCGCATGAAACAGTCTGAGTACTAATGTTCTCTTTTAGTTACGACTGAATCATGTTTGATATTGTTTGTTTGATATGCTGAGAGTGAACACGCTCTATAGCATACAGTTTTTATTTGTTCTGTGATTTTGTTTTACCGGAGCAACAGTTTAGGTCGTATGTGACAGTCTGGCCAGAACAGCTAGTACATTGAAATCATTGGTTTTTGATGATGATGATTGAGCTTATTTACCCTCGCCGCCGGCGAACCATATGGACGAGCTTACTAAGAAGTTTAGTTAACACTCATAAATTATAAACTAAGGTGATTAAGTTGTGTGTGTTGATAATACGATTTGAATGCTCAGCCCGGCCATAGATTAGGCTACACGTATCAAAATGTATAGGGTCAGTACAGGGGTCACTCTATACTGTCTCACATCTCATATTCGTAAATGTATGAATATGTTTGATGTATAATATTATTTGCATGCTCAGCCCGGCCATAGATTAGGCTACAAGCACCAAACTATATAGAGTCGGTACAGGAGTCACGCTGTACTAACACGCATCTTAATTCTATAATGTGTGAATTAGATGAGTAATGTTATTTGATAACTCAGCCCGACCATAACTTAGGCTACAAGCATCAACATACATAGGGTCTGTTTAGGAGTCACTCTAAACTGTCCTCGTATCTCTTGTAATTATATATCTTTTCCATGTTCGCTAATCTCTATGTCCTCGCACGCGACGCGCGACCAATTCTCGACCCGATTTATAGTAGTAGTAGTTTTATTATGTTTCTCGTCGCTTATATGTCTTCTTTTTCTTTTTTTATGGTTCAAACAGTCACAAATCTCCAAAAACGGACATCAGAAACAGTTTAACGTTTGAATGTTTTCGGCTAGATCCAGCGTTAGTAAGGATGTTTTTTATTGGTAGAAAAACTATCCGTATTTTGGTCCTAGCTCGAACTGTTTACTGATTGGTTAATTTACTATCCGTCTGTGAAGCCTAGCTCAGAGCAAATCTGATACCGCAAGAACCTGTACTCTTGTTAATATTACAAACTGTGATTATGTCTAAAATAATTACATACTTTATGGTTAAAATATACAATGTTTTAATGAAAACATTGAAAACATTACATCTAGCTTATTGGTATCTACACTTGAATATCAATTCAAGAGGCTATATATAACCACAACATTCTGTAGATATATAATGTTGTGGTTCTATAATTCTATGTTAGAATTTTAAATGTTTGTGCCCAGATGATCTGTCTGCTGATGTTTCTATACAGCCTAATATGTGGTCTGAAGATACTTTGCAAACAAATATAAGCACTTCAGACACTTTCACTGAACCCAGGATACAATATGCTCCATTTATATATGTACAAGGGTTCAGTGTACACAGTAAAATAGTAAAAATAAAGATGTATATAATGTACAAAAGGATGGAGTCTTTATGACATATTAGGCTATTAGAGCAGATTATCATGTCCCATTTCCAAATATAGGTTGAAGATGAAAGGCTCAAGAACTTAAAGTTAAAGTCTCTGTGCCTGTGCGGTACAATAAAAAATGGTATTTAAAACTGAACTTCCATATCCGCAGGAAATGTTCTATTTATATAGTATATACAAACGGTTTCCTTTCAGGGCCACGTTAAAACTAACATTATAATATAAAAATAGATATATCATTTTATTTAAAACATTCGTTGGTAACGCACAGAGCAGAGTATTTAAGATACTGATTGTTTTCGTATTTCCTGATAATATTTATTTAATTGACGTCGCATCATGTACGATGGTGAACAGCCTAGGAGAGATCAAATTGGTGTCCAGAACCAGCAACACACGCAGAAATCTAATTTAGTGGACAGTGTGCAATTGGACAGACTGCTTAATGATATTTTTAGATTCTACCACCTGATTTATTGTTGTTATTATACCCAGGGAGCTATATATGTACATTTAGAACATTGGCATGAAGGTTCTTACACAAATCATGCATTTGTTGGTACAAAAAGGCTTATAGTTTACTAAGCTGAACATGTGCATGGGTTTAGGCCACGTTCATTGTAAAAGATAAGAATTGATCTTTTACTGTCCACTACTAAATGTGTGGACTTATTACAGGTATCGCTTAGTCTTTTAAGAATTGTTGATATGAGGATCTTGAGTCATATAGATATATCAGCTATCCCCGTCACTAAAATGTATTTAGAGTAAGTGACTTATAGTGGGATAGCATAAGTTAGAAAGACAGATTTAAATTTGTAGTTATAAGGAAGAAGTATTTCCATGGGCACGTGTCCATCAGAGAATTGATGGCTCATAATGTGCCCTGTATATTTCACAAGATCCTCCTTCTGCATTAGTCTAGTAAAAGTTAAATTTACCATGCACATATTCAGGTATATATTGTGTCATGCTCAACCTGGGAGAGTAGTCCTTGCACTCCCATGTTATCATGGACACATATCCTACTAATAAAAGACAAACTAGTAAAATTATGATATTATGATAGCTTCATCCCTGGGTATATATCAATATAATTTTGACTGCTGTTTCATTGGTTTTTATTTGCGGACAATCTAGTCAGATGTTCAGAACAGATATTACATTGAAAGCAGTGGTTGCATTGGTTGATAGTCTGGTCAGATGTTCAGAACAGATATTACATTGAAAGCAGTGATTCCATTGGTTGATAGTCTGGTCAGATGTTCAGAACAGAAATTACATTGAAAGCAGTGGTTTCGTTGGTTGATAGTCTGGTCAGCTGTTCAGAACAGATATTACATTGAAAGCAGTGGTTTCGTTGGTTGATAGTCTGGTCAGCTGTTCAGAACAGAAATTACATTGAAAGCAGTGGTTTCGTTGGTTGATAGTCTGGTCAGCTGTTCAGAACAGATATTACATTGAAAGCAGTGGTTTCGTTGGTTGATAGTCTGGTCAGCTGTTCAGAACAGAAATTACATTGAAAGCAGTGGTTTCGTTGGTTGATAGTCTGGTCAGCTGTTCAGAACAGATATTACATTGAAAGCAGTGGTTTCGTTGGTTGATAGTCTGGTCAGCTGTTCAGAACAGAAATTACATTGAAAGCAGTGGTTTCGTTGGTTGATAGTCTGGTCAGCTGTTCAGAACAGATATTACATTGAAAGCAGTGGTTTCGTTGGTGGAAGTCTGGTCAGTGTTCAGAACAGTAGTACATTGAAAGCAGTGGTTTCATTGGTTGACAGTCTGGTCAGATGTTCAGAACAGCTAGTACATTGAAAGCAGTGATTTCATTGGTGGACAGTCTGGTCATATGTTTAGAACAGCTAGTACATTGAAAGCAGTTATTTCATTGGTGGACAGTCAGGTCAGATGTTCCGAAGTTATTACAATGTACATTGAAAGCAGTGATTTCATTGGTTGACAGTCTTGTCAGACGTTCAGAACAGCTATTACTTTGAAAGCAGTGATTTCATTGGTTGACTGTCTAATCAGACTTGGTTAAACTGGAAAGAAGGGACTTCATTTGTCATGTGAAGCGAACGCTCTACCACTGCGCTATCACGGTTTCTAATTGATTCATTATATAGTATTAATAAGAGAAGGATTGATGAGCAACTATGCTATATAGGATTGATTCGTGCGTGTTATTTCTTGTTTAGATTGCCGCCGTACACTAATACTTTAAAATGCATGTTTTATCATTAATGTATTGAGATTACTATTGTCTTTATATAACTTAACTGATATTGTTCTGGGGTTGTCGTTTCGGGGATAGGCAGTCAAACAGCTTATTAGGGGAAGCTATTAAAACTCTCTTTTTTCAATTCTTCTTGTTCATTTTTAGTATTCTGTTAAACATATCCCGTCATTTTCTTCTTCAATTTAAACAATAATTTTCTTGAAAAACTTACTTATATTAGTACTACATACAGCGGAACAAATTGATAGCAAATTTGACTTTGGGAAATGGCTGTTGCTAATGTTTTCAATCCTTTTGCACTTTGAAATGTCATATATATGGCGATTATCAGGTTGTATGTATGTTAGAAATGCTTTGACAGTAA
Organism: Archivesica marissinica; assembly: GCA_014843695.1. Classification (NCBI taxonomy): domain Eukaryota; kingdom Metazoa; phylum Mollusca; class Bivalvia; order Venerida; family Vesicomyidae; genus Archivesica; species Archivesica marissinica. The sequence continues at coordinate 38,971,650 of CM026387.1, forward strand.
TGTTATTGTGATATGTAATTGTAAATTGTATTCGTCATTATGAAAAAACTTGCAATAAAATATTATAAAATTAAATTATCATTAACTCCAGGTGTCGTCGAATCGAGATACCATGATGGGTCAACGCAGTTCAAGTATGTGTGAACACTTCAGCAAATTGCATGTCTATCGCAATCGATCAGTTATTAAAGTTTTATCGATTTAGGTAAATTTGAAATCGTTCGTGAAATAGCAACCAGCAACCGGGGGTTTCTGATTTAAATATAGGTATAAAGTTTGAATGTTTTCCCAGATATAGCGGACTTGGTCAGGCGTTTGTTTATCGAGATATATAACGTCAACCTCAGATTTATTGGCATTCCTTCGATAACCTATGCTCAGGTATGGAGTATTTGTCTAAACATAGGTCCCGGATAAATACTGAACAGAATGTAAATATTGATTTAAGCCCATGTATGAAGGGCGACTAAGCCATGTCCGTATATTTACTTAGAATAAATTAACAGTTTTTCAAGACATGCCTTGCACCTGGCATCGATTTACATTTGTCCATGTTAATTATTTTAATAGAATAGAATATCATTGTACGGAGTAACTTAGAATCCTATTATAAATTACTAGTACTACTGCTGCTACTACTACTACTACTACTACTACAGCTGCTACTACTACTGCTACTACTACTACTACTACTACTACTACTACAGCTGCTACTACTACTGCTACTACTACTACTACAGCTGCTACTACTACTGCTGCTACTGCTACTACTACTACTACTACTACTACTACTACTACTACTACTACAGCTGCTACTACTACTGCTACTACTACTAGTGCTACTACTACTACTACTACTACTACTACTACTACTACTACTACTACTACCGTAGATACCGTAGTTGGAAAGTTAAATGTTCTTCTTTAGGGTTAAAACAGGAACCTATGCCAAATAGATCCTTGTGAAAATAAGCGTTTTATTTGGCTTATGAACCCATTGGTTTTTAACCGTATCAAAAATTTAACTATGGGACAGGAATATGGTAAGTAACATGTAGACCAACTTAATTTAAGGGAACATGAGGAGATCAAAAGAATAAAGAGAGAGACTGCATGGTTTAAATTGGTTTTAGTTCAAATATAGGTGATATATGTATAGGTAATTGAACGTCGTGTACGAGTATATAGAGATACTCGTAAACCAAACTAGTTCCAAGACAAATCACTATCAATATATCAATTTATCAATTAGAATTAGCAATTGCTGCTCAGAATTGATCGCTCATACGGGCAACCAGTAGCGACGATAAATAAACGTAAAACAAACACACACGATTTAAAGGGGCGATTGATAGGGTGTGGACGCTTGATGTCGCCGAATCTCCACTAGTAAATATATAGAGGATACTAACGTTAACACAACTCGTGGGAATACATATTTCAGTGATCACTAGATGAAATAAGATCCTATCTTACACTAATTAAGCAAACTTTTTATTTTATGATTTCCAATAACTTTGGCTAATATAATATTTGTTTTCATATTGTATTAACCTTAACTGCCCTGCCATGCACTGCATGACACAACCGCACAACCACATCTGTTAGTGTGAACTTCAGTCATAAGAAATAGTTCCTGTCTAATTTTCAAGTTGGTTTCTGTTTGCTGCCAAATTTAAAACAAATACAGATAAAACAAATTCATTAGGATATATTACTTTATAATTAACTATTGCCAGAAAGTCGGTAAAATACAAAAGTACATCCAACCGCGGAGGAATACGAAACTCAAGCAGTGACAGAGAAAATGCCATCTTTCACTGTTTCAAAGCGGTGTAAGATGGGAATTTTCTCTCACTGACAAAAGTCTATCATTCATTTGAAATCATAATATATGATGCTAATAGTTTTGGTTCCACAAATCATATTGTAATGTTAAAGTACATTTGCATTCATGCTGCTCGGAACCATATATCAGAAGCTGTTTCCGGTGCTCCATAAACTCAGCAACAGGAACTGATATGGTTGAGTAAATTCAGTTGTCTGAGACTATCTATAGCATGTCGTTATTTATTCTGGACATGACAGACGGATCTGTAGTTCAGTGGTAACACACTGGACTGATAATCCAGGGATCACAGGTTCGATCCCCCGTCTGACCCTAATAAAATTAACAGCCTTTCAGATGGGACGTTAAACCGAGGTCTCGTGTCGGTGCTTTACACCGTGCACGTAAACGAACCAGAGGAGACTCTGGAATGGGTCTCTGTCTGTATCATGCACTATCCTCCAAAATCTAAAATGACTAATATCTTCAGGAGGCGTCGCTCATATGGGCAACCGGTAGCGACGATAAATAAGCGTAAAACACACACACAAATTCTGGACATGCCGGTGTCACGGTAAGAATCACCCATTAATGAAATTACCCAATTAAGGCAATACAGACGTGGCAAAAATTATAAAATAAAATAGTCGACAATCCTTAAACAAAACAAAAGTGAGTGAAAACATCTTTTTAAGCGTAATAAAAGTGTTATTAGGTTTGTTCCCCGTTTAGTTGTATATTCATGAGTATATAGTGTCGGCCAGGCCAGGCCTCCGGCTCAGGCAATATCACACATGGCCGGCACTATATCATTTATTCTTATAATACTTAATCTAAACGTTTATCCTCAAAGACTATGTCGACGCAATGTGTTTCCAAATAAATCTATATTTAAATAGAAGCAAACGTACCACGATTTGATAAATTTATAATTATCTACTATATGTTATATAACTATGATTATTGACGTATGTCTACGTCAGAAATAAACGTTTGTTCTGTTCTGTTCTGTTCTTAACATTAAAAGAAATTGTATAAGAATTGGCAATAACTGCATACGCCATGACAGTTATGTCATAACAAATTCGATCGTCCAAATCAACTTAGCAAGTCCCTTCCCTTTTATTTCATTCAATTCATCTAAAAGACTTAATTGTGTTTTCCTACAAAACAATCGTCATACAAAACAATCTGGTTTTAAATGTATATCACCACTTAACTACGTCAGCAGAATTGATGTCAATTTATTTAATAAACATATCAGCAGCTTAACGTATATCTAATTCAACGTATTCAGTCATTCACAAATGCAAACTAAGGCAAATTTTTCAATTCAACACGCTCTCCAATATTTCCACTATATGCATCGAGTATTTATCTTTAATAGAACTATTCAGTTCTGCTGATAGTTCATGAATGCGATTAGACAGGTTAGTAAATTCACTTCTGATAGTCTCCATAAAGTGGTCCATTCAAGACGCCATTCCTTAACATTAACGATAGCTTAAAAATCCCACAAGTTTAAAATAGTACCGGCTGACCTACTCACGTCGTGCACGTCACTATCCGGGCACAACTCCCAGCAGCCACGTAGCATACTGGGATCTTCTTATTGTCGAACTTGCGAAACGTGACACACGTGACACATGCTCCAACAGCACTGTTCTACAGAAGTGGTGGAGGTATGGACTGCTCCTGGAGCGACCGAGACGGCCAGATGTCTAAGCTGTCAGTTCCGTTTATGCTGCTGCGGGGATGCCGACAGTGAGAAGAGTGGCCCTAAAAGGGAGCGTGTTGGAAAGAAGCTGTCAACACCTCGTGACTTGTCACCCTTAAAAGGAAGAAAAAGCCACCTCAAGATGTCACGTATATAACGCACCAGTATCAGACACAACAAGAACGGTCCAGTGATAACACGCTGAACTGGTATTCCAGGGATGGCAGGTTCGATCCCCCGTCTGACCCTAATAAAATTAACAATCTTTCAGATGGGACGTTAAACCGAGTCCTCGTGTCGGTGCTGTACACCGTGCACGTAAATGAACCAGAGGAGACTCTGGAATGGGTCTCTGTCTATAACTGCACTACACCGCGACGATAAATAAACGTAAAACTCTCACTCGCTCACAACAAGAACACTACTGTACTAGACACCATCCAGCAACTCTACATCAACACGAACAATGGACTGTGCTAGGAACAGACGAACATATTAATCTACTTGAAAGGTCGACCAGTCGACCACGTGGTTCACCGAAGACGAGAACCATCATCATAAAGTCTAAATATTTAATGATTCAATTTCACTATGACTTATATTTATTCGACGTATTTGTCAATATTTCTTAAATTGTCCCAGATTTCGGTAGGTGGAGATTAAATATTCGAACACGTACGTTTTGGAGTTTCAAGCTTTTGAACAAATTTACATTTCTCGACTTTGGTCAATAGAGTAAAAGTGTAATTATTGTCGACGTAAGTAACTATAGGGCGTTGAGCTCTTCTCTATCAATAATAAAACATTTTATATATTATTTCCTATGAACGTTTTACTGGTTACTGTTTACATGTTTCATTATGCTATTTCATGTTTTAATTTGTTGAGGGCCTCATGGTAGATTGACTTAATTGTTCAAATGAGTTCTTTCGTTAAATAAAATCTTTATTATTATTATTATTTATTATTATTATTATTATTATTATTATTATTATTTATTATTATTATTATTATTTTATTTTTATTTTTATTATTATTATTATTATACCAAACATATTTCTGAGCTATATACAGTAGTAAAAGAAATGTCTCTGAGTGGATCCTACTCAGATCACAAGGGGCATATGGACAATATGCCTTCGGGTATACATGTACTTTAATCTGACTAACTTTTCGTCACAGACAAACATCGGAGCATGGAAGGCTAGACCATGGTTAGCGACAGAGGTTGGCTGTCTTTTCGACTACACTTGAAATATATATACCTTCCATCATGATACTTCTTCCGACGAGACACTTCAGTGGTCAACCTGTACAATACTATGTGCTATGCCATACCTTCCATCATGACACTTCTTCCGACGAGGCACTTCAATGGGCAACCTGTACAATACTATGTGCTATGCCATACCTTTCATCATGACACTTCTTCCAACGAGACACTTCAATGGGCAACATGTACAATACTATGTGCTATGCCATACCTTCCATCATGACACTTCTTCCGACGAGGCACTTCAATGGGCGACCTGTACAATACTATGTGCTATGCCATACCTTCCATCATGACACTTCTTCCGACGAGGCACTTCAATGGGCAACCTGTACAATACTATGTGCTATGCCATACCTTTCATCATGACACTTCTTCCAACGAGACACTTCAATGGGCAACATGTACAATACTATGTGCTATGCCATACCTTCCATCATGACACTTCTTCCGACGAGGCACTTCAATGGGCGACCTGTACAATACTATGTGCTATGCCATACCTTCCATCATGACACTTCTTCCGACGAGACACTTCAATGGTCAACCTGTACAATACTATGTGCTATGCCATACCTTCCATCATGACACTTCTTCCGACGAGGCACTTCAATGGGCAACCTGTACAATACTATGTGCTATGCCATACCTTTCATCATGACACTTCTTCCAACGAGACACTTCAATGGGCAACATGTACAATACTATGTGCTATGCCATACCTTCCATCATGACACTTCTTCCGACGAGGCACTTCAATGGGCGACCTGTACAATACTATGTGCTATGCCATACCTTCCATCATGACACTTCTTCCGACGAGACACTTCAATGGACGACCTGTACAATACTATGTGCTATGCCATACCTTCCATCATGACACTTCTTCCGACGAGACACTTCAATGGGCAACCTGTACAATACTATGTGCTATGCCATACCTTCCATCATGATACTTCTTCCGACGAGGCACTTCAATGGACGACCTGTACAATACTATGTGCTATGCCATACCTTCCATCATGACACTTCTTCCGACGAGACACTTCAATGGACGACCTGTACAATACTATGTGCTATGCCATACCTTCCATCATGATACTTCTTCCGACGAGACACTTCAATGGACTGTACAATACTATGCGCTATGCCATACCTTCCATCATGATACTTCTTCCGACGAGACACTTCAATGGACTGTACAATACTATGCGCTATGCCATACCTTCCATCATGACACTTCTTCCGACGAGGCACTTCAATGGTCAACCTGTACAATACTATGTGCTATGCCATACCATGATGGACGGGTTTTCGGCAACTGAATACTGTTTAGTTTATACACATTTATTTGAGATCGATTGCGAAACAAGTTCTTACAGCTTATATTAATCACTCTCGAGACCTCATTCCTGATGGAATCCATCGCAACGATGGAGAGAGAAGAGGCAACGTGGAATTTAAATGCCTTGCCCAAAGGCACAATCGTAGCGGCTACAGCGGGGCTCGAACTCCGGACCTCTCGCACATGAAGTGAACGCCGTGCTACTACTGCGCAACCAAGTCTTCCATACTGTTTCATAGACCAAACCAGCCCGATTTTATTCAGAGGAACTAGTTTCAAATCATGGAAGAATTATTTTATTACACAGCTATCGAGGCATCGAACCTAGAACTGTCAATATGCTTGACATTGTAGGATGGGGGAAACGGTCATTTTGGGGTGGGTGGGGGGGGGCTTTGCACCGCCTTAGGAGTACATCCTCTGGTGTGTTCAAACATGTTGGGGTTGCTGTTCGTCCATGGTCTCATTGGTAAGCAGAACAACAGTTCAGTTTTTGACTTCAAAATGATTTTCTTTGGCGAAAATTCTCCAGACTACTCGGAAGGTCACCCGGTGTGTTCACCAATACTAGCTGGAGAGTACAACAGTTTAGCTCCTTACATAATGCAGACTTAAACTTTTAGTGTAACAATCTCCCTTCCTTTATTATTAATCGATAATATTGTTGTTGTTGTTGTTGTTGTTGTTGTTGTTGTGTGTAAATGGCACCCAACAACTTTCTCTCTTCCTGTAACAGGTGTGTTATAAGTGGTCAATGCAACATATGTCCTGTATGGCGCCAAGGGTGCGAAGGTAACACTTCCCTTCCAGAGGATCACTTGTAAACTTACAGATTTTCTTCCGGCATAGCTCGAGATATGTGTTAGTCGTAAGCTCTACTTTTCTCAAGTCTTTATAACACCTGCAGGTTGTCAATATTGAGTGTGACTGTTGTCAAATTTGGCAAAGTTTGGATCACTGCTCTATTGGATCACTGCTCTAGTGGTAGCACGCTGGATTCGCAATGCGGGGAACGCAGGTTCGATCCACATCTCCGGCTGTTCGATTTGGGCAGTGCTTCTCGGCAATGTAAGTTCGAGTCTCTGGCCACATGAAGTATGTGAGATTGTACGGTGGTTGCCAGATCGGACAGGTTGACTTTCTCATGCTACTTGGGAATGACCATATTTACGCTACCATACATGCCAACTGGAGTGATTAACATAAGTTGGTAAAGCTTTTTTGTTTTGTAATCATTAGAAAATAAATATAAAGTTTTTACTTTTTTTAATCCCCATGGCAACCATACTAACATCGATGCTCATCGTGGAACGATTTTATTCGTCCTTTATATATACAGAAACAACCTAGTGCTTTACACCGTGCACGTAAAAGAACCAGAGGAGACTCTGGAATGGGTCTCTGTCTGTATCATTGCATTATACTCCAAAACTCTAAAATGACTAATCTCTTCAGCAGGCGTCGCCCATATGTGCAACCGGTAGCGACGATAAATAAATGTAAACACACACAGCAGAAACAACCCTTGCGACTAACCATTTCTACACCTCAACGGAGACACTTCTGGGTCTAAAAGCGGAGCATTATAAAATATATAAAAGGAGATGTCAAAGCAGATCTATTAGTTCATTGGTTAACACACTGGAGCAGTAAGCCATGGGTGGCAGGTTCGATCCAACGCTATACATAATGCAATAGTATCATAATCCTTAGGATCATACTTTATACCGACGTGTTATGTCGTACTTTCCACCGTGCTATTACATCGTGCACGTAAGGCCTGTGCAATGGGAATATAAACATAAAACACACTTCTGGAGGGTGCTACCCCCAAAGGCATCTTGGGTCGACGATAACTAAGCGCCTACATAAAACAATATTTCCAGCTTCGCTAGGGCTGTGTTTCTTGTCTTGTTTTATTTAAGTTTATTTAACGTCGCTACCGGTTGTCCATTTGACCGACGGGCAGTTTATCTAACAACACCTTTGCTGGGCAGGCTCCAGCGGTCAATCAGTACTTGGTGCACCAACCTCAGTAACAAACTGCCAACGTTTACATATAAAGAGCGGGGCTCGAACCCGTGACTCTTAGTGATGATAGGTTATAGTGGTATATAAGTCAGCGACCTTAGCCACTCGACCATGTGTTTCTTGTTGTTTCAAAAAACAATGGAGAGATCCATCGAACCATGGTCCCTAAATATAGATCGTGTTTCCTTTGCATACTGTTACCACTCGAGTAACACCACGTGATTAGGATTTTGAGAGGTGCGTATGCTTGTATTCGTATTGTAGTAAATTGCTGCCTGTGTGGATTGTTCGTGACACAGACGAATCCGAACCCGAATCCACTTGTCCAGACCGCAAGCGTCTGTTGTTCGTGATTGCAAATGCAATTTGCCGCCAAAAATGACAATTAAGAAATAAATTCGCGAGTTATAATCACGTGCTTCGAAGATAAAAACAAGGTCGAAGTTATTACAGGGTCGGCGTTATATGTGTGTTAAAACAATTATCCAATTACACCAATAAAGTCTATTACAAACATGACCGCCACCCTATAGCCATATTGGACTTGCATTAATGCACACATATGTGCGTTCAATTTGTCGTCTGCGTTGTTACTCGACAGCAATCTTGCGCAACACCATATTCGACGTGACACCATCAGCGTTAGTATCGCACGGGTGTAAAATTTGACCTGGCAGGATTTGAGGACAACTTAGCCACTACTGGACATTTTACACACCTAAGGCGCAATCCCGCCAAACCAGCTTGACACGTACGATAGCATTGTCCAGTACTTACCTGATTACGCCATTGTGCAATGGTATACCTGATTACATAGTGTGACCATTGATGGTATATAATTTAATAATAAAATTTACCATTACGATACAAATTTGTTTTTCTGTTTATCTGTCCATCTCTAATTAGAACGTGTGCCAAAACCTGTTTTAATATACTTCAACGAAGCTACATATACCTTTGTAAATAATGTGTGATTTATTTTATGTTTGTTGATTGTGCGTACATTTTGTATGGTTCATATTGCCACTTTACTCACTAATCCAATCACTCACTAATATACTGTAATGGTGCAGATATTATGATATAATAATTATGTTCTTATCCAATTCATAGACTCCTAGTTATATCTATATATGTATAATTTTTTATTTATATTTCCATATATTATTATCATGTGTAAATGTTTAAAATTGCATCTGTAATTGTGAAACGCAATAGAATAATGTTTAATTTTGCGCTATATAAATGCTATGTATTTGTATGTATTTGTATATTTGTATTTATTTATAATAATAATAATAATAATAATAAAGACTTTATTTAACGAGAGTAGTTTTATCACAAGGAACAGCTGCTAATTAGTTCTTTAACGATCTGATCGAGGTTGATAAGCCATCTTTAAACATATTTCCTAATCTGCCCTTTTTCAATTCAGTGTTTGAAATATATATATCTATCTTAATTCCAAATTAGTAAGTGAATTAGCAACTGTTTCTTGGTTATATGTATGAATTGTACTGTAGTTATGTAATAGTCTTCCTGTGATATAGTCTCTTGTAATTCTCTGATGAATGGCCATGGTGGCGAACTGTTATTAGTGCTTAAGTATATCTGTATATATTATATGTGATGTACACGGACGAGACCTTAATACAGATTAAAACTAGATAACTGTCCATGTTCTACTCTGTTCTACTCTGCTCTGCTCTGTGCTTTGTGCTTTGTGCTATGTGCTCTGTGCTATGTGATCTGTGCTCTATGTTATGTGCTATGTGCCATGTGCTCTGTGCTCTGTGCCCTGTGCTCTGTGCTCTGTGCTATGTGCTATGTGATATGTGATATGTGCTCTGTGCTCTGTGCTCTGCGCTATGTGCTATGTGCTCTGTGATATGTGTCCTGTGCTCTGTGCTCTGTGCTCTGTGATATGTGCTCTGTGCTCTGTGCTCTGTGCTATGTGCTCTGCGCTATGTGCTATGTGATATGTGCTATGTGCTCTGTGCCCTGTGCTATGTGATATGTGCTCTGTGCTATGTGCCCTGTGCTCTGTGCTCTGTGCTCTGCGCTCTGCTCAGCCCAACTCTGCTCTGTTCTGTTCATTAAAAACGTTCTCAAATATTTACAATCAGGGTATCCACAGTTGTATTGATATGATATATGGACTGCTGGAATGTAGTGTCGTATATGTGTCAAAAGTCAAGAGATAAGATTCATAGCGTACAGTCTATTGCATACTAGACACAGATCAGACTTAACTTCGATAAGCAATAAATCGCACAAATAACTCCATTATCAAAGATAGCAGCATATACATATAGTAAGTTCGTGGAGTTATCGAGAACCACTATTTCGATTCTACTTGATTACGTATTCGGATATAAGGCATACAATTGAAAGTCATACTTCTACGAGATTACATACGGACGAAACTATTCAGAATCAAACGATTACATATTTAAACTGATTTACAGTTAAACCTGTGTTAGTGGTCACCTCCATTAAGCAGCCACCTGTATTAACTCTTTCCCTCATAGAAGCACCTCTTGACGCCATTACCAAACGACATACATTGACAATGTAGTAGCCATACCAATGTTTATAATAACGGCCAGAATCTCATGTAGTCCCAGTAATATCTATGGAGGTGGGATAGATATGGCGACTACTTATCCACTGCATGATGCTAAATGGCAGTCGTTTGTATGGAGATATAATAGTATATTAACCTAAATCTCTATGTAGTCCCAGTAATATCTATGGAGGTAAAATAGATATGGCAACTACTTATCCACTGCATGATAGCTAAATGGCTGTCGTTTGTACGGAGATATAATAGTATATTAGCCTAAATCTCTATGTAGTCCCAGTAATATCTATGGAGGTAAAATAGATATGGCAACTACTTATCCACTGCATGATAGCTAAATGGCTGTCGTTTGTACGGAGATATAATAGTATATTAGCCTAAATCTCTATGTAGTCCCAGTAATATCTATGGAGGTAAAATAGATATGGCAACTACTTATCCACTGCATGATAGCTAAATGGCTGTCGTTTGTACGGAGATATAATA
>CM026387.1:38983913-39033913 GCA_014843695.1 Archivesica marissinica
GTATGCACGCACGATATATGTGAACACACTGTATGCACGCACGATATATGTGAACACACTGTATGCACGCACGATATATGTGAACACACTGTATGCACGCACGATATATGTGAACACACTGTATGCACGCACGATATATGTGAACACACTGTATGCACGCACGATATATGTGAACACACTGTATGCACGCACGATATATGTGAACACACTGTCAATGCACGCACGATATATGTGAACACACTGTATGCACGCACGATATATGTGAACACACTGTATGCACGCACGATATATGTGAACACACTGTATGCACGCACGATATATGTGAACACACTGTATGCACGCACGATATATGTGAACACACTGTATGCACGCACGATATATGTGAACACACTGTATGCACGCACGATATATGTGAACACGGGTTAAAAACAAAATATTAGTCTAATGTACTGTGGCGTCTAGCGGACATCGTCAATTTTGTTTCTCGTTTGAAATTTTGAGTATAGATAAAAGCGTTACCTAGCGACAATACAAGGGGAGTGTAATCTATCGGGCTTATACCGATATTGGGAGGAGTGATTCGAATACAACTAAAAATGTGTTCATTTATTATACTTAAACGCAACCATATACATAATAATATTTAATAATCAACATGGAATTTCAACGCATATCATTATTAATTTCATTAAGCCAGTCTATGCACTAGATAATCACCTAAAACAACCCATTCTCACAGTTCCGTGCAGTTTCACAAAGTTAAAAAGTGTGTCGCTAGAAAAATATTGCAATATACAAGTATATACATAGAAAATAAAATTCTAAATTGTTGCGTTTTTAATGCCGTCAAGTATACTTCGCCCAATGTCTGCCGGTCGGTCCTCGCGTTTTGCACGACACTAGACAAGCCTGCGTGTGTGTGTTTTACGTTTATTTATCGTCGCTACCGGTTGCCAATATGAGCGACGCCTCCTGAAGAGTTTCGTCATGTTAGATTTTTGGAGGATAGTAAAATGATACAGACAGAGATCCATTCCAGAATCTCCTCAGGTACTTTTATGTGCACGGTGTAAAGCACGGACACGAGACCTCCGTTTAAATTCACATCTGAAAGACTATTTGATTAGGGTCAGACGTGTGGTCGAACCTGCGGCTAGTGTGTGTGTTTTACGTTTATTTATCGTCGTTACCGGTTGCCCATATGAGCGACGCCTCCTGAAGAGATTAGTCATTTTAGATGTGTGGAGGATAGTGCATGATACAGACAGAGACCCATTCCAGAATCTCCTCTGATTCTTTTACGTGCACGGTGTAAAGCACCGACACGAGACCTCGGTTTAACATCCCATCTGAAAGACTGTTAATTTTATTAGGGTCAGACGGGGAATCGAACCTGCGATCCCTGGATTACCAGTCCAGCGTGTTACCACTGGACTACAGATCCGTCTGTCTTGCGGCTAGTCTCTCCGTGTTGATAATATATATAGATGTGTGTTCAACCAGGTGTGAATTTGTTTATTCTATCGATTAGTGAAACGAAAAACAAACACACAAACAAGCAAACAAGCAAACGAACACGTATTTATCTTGCCAGTTACTTATAATAAGCTTATAGAATGTGTGGATAACGGTTATAGTTATATTTCGTGATGATAGGTTACAAGTCAGCGACCTTCACCACTCGACCACGGAGGCGGACTTGTGGATAACGGACCCTAACGCTGGTAATATGTCACGAATGTATTTCCGGTGTTACGGCATGGCTTACATTGGTGTTTCCAAATACTAAACTCCCATAGTGAAACTTAAGAAATTAGGTAGGGACACGTTTGCCATAATTGTCTGCCAAATATACTATTGGAAGTTGTGATAGCGCAGTGGTAGAGCGTTCGCTTCATGTGAGAAAGGCCCGGAGTTCGAGCCCCGCTGGAGCTGTTACGATCGGTACGATGCATTTAAATTCCACGTTGCCTCTTCTCTCTCCCTCGTAGCGATGGATTCCATTCCATCAGGAATGAGGTCTCGAAAGTGATTAATATAAGTTGTAAGAACTTGTTTCGTAATCGAGCTAAAATAATATTTGTAAAAACTAAAACACACTAAGCAAGTCACATATATAGTATTGCCAAAAAGTGGCTTGAGAAAGGTAGTCATAAAATGGAATAAACTAATTGACAATAATTGAGAACAGTTTGCTAACAAGACATGTACACAATCGGGGGCAACGTTGAATAATAAAAAAAACCATAGAATTTAAATTAATTAATTGTTTAATTAGCTAATTAGCTATCACTCTCAGAAACAATAGATACTATATGAAATTACAAAACGATATCAAAACGATATCAACTTTCACAACAAAATAAAAGCCTCTGCAAAACTGGAAATTAATACCACCCATGCGAAACCATACATGTATACAGCTATATAAGATCGTATAACAAATATGTAAGATAATTATCTATACAAGGACGAGGTAATATATATTTTAATTTAGCTCAAAGTTCGTATATTTCACAGTCCAAATTATAGTAACACCATAAAATGGCATTTCTGAGTTCCGCTTCCCTGCCTCTAGTATGCATAGACAATTAACTCGTTATTATAAATGTGAACTACACATGTATATAATAATGCCTATGAAGTAATGTGTATTTTAATATTGTCCGAGATAGTATTATATACCAAATAAGCACTATTTTTTAAAAAGAGATATTATCTATATGTGCTCCGTCATGAGCATGTCACTGTGTCGCCTACGTGTGTGTGTTTTACGTTTATTTATCGTCGCTACCGGTTGCCCATATGAGCGACGCCTCCTGAAGAGATTAGTTATTTTGGATTTTGGAGGATAGTGCAATGATACAGACGGATACCCATTCCAGAGTCTCCTCTGGTTCTTTTACGTGCACGACGTAAAGCACCGACACGAGACCTCGGTTTAACGTCCCATCTGAAAGACTGTTAATTTTATTAGGGTCAGACGGGGGATCGAACCTGTGATCCCTAGATTACCAGTCCAGCGTGTTAACTACTTAAATTTCAAATGCCATGTGGTCATTAATTGTATATGTTATTACTAGTGTGGCATTCTGATCTGTTCTGTTCTGATTAATATAAGTTGTAAGAACTTGTTTCGCAATTGAGCTAAAATAAATTTATATAAACTGATAACACATTGGTTAATGGGGCAAGATCCCCCTCCCCCTATATACCGGGGTATGTAGTTTTCATTATCGTAGTTCACCTATTTTTTATGAAAGAGAATAAAGTTAATTTACTTTATGAAGAATGTTTGAAGCGCTCTGTTTGTTCATTGTATACTCTATCGTTAATTGTTCCAATTCTTCAAAACTATTTTGTTTATCTTTCTTACTTATATAAACATAGTTAAACTATGTATCATTATCTATTGTAAACGTAACAATTGTACTGCCAGTGTATATGTCTAAGGTATGTAAATTATAGTCTGGAAGTGTATTACTTAATGTTTGGTAATTAAGGATAGACACAATATAGTTCATGTTTTAGTTTTTAAAAATGCTAATTTTCATTCCAAATGTATTAGCAGCACACAGGATTAACCCTTTCAACACCACATACCTCTAAATAGGCTTACAAAAAGTGTAGATCCAGATGAGCCGGCTCGTGACGAGCCGTCTCATCAGGATCTGCACTTTTTGCCAGTAATATTACTATTTTAGACAAAATTACCCATTTTGATAAATGAACTGGTCCAAATGTAATTTTCGTATTAATTTATTGGTCTAAAAACTGATCATGGACCAGTCCATTTCAGTTACTTGGTGTTGAATGGGTTAAGTCTTTTCTGTTAAAATGGTGGGCGATATGGCATATCCGATATGAGTGTTGTTAGTGTTAGTTTAATTACGGAATGAATCGGCACAACTCGTCATAAAAATATAAAAAAAGTACATTGCCACTCTTCAGACAGCTACAGTATACTATATTAGTATGTTATGTAAATTGTATGTGATTGAATCCGAATATCATTTCTTTATAAAGAGAACTAAGTCAGAAACGGTTGCCCAGCATCCTCACGGTACATTGCTATCGTCTAGTGCCAGTAATAAGGACCCATATAAATATATATAATATAGATATATGTAATTACATAAAAAAAACAATCAAAACACACACACAAAACACAACAAAAACATATATCAGATATGCAACATTATGACAACATAATCGCAGACTCGCAATACAAAATTGAGACCTTCATGTAACTAATGTCGGATCCCGCGAGTAGGCTACACCTTATAGAAACGAAACATAAGGTGCAAAAAAGAAGGACCGAATGGAATCCGTCGTCATAGGGAAGAGAGGAGAGACAGTGCAGATTTAAGTGTCTTGCCTAAGAACGTGGTACCACCACCGTGGTTCTGACCGGGCTCGAACTACTCACAACATCTCTGTTACAAGTGATATGTTTAACATGACTATGTATGCATGTGTAGTAAACCCTGTGCTGCTCACCAACTATGAATAAATGCCATATTATCCCCCGTCAAGTTAATATCACTGGGGTTTCACTGGCAATGAGAGACCACCTGCTAACAGCACCACGAGTGCCATCCCCGCTGGTGGTCCGTACAACAGTGCACATACAGGTATGCCAGTATCGGTCATGTTCATCGCTGGCCGTAAGGATGGGGAGAATGAGCGAATAACTCAGCATCCCTTATACATTTAGATGATTTTGCTGTTATATGCATTACCTCCCTTACACGTTGTTTTCGCAAAAATCGATAAATTATTTTCCAGATATAATATATTTTATTTCAGCATTAATAGTCATATTCCGTTCAGGAAGCGAATTTGGGCTGTATGTAGGCTAAATGTCCCGGGTGGTTTATACTAATAAATGATGCTGATTTACAACATTTAATTTCGTTGCGATTATAACAGAGCTATGGATAGAACCGAACGAGCTATGGATAGAACCGAACGAGCTATGGAGCTATGGATATAACCGAACGAGCTATGGATAGAACCGAACGAGCTATGGATAGAACCGAACGGAAAATGAACTATTCTAATCAAGATATGCCTATATATTCTGCAAGAAAATTAAAATGTTAAAAAGGTTGCAATTCTTTTCTGGACACAGCCTACTGACTATAAATATATATATTACTTTGACGACGTGGACATCGGGCAAAACAATATGTGTGTTGATTTATATACGGGTAGTATGTATGTATGTATGTATGTACCATTAATGTCAAACCCCTTGCGGGGACCTAGACATGTTTTCCTGGGCATGCTTAGCCGACCATAGCGGTTAACCAGTACTAAGCAATGTGTGTGAGGTGCCTTGCTCAATGACACTACATACGTGGCCTGACTGAGTATCGAACCCGGACCGTTCGATTCCAAATCCGACGCTCTACCATTGGACCACGGATGCCACATGTATACACTCAACAGCATTCGTAATTAACCTCGCACAAACCCATCCCAAAGGTTCAATATCGGCTGTGGTGCACTATATTGTGTTAGAATTTGGGAGTAAAATTCCCGTACATTTAAAACACAAATCGTAGGGGCCTATCTAGGCTACGTCTGTATAAAATGTATACTATAAATGTATACGAGCAATATTAGAATGGGCTAACAAATTGAAAACACCCGTGAAAATACACCAAACGCCCCCCCCCCACCCATTTATTTTATCGGAGAACATGCCACAGCACCCCCCCCCCCCCCCCAACCCACATAATCCTGGACTCGATCCTCATACGTGATCTTGTAATATTAATTCGTCTATAGTTTAGTACATATTGAATTAAATTAAACAATCTTTAAATGTAGGGACCTCACACAATACCCGTTTCTATTCCGATCAGAATACCTCTCCGATACCACCACTTTCTTCCGATCTACCGCAAAGTAGGTCGACCCTGGCAATATTAGGGAACAGAGAACATTTTCATTTTCCGTCCATTGATGAAATACAAGGTGATGGCAAGCTCGCTCTGATTGGTTGTTCATCTAGTGCACGACCTTGATTTTACTACACTAAAAATAGAGACAAAACCAAGCGACGAACATGCAAAGAAATAAATAAATGGAAAAAATAAAATAAAATCAACGGTCAAAAACTGATTTTTATGCATCTTAAGATAGCCCAGTTATTACTCAAGCTTGCATCTACCTTCAAAAATTATAGTCCAGTTAGATGCCCTGTTGCATTTCAGTGTTACCGCTAAAATTGACCAAACCCTCATGTAAAATATAGGATAGGCTCGAAAAGAAAGTGGCTACAAAATTAAGTTTGACTTTCATTTAGCATATGAACTTTGTTTTAAGATTCTTAAAAGTTAAATTAACAGCATTGTTGAAAACCAACTTTGATAACTATTCTTACAATATCGATCAGTCCAGTCTTCTATAATAAAATATAGCACAATTTCTTTGTTTTGGTATACAGCTGGTTCATGAATATTGATGAGTGGGCGTTCCTTCAAAAGAAAGAAAGTTGAATTACTCCTAATTTCTTCTATTTTTCTGGGTATTTTTTGGTTAATTTACTTCAAATATTGATTTATATACCATCTGAGGGTTCTGAAGCTAGAAATTAGACGTGTTAATATTATTGTCGAATTTATACAGGTAAACTTTCAACCATATTCTCCTTACCTGTCATATGTTTGCTCCAAGTGCGCATGCGCGACTACAATCAATGAAATACTTTTGATCGATCACTGGCATGTAAATCTGTTGGCCGGAGATCATCGCAGAGAACAGACGTATTTGAAATTTCTCTGAGCGAGGTTAACCGCTAATATTCCCCGGCCAAACTAGATACCTTTTGTGAAAATTATATGGACTTTGTTATTCATAGTGCGTGGAGTGTGTTTTATTCATGAACACTGATCAAGGACTTATTTCACAAATTTCCGAGATGGATTTAATGTGTGCAGAATCGGAAGCTCCAAGACGAGCATATGAGGACCCAGTGTTAATTCAAGACAATCGAGTTTTACAGAATCTGTTAGCTTTAGAGGACAGATACCAACCGAACCCAGCATATTTCAAATGTGTTCAGAGTGACATAAAACGTTACATGCGAAAAATGGTTGCTCAGTGGATGTTAGAGGTAATTTGTGTTTCGTTTATCATGCATTGGAATGTTGCAAATTAGTCTCTGTTTCCGGTGATAATCGACAATGACAGTTATGTGATTGGAAAGAGAAATGTTATGGGATCGTTTTGATGCATTTGTCTTAAAAGTTGGATGAAAACTGAATTTTTAATCGTTTTCTAAAATTTAGACTCTATCGAAGTACGTCTTTAGCAAATCAAAATGGCGCGACAGGGCGTTGCAAAGATTGTGCAGACAGTGCTCGGCTAATGCATTAATTATGGTGGATAAGGATGTCATTTTCTAAAACTTCTTTATTAATGCGATAGATTAATTATGTTTCTATCCACTACATTTGAGAGCATTCAACAAGTACGAAGAAATATATGTTGTCGTCATTTTCGGAAGAGGTTACAGTGTCTGAGTGTGACATTTATATCCGTCGTTGCTCTTATGTTTGAAGTAATATATTTCCAAAATATTAGAATTGAATGAAATGTTCTCTATATTGTTGGAATAAACAGAATGTGTTAAACCACTTCGTCAATTTTTACCAAAAATACATCAAAATATGTTAAGTTATCAGCATTTTCTAGAGGACAGCATCAGCTTAGAGCTGCCAAAATCCTGTTCAGTATTCTATCGAGCGTGCATGAGTCCCAGTTTCCTTCTTGTCGGCAAATTAAATACTGCATCCTTTTATGAAACGCCATGATAAAACCTTGCTTTATACTTGATCAGCAAATTAGTAATTGCTTTATGTATTTTTGTCCCGTCAGCAGCCCATGTCACGGCACGTGATTGTTGTTCTATACTGTACGTGGCAATGTGGTGCACGTGTATCGTACTGATATTCTATAGTTTCTGTTCTATATTTTCAGGTCTGTGATGAACAAAGATGCGAAGAGGAAGTATTTCCTTTGGCAATGAACTATTTGGATAGATTCTTGAGTGTTTGTGATACGCCACGGACTAGGCTGCAACTTTTGGGTTCAGCGTGCATGTTTATAGCATCAAAATTAAAAGAGACATGTCCGGTATCGGCGGAAAAACTTGTGATATACACGGACCATTCTATAACTTTACCGATACTAATGGTAAATGTTTTTCTTCATTTTCACATGTATACAAGAACACAGCTGATTTTTAACCTTCAAGGTCAATTGTGGCATGTGGATGAAAATGTGACGTCAATAGTGACGATCTGTGTTCATTTCACACGTTTTAAGAGCATGCTGCTATTGTCCCAAAGAGATGGCATATGTGTCAACATTGCAATATACATGATATGATATTGCTGCTTTTAAACACGGTATATTTAATGACGTACTTAACTTTTCCAAATGCTTGAATAGTTGAACATCGCTCAGCTGTTCATAGCATCCGGTGTATATTACGCGCGATATGTACATACATGTAATACGCGACATGTGATATGAGTCGATTAGTGCTCACTAATTGGACACAGTTGTGTATTGTATCAGCACATTCCAAATTTTCAGTGGTCTAGAGCATTTTTTATGAGCCATTTAGTGTCTAATAAACATACAGCAGATGTAATGATACGAAAATTGATCAGATATAATTTGCCTTCAGCAAATACTTGTTTAACATTCCTTTGCATTAATAGCTGTAATTCATTCTGTTTGCAAAGTTGAAACCACCACAACTTTTGCTGTTAGCTTTTTATATATAAGTCCTAAAAATCCAGTCTAGTTTAGATTATGCGCCATTTAACTTGAATATTACAATACAGTTGTCTGTTAATGGGCTTTGAAATGTTTTTTATAAATGTTGAAAGTTTACTGGGACACTGTGAAACTATTTTCCCATGCTACAAATTTGTAAATGTAAAAGTTTATTTCATATTGGTGTAGGTGAATGTCTCTGGTTTATAGGTGTACAAATGTTTATTTTACTATTGGATAAAGTGAAATTCCAATGATCTTATCGGCCACAATCCCATATACCTTGTCAAGTTTTGGGCGAGTAGCTAGTTGTGTATATACAGTGGGTTGTTAGAACATTATAAATTATTTGGTTATCACAAATGATGTGAGGTGTGTAGAAATTGAGAGTTTTCCTTCTAAAATAGGCTTGCCAGCCTAAAGATCTTTGGCATTGATTACGGGTATTAGAAATATGATCAGGTGTGTAGCCAGTCACGGTGTTTGAGATCTATGACAAGAAGTGAAAGAAGATTTATGATCAGAAAATATTGATATTACTAGTAACTCACAAAGGCATGCATCTTTAATGAGCTGTAGCTCCTGAATGTGGAATAGTTACAAGATTGATTGAATGATGTATCATACATACATGCTACAGTCCCATTTGTCTTCAATCAAATATTCACTAAGGGAGGTAATTTAAGATAACTACTTCACAAAAACTAGTTCATGGGTGGTATAGAGCCAAATTTTTACTTAAAATTTAGATATCTAATTTGTAACTGAAAAATTTAAATCTCATTCATTATCAATATCTCAGTGTGTACCACAATATAAATAAATCGTGAAATATAGGGCTTTAACATTATTTAAAGGTACTTTATGACAATGTACTTTGTGTATAAATGTTTCCATGTTTGTTGCCTGTAATGCTAAAATGTATAGCTGTTTTATGTTTTCTTTGCAGGATATGGAATCTTTAGTGTTAAGCAAATTGAAATGGGACTTATCAGCAGTGACACCACAAGACTTTTTAGAACAAATATTGAGTAGATTATCGTTAGAGAGAGAGCACACTGAAGTGATCAAAAAACATGCACAGACTTTTGTAGCCCTTTGCGCAACAGGTAAATGTCTTTACATTTATTGTTGTCCGTTTAGATTGGTTTTAGCCTGGGCACTAACACAGTTCACCAGCCTCAACTTAACTGTTTGATGTGACATAGAATAGAAGATATACGACAAAGGAGCATATCTGTTAGGGTTTATTCTAGAGTGGAAAAAGGGGCCGGGTGGGTCCGAAAAGAGGCAGTGTGCCAGTTGAAATTGAATATTGAGCAAACTTCTCCCATGAAATTTCTACCAGTACCTTGTTTAAATGTTAACGACATATATCCTTGCAATGGGAAGATTTTTGTGGGAATAGTAGTTAAAGCCTTAACCTGCCGAATAAATATAAGACAAAACGCCATGGCTGATCTGGATCTATGTTGTTTGCTGTTCAGACAAGTCTTTTAGCTCCACTATCCCAATAGTAAACGGCATAGAGTCTGATCAGACCAGGCTCTATGCAAAAGCGACGTACGTTATGATTTGCAGGTTAACCACAAGGTCAACTGGGGTTGCTAGGATAAAAGGAATAGTTCATGCAGAGCCGGAAAACCACAAAAACAATGTTAATAACGGTTTATATGATTTGATCAGATTTAAGAAGTTACAATGAATTATGCAACAGTAACGAACACTATGTATGATTTAGATTAGCAAGGATTAAGAGATTATTAAAGTTTGTACTACATAAAATTCTTGTTGAATGGCTGGTGAAGATATTTCAGATATGCATATCTATACGTGCAGTGATTAGGCCAAAAATAAAAACCGTGTGTGTAGGTAGGGGATTTTTTTTTGTACCATGCACTATGTGCACTGACAAAAATAAATGTAAAAAACAGAATTTTGAATGTTTTTTCTTCAAAATTTCATTTTAAAAATCATGGTCTAACCGTAACACAGGTATTGTGTTTTCTTTTGGCCTTATAAATCTTAGCTAGAATTATAACAAAGGAACAGTGTCTCACTTGAGCAAATAAGCATTGAGATGACATATAATTACTACCTGGTGAGAATAGTTGGGATAGTCAGAATTTATTGTAATTACAGAATATACTACCCCATCCAAATTAGTTTCAACAAATATTTACTTTATTTTCTGGTTTCATAATGTTGATGGCTAAATATTTTACAAAATATAGATTTTAGTTGATTTGATTTGTGTGCACAATGTCCCCGGAGTTATTCGCCCTTTGGCTATTTCAGAATTTCCTTGTATTTTATTGCATTTTTATTATGCTAAAAGTTGCATTACAATATAGTGAAAGAAATTGCATGTTTCAATGCAGTAAAATAATGCATTAATTCAAACTATCATATTTTGATCTTGTATCTTAAGGGCAATTGTCTATTATACGAATGTAAAATTTAGTTTTATTATATCTGACTATTTACACCACATGTGTTTTTATCTACAACATTACAGGTTTAATAATTTGATTTTATTATTGATTTTCTGTTGAAATTCAATCATGAAGGGTAGCACCTGTCCCCTAGTGATGTTGTCCCCTGTGATAGAGTATGTACAAATATTGGGAACCTGTTTTTTTAAGAGAGGGAACCACTAGTAGTGTCAGTGTAAGGATTAAAATTGGGATCATTAACCCTTTCAACACCACAGACCTAAATTGGCTTACAAAAAAGTGTAGATCCAGATGAGCCGGCTCATGATGAGCCGTCTCATCAGGATCTACACTTTTTTCAAGTAATATAACTATTTTTAGGAGTGAAAAAATACCCATTTTGATAAATGAACTGATCCAAATGTAATTTTGTTATTAATTGATTGGTCTAAAAATATCATGGACCAGTCCATGTGAGTTACTTGGTGTTGAATGGGTTAAGAAGTTAAATACAGACTAGGCTAGACCTATGTGATGATTGTGATGTGTCATGAATTTGTCATTTTTGTATTTTCAAGTTTATCATTAGTAGTTTCGACTTGATCTTTATTGTTGTGACAGTAAGTAAAACAGTATTAAGCATTAACACCTCTCACAAATTCCTGAATTTCATTTGCATGTTATTTTAACAAATTAAGTCGCAATTAGGAAACGGGCGATTTCGTAAGTGTTGAAAGTTCAAAATGGAAATTTGTTTTGGAAATAAAACGCAATTCAATGATGGTATGATAATTAATTAGTAACTTTGAAAGAGATGAATGACATTTTTAGATAATTGATTTATGATGGTATTTCTATTAATTTTCGTAATGTGTATTTTAAACAAATTATATAATGAATCTTATCTTTAATATAAATCTGAATTATACGTGTTAAGCTAAGTTTACCCCATTGTTCAGCATTATCCCCCCCCCCTCTAGCCTTGGAACAGGTGTTGATATATTTTGCCTGGTCAGTCATATAAATATATTATAATACCAAGATCATTAATTGGACTGTATTGAGTTTCTGATAATATCAACATTTTTGCCAGAAGTAGATGAGTGAAAATCGACTGATTTTACCCCAGGCTACCCTCTCCACCCCAGTAATTTTGTTTATAAAATACCCAACACCTGTGATTATGAGAAGTGACTAACTTTTTGGTTGCAAAAACTGTTTCTCAAGTACATTGTTACATCCCTACATCATATCGCATTTTGTTTGAATGAAATATTTGCTGAAGTACGATTTTATAAATGCTGGGTGTTTTCATCTGAATAACCCCAGCTTTTATAGGATAGGATTGAATGTCACAGCACAAGTCACGTGATCTATAAACACTTGTGTTCATTACAACACTGTACAGAGAGTATTTCATTTAATATGGATTAGGAAAACTCCCAAATCTCTTTAACCCATTCAACACCAAGTAACTGATATGGACTGTTGCATGATCTTTTTAGACCAATCAATAGTAAGAAAATTACCATTTGGACCAGTTCATTTATCAAAATGGGTAATTTTCTCTGAAAATAGTAATATTACTGGCAAAAAAATGCAGATCCTGATGAGATGGCTCATCTGGATCTACACTTTTTGTAATCCTATAATAGGTCTGTAGTGTTGAAAGGGTTAACTGTGCAAATCGTTATCAACCCTGCAATCGCTTTTGCAAACAGCATAGAGCCAGATCAGACAGAACGTGCCATCTGATCAGGCTCTATGCTGTTTGCTATTCGGATAGTGGAACTAGAACACTTGTGTGAATAGCAAACAACATAGATCCTGATCAGACGCGTAATTACGCCGTGGCTGATCTGGATCTATGTTGTTTGCACATTCCGTCCAATTTAATCATCGGGTTAATGGATAATTCTACCACAGATAATAGGCACACTGCTGTTGCAGTGCTCAGTCTACCTTATGTGTACATACATATCTTGGGTGTCCACCTAAACTTTTCTATTACAATCTACTCTTTCTGATGTAATGTTAAGTGAGCCAATTTGTAACATATGTTGACATATACATGTATAGAAAGAAAAGCAGATTTCCTGTTGCAATTAGATCTTGCAGGAAATGGCTTTATAAAAAGCAATAAAATTACATAACAGTAGAAAATTGGGAACATCTGCTTTTGTTGTCCATGTATCATAAAAGCCATTAAACATTGCCAACCTTCATCTTCAGACATAACAGATTTATAAAACCGGATTAAATTTCAAATTTTAAATATTGGGAAATCTGTATGAAATTCAATTTTGGTATTAATTTTTTTATTTTTATTATTATATATAAATATCTACCTGCTAGATTATAATAGAGAGTTATTCTTTATTATCAATTCTTTCACAACATGTCAACAAAAAAGTTTTTCTCACCAGGAACATAATTTTAGTAAGAGCACACTAAGGCCATAATAAAATACTTCCTAGATTTTCATCCCCGCCCGCCCCCGTTTTTAGGGCCCGCCCCGATTTTTTTTATTACTATTTGGGAAAAAAAAAAATCTTGTCAAAACACCATTTTATCAGCATAAATATCGATATCCTGAAAATATAAAATATAAAAAAAAATTCACCCCCCACCCCCATTTTCAAAAAAATTTGGATGAAAATCTAGGATTTATTTTATTATGGCCTAATCAATATATTTTATTTCTCAACTTTTCAGATTGTAAATTTATGATGTATCCACCCTCGATGATCGCAGCGGGCAGCGTGGGCGCAGCAGTGCACGGGTTGAGTAATGTTCCACACTTAGACATGAAATTGTTGCAGCGTTTGCACGAGATTACCGGTATTGAAATGGTAAGCTTTAATTAATATTGGCAAAAAGTGCAGATCCTGATGAGACGACTCGTCACCCTTATCAATTAGGGGTGGGGTGTCCATTGATTTTGATATAACCTTGCAAACAAGGTTAATGACCAGACGTAAAACTGCTATCTATCGCCATTTTGTGATAAATGTACAGCTTTATGACCCTAACAATTGGTCCCAGATTCTGTTGATGTGAATCAGAATCTGTGATGATTGAGAAACAACTACCCAAACACTTGGTTACTATTATCAAAGTGCAATTACACCCAATTAATTCTCTGGAATTGCCAATAATGTAGAGTGGAATGAGTGTAGGGTTATCTCTGGGTATTGTTGATGATCTTTGTCTGTATTCAATTATTGATTAAGTTGGAATTTCAACACAAACATTGTGAGAAAATGAAAATGTACACAACAGCCTTATCTACAGGTCTCCCATCATTTATAGCACCGATGATCCCCAAGGATGGCTGTTATATATATGAGTAGCATAAATGATTTATTTATTCAGTCCAACTAGTGTTAGTGGTCACCTCTATTTAGCAGTCAATCTGTATTTAACCCTTAACCTGCCGAATAGATTGGACGGAATGTGCAAACAACATAGATCCAGATCAGCCATGTGATCAGGATCTATGTTGTTTGCTATTCAGACATGGGGTTTTAGAGCTCCACTATGCGAATAGTAAACAGCATAGAGCCTGATCAGACGAAATGTTCTATGTGGTCAAATCTGGCTCTATGCTGTTTTGTCGTGATTGGCAGGTTACAGGTTAAGCAGCTAACTTCCTGAATCACTAGCAGGTACATGTATGTTATTGCATGCATGTATGTATATGACCTCTGTAGTAAGCAGATGCAGGCTGTAATTTCCATGACAGACTACTTGACACTGTATACCCGTGTGTAGATATATCTACATTTGATGCAGAACGTGGAATAGTTCTTGATGTCTTGCCGTTTCTAATTTCAGGATTGCCTTCGCGGGTGCCAGGAACAAGTGGAACAAACCCTTGCAGTAAATTTATCAACAATAGCTACCCCGGTCGAACAGACAACGAAAATGGAACACACGCCAACACATCATACGAGTACGCAACACGAACGTTTAAAAGAACAGCCAACCACACCTACCGATGTTCAAGATATTCATTTTTAGTTACATGTAAACAGGACTGTGTATGTCGTATTGGCATTCCTGCTGCGAACAGCACTACAGAGAGATGAAAACACTATTTAACCCTTTCAACACCACAGACCTCTAAATAGGCTTACAAAAAGTGTAGATCCAGATGAGCCGGCTCGTAACGAGCCGTCTCATCAGGATCTGCACTTTTTGCCAGTGATGTGACTATTTTTAGACATAATTACCCATTTTGATAAATGAACTTGTCCAAATGTGATTTTCTGATTCATTTATTGGTTTATGAATATCATGGACCAGTCCATGTGAGTTACTTGGTGTTGAATGGGTTAAAACACAAAGTTAACACATTATTTTTATTGGAATAGTTGAGATATATTGTAGAATGCATTTAATTTTTATTGTTAAAAAATGTCAAACGTCACAAAAAAAAGGTTATTTCTATTTTTTTAATGTTCAAGTTTCCTGTTCTAAGATTAACTCACATCTTTACTGCCTGTCAACTGTCAAGTTACATTGAATTTTTATAGACGCTCACAGATTTTTATACTAGAATCACACAATATATTAAATAGTGCCTTAGTGGTATTTTGTGGTTTCCGGGAACATATTACTGCCAAACCATTCCATTTTTTAGACATATATCACCGAAACATGGACCAGAATTTCATACACATTAAAAGCTCAAGACTCATATTTGTCAGTTTTTCTAATGAAGCATGTATTTCTTAGAAAGCAACTGAACTTTAGTGCCAGGTTTCATAATGTAGTTCAAATTATCAACATTTTTACCCATTTGGAACTGGAGATTAACTGTACTGCATAGCATATACAATACATGTATGATGGATCTGCAAGGTTAAACATAGAATCTCAGAAGTATTTGTTAACATTGGGTCTTCCTTCCTTCCCCGCTTTGTTGGTCAAAACATTAGACTTCAAAATCATTATGATGTAAATTATGCGTGATATAGTGTGTAATTGAATTTGTACCTTCCTTCGGTTATGTATGTACACTACTGACTAGGTACAGGGTTAGGGTTCCCTCCGTCTGAATGTTTGACTTCTGTCGCCAATTGAAAAAGACTGGAGCCAATTAAAAAAACTTGGAGCCAACTAAGAGTCATATAGTTCACAAATAAATATTTGAAGCCATGTATTTGACAAAACATGTGCCCAAAAACAAAAAAAGTTTAACAAAAAAAAAAGTTGCACCAAATATTTTCGCCAATTCACAAAATTTAGCGCCAATATTTGTTTTTTGTCGCAATTGGCGCCATTGGCGATCGACGGCGGGAACCCTGCTAGGTATGTTCCAAACAGTCTTTGTGGGTATATGTGAATCATTGACTTCAGTTTATGAGGTTTACTTCACTTAAATATCTTAGGTTAATGAGGTTTACTTCACTTAAATATCTTAGGTTAATGAGGTTTACTTCACTTAAATATCTTAGGTTAATGAGGTTTATTTCACTTAAATATCTTAGATTTATGAGGTTTATTTCACTTAAATATCTTAGGTTAATGAGGTTTACTTCACTTAAATATCTTAGGTTAATGAAGTTTACTTCACTTAAATATCTTAGGTTAATGAGGTTTGCCTCACTTAAATATCTTAGGTTTATGAGGTTTACTTCACTTAAATATCTTAGGTTTATGAGGTTTACTTCACTTAAATATCTTAGGTTAATGAACACAAAACAAAAACACAATATCTTAGGTTAATGAGGTTTGCCTCACTTAAATATCTTAGGTTTATGAGGTTTACTTCACTTAAATATCTTAGGTTTATGAGGTTTATTTCACTTAAATATCGTAGGTTAATGAGGTTAACAAATCGTTTATGAGGTTTATTCACTTAAATATCGTAGGTTAATGAGGTTTAATTCATTAATTCAGATTATGAGGTTTAATTCACTTAAATATCGTAGGTTAATGAGGTTTAATTCATTTAACGTTTCTGAGATTTATGAGGTTTATTTCACTTAAATATCTTAGGTTAATGAGGTTTACTTCACTTAAATATCTTAGGTTAATGAAGTTTACTTCACTTAAATATCTTAGGTTAATGAGGTTTGCTTCACTTAAATATCTTAGGTTTATGAGGTTTATTTCACTTAAATATCTTAGGTTAATGAGGTTTAATTCACTTAAATATCGTAGGTTAATGAGGTTTAATTCACTTACGTTTCTGAGATTTACTTCACTTGCCAATCGTAGAATGCCGGCAGTGAAATGTTTGTGTACAGACAGAGGATTAAGGGTACAATTCAAAAATACATTTATATCATATTGCATATATTTTGACCAAAATGTGCAATCCATTGATAGGTCCCTCTAGCATCTGTAGTGGAGTTCATACTGTGTAGGTATATCATATGTGATGTGGTAGGTTGGAATTGCGGCGATTTAGAAAGAATACAGTGAGTGCACAACAGCCTAACAAGGCGATAGAATAATATATATTGTATATATTGCTAAATATCAATTTACATGTGTATATGTTAAAACCAAAAAAAATTACAAAAGCATGTAAAAATAGTCATATGACGCAAATTTGAACACAAAGAAAGATGTGAAACTGTGTAAGCTGATTCTTATGGGTCAAGGTCGTTGGGTCAAGGTCGTGGAAATGGTGAAAGTTGTATCACTCACTGTCAAGTGAATGCATTCTTCATCACGATTATCGAAGACCAATGTTAGAATTACACAGTTTTTTTATTGTCATATATGATGTTGTGTAATATAAGTCATCATTTTTATACATGTATATGCATTGAAACGCGCGTGTAACTGTGTTTTTAATATGCATCAAAAATATGCCTTACATAAGCATGTTATCCTCCAGAATGTGATATTTTTATATTTTCATATTTTTTGTCAAAATTTCTTGTAATTATCATTTTCATTGATATGAAACAAAAAATCATGCATTAAATTCATTGAGTTCACCTTACATGTAGACCAAATCATGTATCGTTCATTTATGTCATCGGTATCATTTTGATTTTTATCGCTAACATTTTGGGGAAAGAAAAAAGACATCGAAAATTGAACGAAAAATCATTGTTCTTTATTCTGTTTTTCACAATATGTACCATCAATGTTAACCCTTTCCCCCATAGATGTAGTTTTATTTCATACATTAGGCTGTAATTTACCAATCGTACACAATGGATAAGCTGTGAACTTGCCTACTCCACCTTCATGAGGTTACTAGGAATTATTACGTGTTGTATACACTACATTGTTCCAATCTTTATTATAGCTTGCTTGACTACTAATGTGTCGATCTATGTCAATAGGCATTGGCGTCGAGAGGCGCTTCTAAGGGGGAAAGGGTTAAAGAATCATTTTCATAAACATTTCTAATTATAGATATTAGTGCTATGTACAAAATGTTTACAAAATCATGCTTTTTAACTGTTGAAGCGTGGCACCTCGTTTCATTGTTATGTTTCTTTTCTTTTTTGTGATTGGTTTAAATAAGTCACTATAAGTTATTATTTATTTATAAATCATAAAGGGCCAAGCCTTTTAACATTAAACAAAAATGCCTCTTGTTCTTAGACTGGACATTTGTTTCTACTGGCCCCTTTCCATCACCGCATCCCTTCATCTCCTGTATAAACTATTTGACACATTTTAACCACATACCCCATAGATTCGGTGCTGCCTCTAAGTGGGGATTGGTTAGATTACGATTATGCAAATTATATGTTCATTTTTGTTACATTTTTCACCCGATCATATAATGGGACTTTAGGAACAATATGTATGTTTAAAAACAGAGGCATTTACATAGGCCATGGGTAAAACAATAAAAGGTTCTTCGAGAAATCTTGATGGTCTACTGCCATATAGTTCAATGGAGATCCCATATTGGATATTTACGTGTGGTAGCAGTGTGTTGGGGCTCACCTGAGTGAGCGACTAGTATAGTTCACCTTTTTCGAGAAACGTGAATTGTTGCCCGTGGCCATGCATTCAAAAACATGTGTTCAACCATTGCCTGATTATATGGAGAAAATTTGCATCGAATGTTTCTGAATTAATTGCATTTCAGAGGTCTTTTTTTGACCGAATAATTTATATATTTTTCCTTTAAAAAAAATTCTGCATATTTTTTTTTACTAATTGTTGACTGCATTGTCTTGACTAGTTTTTTAAAGGATGAAAATAAACGAGTGCCATTTCAATGGGTGTGTTGACATGTCATGTGATACCTATAAATAGAACTATTATATAAATAGTAACTTCTATTTATAAAAACCCAGATTTCACCACATGATGTGGTGTGCTTGGTATTTATTTAAAATGTTCCTATTACTGGCAATAGGCTACCTCTGAGATATGGAATCCTATTTTTTCGTATATTTGTCGTTTTTGATGTTGCACAAAGGGGTACTGCAACAGACAACGGGAGATTAATTCTACCTCAGACAGTGTAATATGCATAGCTAAACAAAGATTTCAATCCATATTTCAATGAATATATTTAAATTTGGGTGGGAATTTTGATAGGACTTGAAGTTCGACACTGATTCATTTACAAGTGTTTTGTGGACGTAATATTCAGCTAATGCAGGCCCGTAGCCACACTGAGGAACACCGAGTCAGCTGCCTCGGTTAAAATTTCCAAAGCCAAAAAATATTGAAAATTTATATAAATAAAATGCAAAATATATCCCTTTGCTGTATAAAATGTTGACTGCTAGAGAGCTGAAAGGGCAGTACATAATTATACGTCTAATCTCATTCAATCAAAAAACGCAGGAAATCACTTCTATACCCCAACAATTTTATGGGGGGGACATGCTGCGCCGACCCCCCCCCCCCCTCTCTAGATTGCCTCGGTTGAAATTTGCCTCTGGCTACGGTACTGTAATGACAGTTATGTCGCAGGAAACAGCAAACTTCGCTATTGTCTTGAATCAAAGTGGCCAAGGTAGTCGATAAATTTATTCTGTTTTAAAATCTGCAGTTGTGGATTTGAAATTTTTGTTTTGTTGTACGTGGTGGGACTGCCAACAAGTTTACCTTATTGTATCGATATAAGGCTTGTGAAGTCACATTAAGGTTTGTCATGTTTAAATCTGTACGAGGGATGTCCAAAATGAATGAACATTTGCACTCACAGAGAAAAACAGCAACAAAGTTTTGAAGAGAACACTGCAAGACAACTAGGGTGTTTTACATACATTTCTGATTCAGAAATTAAAAACAACCCCGGAGAAACCCAGAACAGGTTCATAAAACTAACACAGAAATCAAAACTTTGTGAAATGCAGCCTTAATGCTTGATTGTATTTCACAAAAGCATAGAATTATGTTTGTCTGGAGTCTTTCAGTTAAAGGACGTTTTTTTCAAGTATTTTAAAGCTGTGATAACTTTATCAATTTTTTGTTTTATTTTTTTTTTCCAGACGTCCCATCGCATAACTATGTAAATGATTTTTTTGTGAAAATGAGAGACAAAATGGCAAACTGAAATGAATGCCCCCCCCTCCCTTCTGCATAAATGTTAATGGGTGAGACATGCTTGGATTTTCGTGTGGAACTTCCGGCTGGTACATACAATGTATATTACAGTTATGAATCATAATTCTGCAGACTGTTTCACCAAATATTGGACTTAATCAATATCAACAATTTGATTTAGTGACAGTAATATTCATTCTGTTCTGTTTCAAAATGTCCATCATAGTTCTAGCCAGTCTTGCTAAATGTATTGGCATACTGTATGTGTCCCCTTTTAAGTGTCCATATAAACACCCCTTTTATGTTTTAGGAAGAGGTTCGCAATAAGCACCCTTCATAATGATGAAATAATTCATGAGTAGCATGGCACAGTATAACAATTTGAACTTGTGAAGGGATCTTTTGTTTTAAGTTTTTAACCCATTTTATTCTGGATACATTTAAAGGCTTTTTTGCAAACAACATAGATCCAGATCAGCCGTAGCGTAATGCTAATCAGGATCTATGTTGTTTGCTACATAGCCAAGTGTCTTAGCAAGATCATCTGAATAGCAAACAGCACAGCGCCTGATCAGACGGCACGTTCCGTGGCAGCTGATGTAGCTCTATGTTCTTTGCAAATACTGTTTGAATGGTATCCAGAATGAAATGGATTAATTAAGCTATATCTTCTAATAATTTTCTAATAAACTGGGACACTAAAAGGGCCAGTTATATACATACATGTATATTTGAAACGCTGAGAGAGGCCCTAAAACAGGCGTTATTGTGATAAATTATATTATAAAGCAATTATTTAGGGTTATATATATGTGTACAGTATGACTGTAGGCCTGTGTGGTGGGGTGAAAGGTCCGAACCATTTAACTGAAGGAGCGAAAGTTAATATTTAATGTGTACAATAAAATTTTCTTATCTAAATGTGTGAAATATACTTGGAGAGATAATATTAAGCTGTACTCTCTTTGTACGATAGATGTAAATTATTGTAAAGTCGCATACTGTGTTTTAACTACATAACCTGCCGAGTAAATTGGACAGAATGTGCAAACAACATAGATCCAGATCAGCGTGCGGCGTGAAACCGCGTCAGATCAGGATCTATGTTCACTCTTTGCTCCGCTACCTGAATAGCATACAGCATCGAGTCTGGTCATATGCAAGATTCTGTTCCGTCTGATCTGGCTTTATGCTGTTTGCAAGAGCGACTTTTGTTGTGATTGACGGGTTATTGGTTAACAAAGACCACAATCTCCTGGTTCTGTTTATATAAACAAACAGTATTGTGATGTACAAATAGTTGCAATGAAATGAATATTTTTGTATTTTTTTCTATATCTGTGTACAAAATCACCATAGTTAATGCTTAGTGATTTTCTTCAAGTTTGTTACAAGTTGTTGAATGTTAATTTGATTCGAGTTTTCGAAATTTTCGTGTCACTGTTTTTCGATGAAAACGAATGCTATGCTATGCACGTGAATACTGATGTTAGAACTATTTGAACATGTTGGCTTAGGTCAATAGTTAGTACATGTCAGCCGTTTAAATGCCTTATTGAAAGCAATAAAAGATTTTATCCTGAAACGATGTGTGTTCATTTATTGATGATTGAACTGTGTTATGCCACCGTTGCGGGCGGGGGGTGGATGTTTTGACCTTGACACAACATGCAAAGCAATGAGGATTTCCACCGACGCACACATTGGTATATACGATCCACTCGGACTACAGCATGCACACATGGTCTATATGGCCGACCAGCACACAGGTGCTGTATGATCCGTCCTATTGACCACCAACGACCAGGGTAATATATTACCCATGCAGGCGTCCTACCAACACACAGATGTTGTACGATCTCTCAAGACTGTTCCACCAACGACCAGGGTAATATATTACCCATTCAGGCGTCCTACCAACACACAGGTGGTTTACGATCTGTCAAGACTGTTCCACCAACAACCCGGGTAATATATTACCCATGCAGGTGTCCTACCAACACACAGGTGGTGTACGATCTGTCAAGACTGTTCCACCAACGACCATGGTAATATATTACTCATTCAGGCGTCCTACCAACATACAGGTGGTTTACGATCTGTCAAGACTGTTCCACCAACAACCCGGGTAATATATTACCCATGCAGGTGTCCTACCAACACACAGGTGGTGTACGATCTCTCAAGACTGTTCCACCAACAACCCGGGTAATATATTACCCATGCAGGTGTCCTACCAACACACAGATGGTGTACGATCTGTCAAGACTGTTCCACCAACAACCCGGGTAATATATTACCCATGCAGGTGTCCTACCAACACACAGGTGGTGTACGATCTGTCAAGACTTCCACCAACGACCATGGTAATATATTATCCATTCAGGCGTCCTACTAACACACAGGTGGTGTACGATCTGTCAAGACTGTTCCACCAACGACCAGGGTAATATATTAACCATTCAGGCGTCCTACCAACATACAGGTGGTTTACGATCTGTCAAGACTGTTCCACCAACAACCCGGGTAATATATTACCCATGCAGGTGTCCTACCAACACACAGGTGGTATACGATCTGTCAAGACTGTTCCACCAACGACCAGGGTAATATATTAACCATTCAGGCGTCCTACCAACACACAGGTGGTATACGATCTGTCAAGACTGTTCCACCAACGACCAGGGTAATATATTAACCATTCAGGCGTCCTACCAACACACAGGTGGTGTACGATCTGTCAAGACTGTTCCACCAACGACCAGGGTAATATATTAACCATTCAGGCGTCCTACCAACATACAGGTGGTTTACGATCTGTCAAGACTGTTCCACCAACAACCCGGGTAGTATATTACCCATGCAGGTGTCCTACCAACACCAGGTGGTGTATGATCTGTCAAGACTGTTCCACCAACGACCATGGTAATATATTACCATTCAGGCGTCCTACCAACATACAGGTGGTTACGATCTGTCAAGACTGTTCCACCAACGACCAGTGTAATATATTACCCATACAGGCGTCCTACCAACACACAGGTGGTGTACGATCTGGCAAGACTGTTCCACCAACGACCAGTGTAATATATTACCCATTCAGGCGTCGTACTAACACACAGGTGGTGTACGATCTGTCAAGACTGTTCCACCAACGACCAGTGTAATATATTACCCATTCAGGCGTCCTACCAACACACAGGTGGTGTACGATCTGTCAAGACTGTTCCACCAACGACCAGGTAATATATTACCCATGAGGTGTCCTACCACACAAGTTGTATACGATCCGTCAAGACTGATTCACCAACGACCAGGGTATATGTATATATTACCCATGTAGGCCTCTGACCAACACATAAGTTGTATACGATCCGTCAAGACTGATTCACCAACGACCAGGGTATATGTATATATTACCCATGTAGGCCTCTGACCAACACATAAGTTGTATACGATCCGTCAAGACTGATTCACCAACGACCAGGGTATATGTATATATTACCCATGTAGGCCTCTGACCAACACATAAGTTGTATACGATCCGTCAAGACTGATTCACCAACGACCAGGGTATATGTATATATTACCCATGTAGGCCTCTGACCAACACATAAGTTGTATACGATCCGTCAAGACTGTTTCACCAACGACCAGGGTAATATATTTGATCTCGAATTCATGTTCCTAATGAAACATACTGTAACGCTACATCCGAAAATATGTACATATTATCAAAATTCTGAAAGCCAATACATTTATAAACAAAAATAGTCATCTTATGTTTCGCCATACATCAGGGATGCGCGGGGTCAAAACTTATTTTAACAGAATTAATAAAAAATGTTAAAAATCGTGAAAATGTTCGCGAAATTATATTATTTTACAGTAGCCTTAATTATTAGATTACATAGATATGAATTTTAATAAAATGTCTGCAAACTTATATATACCATATACAAACATGTCCGTAATCACAAATAAGATTCCTCTATTTCAAACACTTATTTATCGTGGCTCCTGTACCTTAACCTCCGAGCCACGTCTTCAGAAGTATGTTAGTCATTTTATATATTGGAGGATAGTGCAAGATGCAGAGGACAACACAATTCCTGAAGCATTCCTGGATGTTGTCATAGCAACGATATATATAGTACTTCTGTTAATAGTCCAATCCGAAAAACTGTTAATATTATTATGGTAGGACCGTGGATCGAACTCAATACGCCAGGATTCGCAGCCCAACGTGTAAACTGGTCCATATTAAAGGTATAGTAACATTTCTTCCGGTTTCCAGAATAGAGATGTTCCGGGTTAGTTAGAGGTTTTTTTTCTTACAATGAAAATAAATATAAGGGGGAAATTCGGGACCGGAGAAAAATATCCGGTTGAGAATGGATTGCGGATTATAGAGGGGGTCCGGATTAGAGGGTGTTTACTGTACTCGTATATTCAATACCAACTCCCAGGACATAAACAGAATTAGTGACCAATCATTAAAACCATAATCAAAGTATCCGAACTCTGGAAGGTGTGCCAAGACTTGGACATTCCGAATGCTATTAACATTCTCTGAGTAAATCGCAGACAATCATTCTCACAATCAATGCGCTTATACTAAGCGGCTCATTGGCACGTTCTCAGGTAGGTCGAGAAATAGGCCATTGAGGTCAATGGGTAGGTCCAGAAATAGGCCATTAAAGTGAACAGGTAGGTCCAGATATAAGCCATTGAAGTCAACAGGTAGGTCCAGAAATAGGCAATTAAAGTCACTCGGGATTGAGAGTATCCCCTCAAAAAAGAAATGGAGTTGCCAATTATAATCACAAATTGATTGTTCGGCAGTATAAAGTAGATTTGTGGGCTGTGTTTGCACCGGATTAGCCTCCAGGCCCCCAGCATACATATAGTGTCGAGGGAGCTGCATACGGAAAGCGTAACACAGGTGTAATATATATAGAGCGGGAAAATCAGATCATAGCAGATTTTGTTATATTAATCATTAAATTAATATCGATTTAAATTGTTCATAGATTCCTGCGCACTTCAGTTGCAGGCATTTGGAATCAGCGGGAAATATTGTTAGTCGCGTGACCTCATACGCCTTTTGATAGGAGAAAAATACTTCAACATCAATCTATTAATTTTGCAAAATTAGGCTGTTATTGGAGATTCGTGCGTTGATTGCCCGCCGTAATTTTCCATGGCGTTGACTTATCGATTAATCGTTTTCAAGAACGTTGATTTTTGGATTCACAAGTATCTGTTATAAACGATCAGCACCCAACCACAGTATCGTCTGCAACCACAAGTGCCATCTGCAACTTTCCCGCCATGACAAGAAACCTGTCATTAGTTCATTATAACCCAACATGTTTGTTGTTGTTGTTGTTGTGGCTATGCTTCGAACTGTGACAATTTCTCAACATCATGTCTGCTTCAGCTATCTTATATACATGTTTAACTATGTATTCAATATTATATAATATATGTCATATATTATACCGTGTGTTTGTTTTGGTGGTTTAGAGTCGCACACACAACTTTGCTGATACTGTATGGCGACTATCCAGCTACTAGTTGGTGCAGGAAGACCTCGAGCTGTATTTCAAACACGGACAGGCACCATGGTAGAACCACGGACTGGATAGCTTCCCACACGTGAACGAATTCGAACAGCGATACATACATATGACATCAGAATAAACACCACCTCTATATCTCTGAATAACACAAAAGGTAGCCGAATGTAGGACGACAAAAGTAGCGATCTTCATCTATAAATACACGGCTTGGCGATATAATGTTACAGACAGACGGATGTGTAGTCCAGTGGTAACACGCTGGACTGGTAATCCAGGGATCGCAGGTTCGATCCCCCATCTGACCCTAATAAAATTAACAGTCTTTCAGATGGGACATTAAATCGAGGGGTATTGTCGGTGCTTTACACCGTGCACGTAAAACAACCAGAGGAGACTCTGGAATGGGTCTCTGTCTGTATCATTGCACTATCCTCCAAAATCTAAAATTACTAATCTCTTCAGGAGGCGTCGCTCATATGGGCAACCGGTAGCGACGATAAATAAACATACAAACACACATAGTTATAGCCGGATCTGTAGTCAAGTGGTTAGGTGCGGTGCAGGTTCGATCCCCCTTCTGACCCTAATAAAATAAACAGTATTTCAGTTGGGACTTTAAACCGAGGTCTCGTGTCGGTGCTTTACACCGTAGGCTACATGTAAAAGATCCAGAGGAGACTCTGGAATGGGTCTCTGTCTGTATCATTGCACTATCCTCCAAACATCTAAAATGACTAATCTCTTCAGGGGGCGACGCTCATATGGGCAACCGGTAGCGAGGATAAATAAACATAAAATACGTACACATAATGGAAGCATATGGAGAAAGACAAGACATTAGTTTATACAAATTTATTTTTAGCTCGATTGCGAAACAAGTTCTTTCAACTTATATTAATCATTCTCGAGACCTCATTCCTGATGGAATCCATCGCCACGAGGGAGAGAGAAAAGGCAACGTGGAATTTAAATGCCTTGCTTAAGGACACACTCGTAACGGCTTCAGCGGGGCTCGAACTCCGGACCTTTCGCACCTGAAGCGAACACTCATCCACTGCGCTATCACGACTTCCACAAGACATTGGGAACATTTATATAGAATGGTCTGTATTGAAGGAGTGAGTGCGGACAGTTCAGGGTGATCTAATCGTCTATTTGGACTGGTTTGAATGCACTCGTCTAAAGCAGAAAATTACAAGCTCAGCGGAATGTGTACAACCTTTAATAATTAACCGTAATTCAATATTTATATAAGGTGCACTACTAGTGTATTAGCCTATGTCGCTTATCATGCATGCTCTAATAAAATACATTTCATATAAATTGCCTTATATTAGATATCGTTCAAATGGATCGATACAGATTCAATAACCAATCAATTACTGAATGTTTATCTGTTTAAGTAATAGAACCTTCTGAAAACTACGTCATCAGCCGGAGTTATGCCAGCCTGGCAAACAGACTTATCGAATAACACGCGCACAAAACGAAGGAATTTCGTCTCATGATTTGCACTGACTAGGTCAATTAATATATGAACAAAAAGATTATGCATCTTAGAACAATGATATTGCATGTTATCTAAAACCTTTATTGTACGGCGTAACTTTTAAAGTCCCATTTTAACAAATCCGGATCATAATCGTATAGGCCCCTACTAAAAATATGGAAGTCGTGATAGTGCAGTGGATGCGCGTTCGCTTCAGGTGCGAAAGGTCCGGAGTTCGACCCCCACTGGAGCCGTTACGATTGTGCCCTTAGGCAAGGCATTTAAATGCCACGTTGCCTCCCCTCTCTCTCTCTCTCTCCTTCGTGGCGATGTATTCCATCAGGAATGAGGTCTCGAGAGTGATTTATAAAAGTTGAAATAACTTGTTTCGCAATCGAGCTAAAATAAAATAAAATAAATTTGTATAAACTAAATATTTCCATCGTTTATTAATAATTCCTACAATGTACAATTTTAATTAAATATGAAGATCGGTCCACCAATAAATTGTTTTTTAACGAAATTGCTATTTACATGCTTGTACTAATTAAGTGTAATAACATCGTCTCATCATTTCTTATATGTACACACGTGTAATAACACCGGGAAGGATTCTGATTGATAGAGAGAATAATCCTTATAATGTGTGTAAATTAACCATTAAGGTATGCATATTTCTATTTGGTTGGTACATAATGTTAATGGTAAGACAAACTACTATAAAAGAGGTCTTGGCGCAATTATAACGTTGTTTAAAACATGAATGTAACGCTGCTCTGTGTAGTGACGTCATGACAATTTAGTGACGTCATGACAATTTGCGCTGACAGTTGGCGCCAAAATATGCAGTGGCGGGTGATAGGGCACACACTACGGCGAGATCAGCCCAACATAGCACGCCAAGCACTGGATTGGAACCCGCAAGGCACGAGGAAAAGAGGCCGACCAGTAAACTCATGGAGAAGGACACTGGACCATGAGATACGCCGCATAAAGATGATCTGGGGACAAGTCAAGCTAGAGGCAACCGACCGGGTCAGATGGAGAGCTGCATGCTAGTGAACAGGGGGTGAAGACGATTAAACTAACTAACATACATGTATAGAATATTTCCCTTTCCATGAATAATAATTGTGTATTCGGTCAATCAATTTTTTTCATTTGAAGAACAAAACGGTCACATGGATTTTAAGAAGAGACGAAAATAAGTATTGTGTTTGGACGCTTGCATATATACAGGATGAGTTTCAAAATAACTAATAATAATGATAATAATAAAGTTATGCATCTAGATATGCTATATGGCGTAGCCAATGCGACCAATATATTTAAGTTGTAGAGACATTGGGTGAAACCAAAATCAATTATATGTATTGATAAATATATAGGCTACTAACGCGCGGTGAATACACTTTGTATTGACATTTGTATTTACATTCGTTTCGAATGTCATATAGGTGTGTAAAAAATTGCATTCGGCTAACAGCATTACCATGACAGCGCTATGTTCACGGTTTCCTATACATTACTTGCTCTCTAGTATGAGCACAAGAATCGATGCATGCGTTTATATTTTATTTATCGTCACTACCGGTTGCCCATATGAGCGACACCTCCTGAATAGAGTAGTCATTTTATAGTTTGGAGGATAGTGCAATGATACAGACAGAGGCCAATTCCAGAGTCTACTCTGGTTCTTTTACATGCACGGTGCAAAGCACCGACACGAGACCTCGGTTTAAAGTCTCATCTGAAATACTATGATATGGGTTATTTTAGTGTGACATAGCGGGGGATCGAACTTGCGATCCCTGGATTACCAGTCCAGCGTGTACCACTGGACAACTGATCCGCTACAATCGCTATATGCATATTATTCCTATATATACAGACAAATCCGGGTGAACTGAGCAGTATCATATACCATATATTGTCATACATAAGCATGTTCATATAGTTTTTGCATGTTCGGCTGACCTCCTGCTGGTGTGCAGGTCGCGACCGTGGCACATCTCACAACAGCAGCATAGGACTCCGGGATCTTCTGGTTGTCGACCTAACGTCATGGTGCACATTCTCCACCATCGTTGATGTGGCATAGGAACATACCATGTAGCCGCCTAGAGGAAACCTACAGCTAACCGCCGGAGCCGTGTTTATGCTCGGATGCGGGACGAGTGACGAGTGTGACCCTAACAAGGAGCCGTTCTGGATCGAAGCTGTCATAGGGAAATGTCACCCTAAAAAGAGAAGAGAAAGCCTCTGTCAGTTGTGGTCATGTTTAATACGCACGGTCACCACCACTGTATGAGACACGCACGCACGCACGCGCGTAGCACCGCATCTGCTCAGGATCTATGTTGTTTGCTATTCATACACGTGTTTTAGCTCCTCTATCCAAATAGCAAATCGCATAGTGCCTGGTCAGATCTGTAGACTAATGAATATGCAAAGAACAAAGGTCATACAAACACATTTATATATACATTATACATGTAAGTAGCTATGTCGGACCGATCTACTTAATAATCGCAGCGTTCGGCTATTTTTTTGTCTTTCGACCGCATGTACTATGTGTGAGCTGTACTGACGGGATCTGACGGGTTGTACTGTACTATCCGTTTCTAACTGCTTAGCTCTTTAACCGCCAATGTCGCAGAAAAGCGACTTTGCAAAAAGCATAGAATCCGATCAGGCAGAACAGAACGTGCCGTCTATCAGGATGTATGCTGATTGATCTTCAGACAGTGGCGCTGAAGCACCTGTCGAAATAGCAAACAACATAGATCCTGATCTGGGTCTATGTTTTTTTGTTTTTTTTATTTGCACATGCTCTGAATTTAATCTGCACTGAAAGAGTTAACAGAAGGACACTAGACGTTTACAAATCTGTAGACAAATTAAAGCGGACATTGACATTTGATCGAATGATAATAGCATTATATTAATTTAATCCTTAATACATTCCCTAATAATGGATTCCAATAAAATACCTGTCACGCAGATGAACTACTATATAGGTCTGCAAACATTGTTTTATTCTGGGACATATACTCCTGTTAATGGCGCTATATTGTGACATTGCATGATCAAAATTTTCCTATCGCGTTAATACAATGCAGAGGTTGCACATACCAATTTGTAAATTGGCAATTGTTTTATATTTACGTTTATTTAACAATATTTGTGAATAATGTAAACCGTTTGACGTTATTCCAGTATTCCCCCATGTAACGGACATGCGTGTAACCGAGTCACCGTGTTTCTGTACTCGGTATTCCATGCATCATTAGTTATTGATAGTTTAGTTTAGTTTAGTTTATTTTATTAAATTCCAATAGGCTGTCAAGCCCATGAGGACATACCTACATATTATATACAGTTAGCGAACAGTGCAAACATAAAGCATACATTTTATACAAATGAGCTCCCACAGCCATTTATATTTATATCTATGTGTAAATACATGTAATATTTATCTGATATGTGTCTTATAATTAAAGCAAAATAGTTCTTTATTTCTAACAAGGAGAAGGTCAAAAGACACAACAAAACACAAAACCAAACATACAAAATTGAAGTTGTTGCAAAGTTGTATAACATGGCCGATTAGTAAACCCTTCGTAACCATATTCATTGCTAAATGTTAAATAAAATAAATTTAACATGTGGTCTTATTTGTAAATCAGAACGCATCCATTTATTTAATTCAGAGCGGCTTTGTAGATTAATATTACATGACATATACATAGATTAATTAATTAAATTCCATTCAACTTTCCAATCACATGAGAACACACCTAATACAACATAAATAGTATGTAAGCTAGCACAAACATATAGAAAACATACGCATTTATAACTGTTCTTAATTGCTATTTTCTCCAAATCATAGCGAAAATAATTCTCCATTTGTATCTTAATCGTAATGATAAATGCCATCTCAGGATCAAAATGTTGCACTCCATATGCACATTCTGAATACTATGCAACGCTACAACGCTGTTCCACCATCAGTCTATCTTGTTCGAAAGCGAAGATAACAAGATTCGGCCAGTGGATAACAAGTATACATATACAGCATTATATATATATTGATATAAAAATGTCCTAGGCAGCCAATCAAGGGTATCACTGAAATGGCTGCTTAACACAGGTGGCTGCTTAATAGTGGTCAAATGTATAATAAAACAATATATTGGGAATGTTGAAACTGGCTGCTTAACACAGTGTGGCTGCTTAAATAAAGGTGCCCACTAACACAGTTTTAACTGTAGAAATAGTTTTAATGACATCCCCCTCCCCCCGAATGAGAAATGGCACCCCTCACACCGCATACCCAATGAGAGGTGTCTCAAATGGCACCCCTCACACTGCCAC
This sequence comes from Archivesica marissinica, assembly GCA_014843695.1. Taxonomy (NCBI): domain Eukaryota; kingdom Metazoa; phylum Mollusca; class Bivalvia; order Venerida; family Vesicomyidae; genus Archivesica; species Archivesica marissinica. The sequence goes on from CM026387.1 coordinate 39,016,091, forward strand.
CCCCAATGAGAGGTGTCTCAAATGGCACCCCTCACACTGCCCCCCCCCCCAATGAGAGGTGTCTCAAATAGCACCTCTCACCCTGCCCCCCGAATGAGGTGTCTCAAATGGCATCCCTCACACTGCCCCCCGAATGAGGTGTCTCAAATGGCATCCATCACACCTGCCCCCCGAATGAGGTGTCTCAAATGGCAACCTCACCCCTCCCCCACCCAAATGAGAGGTGTCTCAAATGGCACTCCTCACCCTCACCCCCCCCCCCGAATTAGGTGTCTCAATTGGCACCACTTCCTCTCCCCCCAAATGAGTTCTCAAATGACACTCCCAACCCCTCACCCCCGAATGAGTGTCCCAATAGCATCCTTCACCCCCCCCATAATGATGTTTCTAAAATGGCACCCCTCACCCCCATCAACCCCCTCCCCAAACCCGAATGAGAGGTGTCTCAAATGGCACCCCTCACCCCCCGAATGAGGTTCTCAAATGGCCCCCTCACCCCCTCCCGATTGAGAGGTGTCTCAAATGGTATCCCTCACCCTGCCCTCCCTGAATGAAAGGTGTCTCAAAGGCATCCCTCACCCCCCCCCCCCCCGTATGAGAGGTGTCTCAAATGACATCCCCCTCACCCCCCCCACCCCGTATGAGAGGTGTCTCAAATGGCATATCTCACCATGCCCTCCTCGAATGAGAGGTGTCCTCAAATGGCACCCCCTCACACTGCCCCCCTCCCCGAATGAGAGGTGTCTCAATGGCACACCCTCACACACACTCCCCCCCCCCCCTCCCCCGAATGAAAGGTGTCTCAAATTTCGCAAAATAGTTCATGCAGCCTTAATTATCCCCACATTATGTATTGTAAGCAACTATATTTAAAATGCCCCCCCCCCTCCTCCCCCCGTCCCGTCGAATGAGATGTGCCCCCCCCCCACACACACACACCCTGGTCTCTAAGATTGCTACACTAAGACATGGCCAACGCATACATCATATGTGCGTGAGGTAACATCCGGTGATCATAGGACCATACTACAGAATAGTACCATTAAGCATTTAGGAAATGTAGGATTATACACTAAGTTATCGGTAACATAAAGAAATCAATAGGAGATTCATTGGTCATCTCTCAAATATCTGGCAGCAGTCGGAGGAAATGACCACTTACTATTCGGTAACAATATGTTGACCTTTTATTTTGAAAATAACCGTCCAATAATGTTACCCAGAATGAGTTATCTCCTTCACTGAAGAGTTTGTAGATATCGCAGTCTGCCTGTTGCCTGCGGGTACTAGGATTACACGAATCAGGTGCGACAGTAAGCGGTATGATTTGATTATAAGTAGGATGTACGTGTCGGCGTGTGATAAGCCTCGATTTATTATGCATTCTTGTGTATGTCATAAACGGCTTATTTCCGGTCGTAATTTCTCACAGCGTTTGAGACGGAGTTCCGTTGAGCGGCGCGTCATTGCCACCTTGGTGTATAAAACCGGATATTTAGTCTATAGGTTCAATAATACAGACGGATCTGTAGTCCAGTGGTAACACGCTGGACTGGTAATCCAGGGATCGCAGGTTCGATCCCCCGTCTGACCCTAATACAATTAACAGTCTTTCAGATGGGACGTTAAACCGAGGTGCTTTACACCGTGCACGTAATGGAATGGGTATTTGTCTGTATCATTGCTCTATCCTCCAAATATTTAAAATGACTAATCTCTTGAGGAGGCGTCGCTCATATGGGCAACCGGTAGCGACGATAAATAAACGCAAAACACACATAGGTTCAATGGAAGCCCATTTAAGCTGGTTTCATTAACCTACAGTGAAACCGTTTTATTTTTAGTACATTTTTTTTATCAACATTGTATCCCTTTGGATCTCAAACATATATCGTTAAGGCGTGATTCGCGAGGCATGTACACGTCGGGGTCAAACCTCAACGGGTAAGCGAACCTTCGCGTGGACAGATCATAACATACTCGAACACGCACGCGCGCGCGCAGACTGTAGTTTTCAACATCAAACCAGGCATCGTGATGCTGTTCTTTAGGGTCAGCTGGGCTCATGGTAGGTCATCCGCTTTTCATTACCGTATACATGTACACTTAGGCCGATTAAAACCCCGGTAGACGGATCTGTAGTCCAGTGGTAACACTCTGGACTGGTAACCCAGGGATCGCAGGTTCGATCCCCCGTCTGACCCTAATAAAATTTACAGTATTTCAGATGGGACGTTAAACCGAGGTCTCGTGTCGGTGCTTTACATCGTGCACGTAAACGAACCAGAGGAGATTCTGGAATGGGTCTCTGTCTGTATCATTGCACTATCCTCCAACTATCTAAAATGACTAATATCTTCAGGAGGCGTCGCTCATATGGGCAACCGGTAGTGACGATAAATAAACGTAAAACACACACGCCGGTTGCGCTTTATTTATTGTTGCGTTTGTTGCTGCTGTTGGTAGTTTAGCTTTCAAAATAAATAAATATGCACAATTATTATTAATTGTCATTTAAATGTGAAGCATACATTAATACTTTTGTAAATGATTCTTTAAGGAGGGAACCAACCCGATGTAGGCTATCTGGAAATAGAAACTGGCTGATACGCAGGCATCGATAGAAACCAACGCATTTGTAAACTTTGTAATGTGAACTCAATTGAGGATGAATACCATTTCTTAGTGTGTTGTCCGCTATATATTCATTTGAGAAGAAAATATTCATTAAATTCTGGAAATTTTTTGTATATAATGCCAACAACCAATCAAAGAAGATTACATAATCTTGCCAAATATATCAAAGAAGCAATTGCAATACGTGAACATACCCTTACCATGCTAACTGTTCCGTAAATTATACTATTAGTTGTAACTGTTTGTTGTTTTGTCTGTTTTGTCTGTATAAATTCGAAGTTAAATGCATGTATATATGATTATATTCACCTCTTTGCCATATTACAACTAGTATTTGTTAATGGCCAAAAGCATGTTTGTATATTGGTGATTTGCCGAATAAACTTTGAACTTTGATTAAAACTATATGAAGATGAACCCTTAGCCTGGGAACAGGGTTTATATATGTTGCCTGGTCAGTCATATAAATATATTTTTCGATATTACGCCAAGTTATTAAAATTGCCATATATACCTGGTACCAACATCTAGTACGCAGTGGAAATAATTACCTTAAGCGTTTAGCTTTCAGTTCAATCCACATATCACGATATAAATGTATGTTTCTGTATATTTCTCAATGTATATTACATGTATCCTGATAAATAAATAAATATGTCTAAACCAATCCATATAGCACGATATAAATGTATGTTTCTGTATATTTCTCAATGTATATTACATGTATCCTGATAAATAAATATGTTTAAACCAATCCATATAGCACGATATAAATGTATGTTTCTGTATATTTCTCAATGTATATTACATATATCCTGATAAGTAAATAGGTTTAAACCAATATATAAATGTATGTTTCTGTATATTTCCCAATGTATATTACATGTATCCTAATAAATAAATATGTCTAAACCAATATATAAATGTATGTTTCTGTATATTTCTCAATGTATATTACATGTATCCTGATAAATAAATATGTTTAAACCAATCCATATAGCACGATATAAATGTATGTTTCTGTATATTTCCCAATGTATATTACATGTATCCTGATAAATAAATATGTCTAAACCAATATATAAATGTATGTTTCTGTATATTTCCAATGTATATTACATGTATCCTGATAATAATATGTCTAAACCCATATCATAAATGTATGTTTCTGTATATTTCCCAATGTATATTACATGTATCCTGATAAATAAATATGTCAAACAATATATAAATGTATGTTTCTGTATATTTCCCAATGTTATTACATGTATCCTGATAAATAAATATGTTTAAACCATCCATATAGCACGATTAATGTATGTTTCTGTATATTTCCCAATGTATATTACATGTATCCTGATAAATAAATATGTCTAAACCAATATATAAATGTATGTTTCTGTATATTTCTCAATGTATATTACATGTATCCTGATAAATAAATATGTCTAAACCAATATATAAATGTATGTTTCTGTATATTTCTCAATGTATATTACATGTATCCTGATAAATAAATATGTCTAAACCAATATATAAATGTATGTTTCTGTATATTTCTCAATGTATATTACATGTATCCTGATAAATAAATATGTCTAAACCAATATATAAATGTATGTTTCTGTATATTTCTCAATGTATATTACATGTATCCTGATAAATAAATATGTCTAAACCAATATATAAATGTATGTTTCTGTATATTTCCCAATGTATATTACATGTATCCTGATAAATAAATATGTCTAAACCAATATATAAATGTATGTTTCTGTATATTTCCCAATGTATATTACATGTATCCTGATAAATAAATAGGTTTAAACCAAATATATATTTTTAACACAGAGACCATTAGTTGAGTGTAGAGTTTCATTTTTCCAGAAGTAAAAAATGTGAAAAATCTGGAACCCATGCTGATGAACCCTAGGCACGTTTAGTTTATACCAATTAGTATTAGCTCGATGGTGAAACAAGTTACAACATTAGATTAAGAGACCTCCATCCAAATGGAATACATCGCCATGAAGGTGAGAGAGAAGACGAAATGCGGAATATGTATGTGTCTTGCCTATAAATGGCTACATCTTGGCTCGAACTCCAGACCGCTCATATCTGAAACCAACGCTCTACCACTACGCCATCACGATGTGCACATCTTACAGGTTGTTGTTGTTGTCGTCGACGTCGCGTCGTCGTTGTTGTTGTTGTTTGTTGTCGTTGTTGTCGTTGTTGTCGTTGTTGTCGTTGTTGTCGTTGTTGTTGTTGTCGTTGTTGTTGTTGTTGTTGTTGTCGTCGTCGTCGTTGTTGTTGTTGTTGTTGTCGTCGTCGTCGTCGTCGTCGTCGTCGTCGTCGTCGTCGTCGTCGTCGTCGTCGTCGTCGTCGTCGTCGTCGTTGTCGTTGTCGTTGTCGTTGTCGTTGTCGTTGTTGTTGTTGTTGTTGTTGTTGTTGTTGTTGTTTTTGTTGTCCGATACAAGTAAATATAGTGTACCATAAAACTAAAGTACTGATTATGTCAAATGATCCCACTATCAAAATAATTGTAATCGCACCATGATGGCGGTAAAATCTAACAAACTTTATGACATATATTATAAACATAATGCATGATTTCATCTATAAATTCATCGATAATATCATTTTATGATTATTTATCAAAATATAGCGGCACAGTTACTGATGTAAATAGGATGCCATCTGTTCGCTTTCCAACTTTGATCACAGTAAAGTAAACACCGATTTTGATCATAATTTCATATAAAATTCCGCTGCAATCTTTCATAACAGTTACTATGTAAATCTAACAATACCGACACACAGTTTCGCCCCGAGCTTTGTCGTACGCACAATTTGCATCCGGAACAGCTGTATTCAGTTTAATCAAAGCACACGATCATATTAAGCAAATATCACGGATGAAAACTTGCGTTTTAACTGTGATCATATAACAGAAGATTTTTAAAATACCGATACAAGACCCTTAAAGGGTCGGATATTTGCGAATCTAGCTCAAACTAATCAGTTCACAACTGATCAAACACCAGATAGTATGATCAATCGCCGAATCTTGTTTAATTATCATCGAATCATACAGATCACATGAATTTAAATTAAAAGAGAGCCCATTTTCTTTCATTTCGTCATTTTTTCAGTCCATACGCCACGCGACGGATTGTTGTGACGCGTGCCCGTACATGACAGGTGCGTCTGCAGTCTCGCAGAACGCATAATTATCATAAATGCAACATGCCGGTACTTCATTTTACGACCTTTGAACATAACTAATAAATTAATAATATAAATGAAATATTGAAAAAAAGAATTGCTTGGATATTGAAATTAATGAAAGGCTATATTGATATGACGCGTAATGTCGTTTGCGGATATTTTAATATATACGTGTAATCCCTTTCTTGTGATTTCTTGCAGCGGATGTCGTCTGCTCTTGTTGCGGATGTCGTCTGCCCTTGCGGCGGATATCGTGTGCTCGCCAGTGTCCATAAGGTGTGACCACACGTACTTGTTTGATGGTTTGTATTTTGACCCGCTCGCCTCCGTGGTCGAGTGGTTACGGTCGCTGACTAGTATACGACTAATCTGTCATCACTGATTGTCACGGGTTCGAGCCCCGCTCAGATCGTGTTTCTTGATATGAAAACGTTGACAGTTCCTAACGGAGGTTGGTGCACCAAGTACTGGTTAACCGCTGGAGCCTGCCCAGGAAAGGTGTTGTTAGGTAAACTGCCAGTCGCTCAAATAGGCGACCGGTAGCGACGTTAAATAAACTTTAATACAACAAATAATTCTGATTTATAGTTTATGCCCACATCTAATGTAATAAAGCGACTTTCCAGCACTAAGACCATATCTCCCCCGATCCCACCTATCTTCCACAAGCCAGCAGGATAGCTTACTCATGTACATTGATGAACACGACCCCGCGGTTGGGCTCAAACCCCGGCGTTGATGGGCAAGTGGTTGCCAGTGGACAGCGTTAACCACTCGGCCATAGAGGCCAACATGCCACGCATTCCAGTATTGCCATCTTCAAAACATTATAAGACAGTACTATAATACGTATTGTTCAGTCATTTTATGGACAATTGATGTGATGCCACTTACAAGAAATGGACGCTCTCCGGCAATATACAGACGGATCTGTAGTCAAGTGGTAACACGCTGGACTGGCAATCCATGGATCGCAGGTTCGATCCCCCGTCTGACCCTAATACAATTAACAGTCTTTCAGATGGGACATTAAATCGAGGTCTCGTGTCGGTGCTGTACACCGTGCACGTAAAAGAACCAGAGGAGAATCTGGAATGGGTCTCTGTCTTTGATTGAATGTTTATTGTATGCCTTGTGTTCATTTTATTGTCATGTTGTGTCATTGTATACTAGAGGACATAGAAAACGCACACTTCGGATAAGTGTGTTTTTACATGAAAAACAATAACTATATAAATACATAATTTTAAACATTTTGGAATATTTTTAGTTGTTCAGTTTGTGTTTTGTAATAAACATGTGATGGACTTCTTCGTATTTCGTTTTCATGTAATAATAATCATATAATGTAGGTGTGCGTTTTCTATGTCCTCTAGCATATAATGTAGGTGTGCGTTTTCTATGTCCTCTAGCATATAATGTAGGTGTGCGTTTTCTATGTCCTCTAGTATATAATGTAGGCGTGCGTTTTCTATGTCCTCTAGTATATATAAATGTAGGTGTGCGTATTCTCTGTTCTCTAGTATATAATGTAGGTGTGCGTTTTCTCTGTCCTCTAGTATATAATGTAGGTGTGCGTTTTCTCTGTCCTCTAGTATATTATATCTATGTTCATGCTTGATGTATTTTCACCGAATATTGAAATATCTTTATCTATATGGCGGAAACACAGGGTCAGTATGTTCAGAACCAAAAAAATAAAACTGGAGAATCCGGGTATCGATCCCGGTACCTCTCACATGCTAAGCGAGCGCTCTACCACTTGAGCTAATTCCCCGACTGTACTTATATTATGATAATTATATTGTGTTGTTTTGTACTTGGAGATAACCATATGCATGTATATATAGATATACTGTAAATGATAACGTAACCAGGTCCGTAGGCACACAGGCACACCGAGGAAATTGCATCGGTTAAAATTTACAAAAACAAACTAAAAAGAAAAAGAAAATGCAAAAAATAAACAATTGCTGTATAAAATGTTGACTGCTACTAGAGAGTAGAAAGGTCAGTACATATATATACGTCAACATCATTAAATCAGAAAATCGCTTCTATACTCAACAATTGTAAGGGGGAACATGCCCGGACCACCCCCTAGATTTCCTCGGTTGAAATTTGCCTCTGACTACGGTACTGGTAACACCAACAAAAAATCTTAATTGCCTAGAATGTTATTAATAGTACATATAATGTTGCCTTGCTGGTAATGTCACGGATATCCAACCGTACAATTAGCAGATGTTATCGATACAACATAGGAGCCTACATACTTCATTCACAGACATCCGGCGCAAACACTGACCACCCCCTTCCCACTGGCTACTACATCCCAGGACAATGTCAGGCGCGTAGCTAGGCTTACGCATGTACGCACGTGCATAAGTTTTTATTTTGACAGTTCCTGAAAATGAAAATTATAGAAATGCAAAAAATGTAATAAAAGCTGGATCGTAAGGGCACATACATTGGTCATTCACAAGAAAGCAGACATGATCGAAATTCCAACATATATTGATTGTAGCTGATGTTCATAGTATGCAAAAGTCACCCGAGACAATATAGCGGAAAAATCTCCCCCTAGAATGGTGCGTAATCCATATTTAGGCCTAGCTACGCGCCTGAATGTTACACCCCAAAATGCATTGTAGCATCAATGAAATATCATTTCTAGTTTCATTTCTGGGAAAATAATGTAGTAACCGGGGGTATGCGCCGGGTGCCCGCGACTTAATTAAGATGGCTATATTCTATATATTTACGTGTGTTCTATATATGGCTAAGAAACACAAGTACACCAATTAAACAACAACAATTATGGTTCAACCAATGAGCGACACAGCTGGCCTTTTTATTACCTCCTTTGACAGATAAAAGTCCGATTTATCCCGAAATGTACATTAGTCCTTTTAGTTGGAATCCTTGGTGTTTACTGTTGTTCCCCAGCCATTTGCTGCGGTATGATAACTGTGATTTCATCCAAATCATGTTAATTAATTGATAGCCAATTTATACAGTAATCATTGGATATGCTGTAGGATATCTGTCGTTATTTAATAATTTAATAATTATAAGATGAGAAAACGATTTAAAATGGACAGCAGGTGGTGCAAAGGAAACAGACTACGATAAAAACAGAGGAACCCTATCTACGTTTATGAGTACTCAGGGGCATCGACTGACTAATGTTTCTCATTTGTTTAGGTAATATGTCCATGAAGAGTTAGGAACACACCTGAAGCCATGCACATACCATATAATCATGTAAGAGTGTGTCTGGCTTTATGTCATCGTATTGTGTATGCGGGAGCGGTGCAATCAATAGCCTCCGTGCATAGCATATCTTGCCGAAATGAAATGCAAGACATGTTGAGAGAAGCGAAACTAAGCTATGGTTGGCTAATCAGAGATTTTCGGAGATGCTATACAATTATATACACATATCCTATGAACAGGCGTTGATATAGTTTGCCTGCCTGGTCAGTCATATAAATATTTAACACCGATACCATTTTGAGTCAGACGGATCTGTAGTCCAGTCGTAGCACGGTAGACTGGTAATCCAGGGATCACAGGTTCGATCCCCCGTCTGACCATAATAAAATTAACAGTGTTTCAGATGGGACTTTAAACCAAGGTCTCGTGTCGGTGTTGTACACCATACACGTCAAAAAACCAGAGGAGACCCTGGAATGGGTCTCTGTCTGTATCATTGCACTATTCTCCAAAAATCTAAAATGACTAATCTCTTCATGAGATGCCGCTCATATGGGCGACCGGTAGCGACGATAAATACGCGTAAAGCTCGTAAAACACACACTTTAAGTCATTTTGCCAGAAGTAAAAAAAGTGAAAAATCGACAGACTGGAACCCAGACTAACATTCATGATAACATAATGTCCCCCTCTAACGAAAGAGTATTTGAAAATAAATGCTTCCCTGAAAACTAACATGTAATTAAACCCCCACAATATGTGACGATGATATTTTAAGTAAAAAGTTATTTTAAAAACTAATTGTAAAAAGCATATACGCTATGAATAAATATTAATAATTTTGCATTAACTCTCTTTTGTACGCTGATATTACAAAGGCTTGCAATTTGTTTTCGGTCTTCTATCAAGACTAAGATTAAAATCTGTAACAATATAGTTTGATAATTTCTGAAATTAAAATGCATAAAATAGATATATTTCATATGTTCAACTCTTCATGCGATGTAGGCTCAGACGTAAGACTTATATGCGGCGTGCAAGGCTCGAACTCATCCCATTCCCCTTAATAAATTACATAAAATCGGAACAAAACATAAATAATTTCTGATGCAAAACTTATATGCGGCGTGCAAGGCTCACACTCACTGAATACTTGTTCAGATACCATGTATGCAAGTTCAACGCACTCCTATGTCAATACATCTCGATTACGAGGTGGGCACCGTATTCCTCCCCCCACCCACCCAGTATTGGGAGATATTTACTAGACAAAAACAGCCTCGGAAAATACTTGTCGTTGGGGTTTTGGGGTTTTGGGGTTAAAATTGAGTTGTCTGTATTTGTCTGTATTGTGCAGGCGGGGTTCAAACTCACAACGTCTCGATTACAAGGTGGGTACCGTATTTATGTCCCCCACATAACATGGAAAACATTGAATATATATACTAGACAAAAACAGTCTCAGGCAATATTTGTTTTCAGGGTTTTTGAGGTCATACTTGTAGATCTGTCTGTATTGTGCATAATGAGTAACCACACTCCTTGTTTTCAACTGTATTATTTCCAAAACCATCTCCTTACAATATCATATTTGAAGCCGTTGCCCTTTTTATTAAAACTAGTATATAATGCAAACAATAACTATGTGTGTTACGCTTATTTATCGTCGCTACAGGTTACCCATATGAGCGACGCCTCCTGGAGCGATTAGTCATTTTAGATTGTTGGAGGATATTGCAATGAAACAAACAGAGACCCATTACAGAGTCCCCTCTTGTTATTTTACGTGCACGCAGTAAAGCATCGACACGAGACCTCGGTTTACAGTTCCATCTGAAAGACTTTATTTTATTAGGGTCAGACTGGGGCTAGAATCTGCGATCCCTGGAGTACCAGCCCAGCGTCTTAACCACTGGACTACTGACAGTAGAGACAAACACTACGATTAATACGCACTTTTAATATCCCGCAAATCGAAATAGTATATGGCGACTATTTCGGACGCGTTAGTACATAGCCTTGTACTTAATTATAACGAGATGGCCCTAACGGGACACCGTAGTTAATAATAATGACTGTTCATCATTCTTATTAAATTATGAAATATATTTGTAATAAATGGGAGTCGACAGCTGTAGACATATTTCCCGGTCGATCTCCTCTGACCGGGGCACATCCCGCAGCAGCAGCGTAGGATTCTGGGATCTTCTGGTCGTCGATCTTGTGAAGGGGAGGCTCGCCAGCATGTGGATCCATGGCTACGGCACATCAGGACAGATCCACCAGCTCTTCTAGATAGTGGACACTCTAGATAGTGAAATTGACGCACTATATCTTCGCCGGCTTTTTTCGACACTTTCTCTTCCTTCTTCTACTTCTCCGGCGGATAGACGAGACGGCGGACCTGAGGGAGCGGCAACAGTCGTGGATCCACGCTCCCCCGAGCTACACCGGAGTTTAGTAGACTCGTTTGCGACAATCGACGACCAGATGTCTAACTGTCAGATCCGTATTAATGCTGCTGCGGGGTGACCAACAGTGAGGAGTGTGGCCCTACAAAGGACCACGTACAGACCAGGCCTTGTCAACCTGGCCGGCACAGAAAGAAGTAACCACCTGATGACGTCTTCATAAGCCACACAGAATACAGAACCTTCAGAGAATACCGAACTAATCAACGTAGAAGAACAGGAATAATCATCATAGAAGCATAGGAATAATCATCACAGAACACGTATAATCATCATCGAATAACCACCACAGAAGAATCACCTTAGGACAAGAAGAATCACCTTAGACAAGAAGAATCACCTTAGGACATAACCATCTTAGAAAATACAGTCGCCCAAATGCATTTATGCGGTGGCGACTATAAACAAAATTACGTCGTTCGTTCGTAGACATATTTACCGTCGGTTAAAGACTGTGTAACTACATACTCCTTTCATCGAGAGAATACATTATTTAATATAAAAAAAGTTCACCAAAAGGTCAAATAGCAACATCATAGTTGATGCGAATTTAAATGTGTTTGTTATCTCTTATTTATACAGATATGTTGTGTTCAACATGAACCTTTTCCTGAAATATATTCGTATGACTTCTAGACGTGACAGGTCAATATGCGCTAACTATGCTATAAATGTACATGCACCGTCTGCATAATTATATTAAATAAATAAACACAACACATAACAATATTTCCTGCCAATAGTGACGAAGATCTCAGGTTAAGACAATTTAAGTATATTCATATGACCTCTGTGCATGACAGGTCAATCTGCGTTAACTATACTACAGGTGCAAGCATATATATATATATGTACTCTCTGCTTAATTGTATTAAATAAATATACACAACAATAAAACTAGTTCCTGCCAGTAGTGATGAAGATCTCAGGTTAAGACAAATTATTTACGAATATTATTTTCTCAGAAAATATCTTCTGTACTGAGTAATTGTATCACATTTTAAGTCTAGACATTTGTTTTCTCATAAAATTAAGATTGATAAATCTTCACACTCATGCGATGTACCATACATTAATTAATCTATCGCGTCACGTAGTTCTTGTTCGTACCTCCACACCGTGCACGTCGGGAACAAAGCACAGCTCACAGCAGGAAATTGGATCACCTGTTCCGAAGTGACCAATCCACGCCGCTGACGCATACAGACGAGGACCCGCATCGACTCTTTTTGAGTGTCTTACACTTACCTAGATCAACGACAGCTAACACTGGGGCGTTGAAGAGGCGACGAGTGACTGGGTAGGAGAAGACGGCAGTCGTTTCGCGTGGATGGCGCACTCGTCGCCTCGAACTCTTTTATCTGTCTTCAATCTCGGGTGAGCTGTTGGAGACGGAGGGATGCGACCTCGACCCCGGATGCGTCAACGGGGTGGACAACGACGGAACAACAGAACCATTTTGCTGCTGTGAGCCGACTAATCGTGGAGGATGTGGCCCTAAAAAGGATCGCACACAGACCAGGACTTGTCACCCTGGCACAGAAAGAAGGAAGGAGCCATCTGAGGATGTCACCATAAGCATCACAGAGAATAATCATCTTAGAACGCTCGCCCATATGGTTTACCGGTGGCGAGGATAAATAAACGTACATCATCATCATCATCAAAAAGGACGTAGTTTTACTAAAATACTTGGGTAATTCTAGTTTTGTAAGGAATATAAATTATATTATAACAACCATTTTAGAAAGTGTGACAGTCATTTTGAAGAGGCATATGCATGATTCCTAGCAAAGCTTCGTGGTAAATGTAATTTTATTTGGCTTGACACCTGCCTGCTCACGGGGATTGAGTACATGAACAATCGGAAACGAGATACCAACCAATGACCTTGTATCCAGAACTTCAAACGCCATCTCCTCACCATCCACCATCGTCCTGTATTTATACTTGGACTCCGTCATCATCACGTAGTTCAATACAGTGAGAGTATGTGTCAGTTATGTACACGCGGTTATCGTGCGTAATCACTCTGGGTTTTTTGTCATGATTATGGTGAATATTGGATAGTATGTATGTATTTTCCATTAATGTCAAACCCCTTGCGGGGACCTATACATGTTTTCCTGGGCAGGCTTAGCCGACCTAAGTGGTTAACCAGTACTAAGCAATGTGTGCGAGGTGCATTGCTCAATGACACTACATACGTGGCCTGACCGAGTATCGATCCCGAGACCGTTCTATTCCAAATCCGACGCTCTACCACTGGACCACGGACGCCACACTAGTAGTTATGGGTGCGTAGTATAGCAAGACGTTTTCATGTTGTCATCGTCTCGTTTGGTTTTAAATCAATATTCCTTGATGGTCATAATGCACGAACGAACAACACGGGCTACTTTTGTTATTATTTTATAAATAAAAACTCCTCTTCGTGGGATTCGAACCCGTACGTATTTGACTGAACAAAACAATCGGACTAACGATACATGAGCTTTCAAAGACGACCATTTTGATCTCTCACACCAATGCATTATTGAAGCATATAGTTTAACCCATTTCATTCTGGATACATTTAAAGGCTTTTGCAAACAAACAACATAGATCCAGATCAGCTGCAGCGTGACGCTGCACGCTGATCAGGATCTATGTTGTTTGCTACATAGCCAAGTGTCTTAGCAAGATCATCTGAATAGTAAACAGCATAGAGCCTGATCAGACAGCCTGTTCCATGGCGGCTGATCTGGCTCTATGTTCTTTGCAAATACTGTTTGAACGGTATCCAGAATGAAATGGGTTAATAGTTTTGAGAGAGTTTGCCAACAATGACCGTTGCTACCATTCGCATGGCTGGTCGTTGTGGACAGGGTTTCCTGTACATGTGCAGGTATTAATCTTCTTCCCAGCGAATGACTAAGAAAGAAAAAACAAAACGTACTTCCAACACGGATAACCTACTCGAGACACAATTTATATACCAAAAAAAAATCTATTCATGTTTTTTATGGTAATTTATGATTAATAATATAACTAATACCGTGTCGTATATTTTAAAGACCACGTTAGACTGTACTAACGGGGTCGAAACTACGGACTTTTTTCTTTTCAGCACTTCTTGACGGTTTACATTTACACACAAAGACATACAATTAAAGTATAGCCATACATTTGTAATAACATTTTTATATATTATGAAACACATTCCGTAATTCTGATTCATCTTTATAGGAGAAACTGGCAATGGGGGGTGAGGCCACACATATCTTGTTTCTTGTCCCCCCCCCCCCAGCATGAAAACGGTAAGCGGATACAAGATCTGTTTTCGCTGTATTCATAGCACTGATACATTTATTAGCTATTCAGTCGTCAATATAATGTTGCTGTTGCTGTTGTTGTGGTTACTACAGGTGGACCACTTTAAGGTTATACCACTTTAGGGACATGATCTAGTGACCCCTTAAGGGACGTGATTGATGGGTCCCTTGGTAGTCAAGTTAATAATGCTAATGGGTCATTAATTAGCAATAAATATTAATAAAATGGGCATGGTCGTTTGCCCATTCAGTTGCATACCCCTAAAGTGACTCATCTGTAGTGTTGTTGTTGTCATCGTCGTAGTCGTGGTCGTCGTCGCCGCCGCCGTCGCCGCCGCCGCCGCCGCCGCCGCCGCCGCCGCCGCTGCTGCTGCTGCCTGCCACTGGTTTTAATCTATTTGCTTGGAACACGTATATATATTAAAATAGTAAGGCGCCTCTGCCAAGTATAGATATAACTTTTTGTACTGGCCTGAAAATATACCTGACAAAACTCTAACAAAGAAATTACATCACGTTGGACATGTTTTTGTGTTAGATGTAGGTATTCACAGCGAATTAACTTGGTAATAGATATAGGAGTCATGTGACAAACCGAGTGGTTTTATACGACTGACTGAATACTATACTGTACACAACGTACTGTGAGGTAACCTAGGTTATACTGTCACCTTTCGTGGCAGGTACATGTGAATATAGCAACCACGATGCCCGTTATGCACTGCGGTACGGCAGATGCCCGTTATGTACTGATGTACGTCAGATGCTCGTTATGTACTGCGGTACGGCAGATGCCCGTTATGTACAGCGGTACGGTAGATGCTCGTTATGTACTGCGGTACGGTAGATGCCCGTTATGTACTGCGGTACGGTAGATGCCCGTTATGTACTGCGGTACGGCAGGTGCTCGTTATGTACTGCGGTACGACAGATGCCCGTTATGTACTACGGTACGGCATATGCCCGTTATGTACAGCGGTACGGCAGATGCCCGTTATGTACTACGGTACGGTAGATGCCCGTTATGTACAGCGGTACGGCAGATGCTCGTTATGTACAGCGGTACGGCAGATGCCCGTTATGTACAGCGGTACGGCAGATGCCCGTTATGTACAGCGGTACGGCAGATGCCCGTTATGTACAGCGGTACGGCAGATGTCCGTTATGTACTGCGGTACGGCAGATTCCCGTTATGTACTGCGGTACGGCAGATTCCCGTTATGTACTACGGTACGGTAGATACTCGTTATGTACTGCAGTACCGCGGATGTCCGTTATGTACTGCGGTATCGCGGGTGTCCGTTATGTACATACATTATGTAACAGTAAGCTGCCCAGACTGAAGGTACATACAGACACGGACACATTATATACATCTACACTGTGTGTATGGCTACCCACTATCTTATATAAAAGTGGAATATACGGACAATTAAGTGAAGACAATGACTGCATACTCAGCACAATCCCTCTCAGCGTTTCAACCTGTACTTATGTAAACATTTATTCAACAATTTGCTTCCGTATCCACGTGATATCAAGGGAGGTGGCGCCTGTCGCCTGTCCAAACAGAAAGCCTGAATCTCTTTCAATTACCAATTACGTATTCTAAGTATGCCAAGGGTCCTAGAAGCGGACCAAGTATCTCTTGAGCTGTATTTATACAAATATGTGTAAGCATGCCGCTTCAAGCCGCACGAACCAGTAAGTAACAGGTACATCACCCGTCTGCACTAGGACGAAATCTGGCTACACTTGGAAATTTAGGGTATATATATATATATATATATATATATATATATATATATATATATATATATATATATATATATAATATAAGTTGGACCGATTTTAGTACATATGACCACCTCCGTTGTCCAGTGGTTAAGGTCGCTGATTTTACCACTGTAACCTATCATCACTGATGATCACGGGTTTGAGCCTCGCTCAGACCGTGTCTCTTTATATGAAAACGTTTGCAGTTTCTTACGGAGGTTGCTGAACCAAGTACTTGTTAACCGCTGGAGCCTGCCCAGGAAAGGTGGTGTTAGGGTCATATGGGCAACCGGTAGCGACGTTAAATAAACTTTAATAACAAATAGTACATATAGGAGGCGTTGTTGTGTTGTTTCAAATTTATACAGGTCTGCGTACAGAAGACCCATCTTGTCTGACAATTCTGAGACAGGCAAAAGCCTGAAAATAGCCATTTAGTGTTACATAAAAACACTGTGTTGTCTACCATCCCCTCCACAACCTCCTAGTGGTACTAGTTCGAAAAAACGTCTGCGTAAAGTGGCAGCCGCAGCGTAGTTGACTCAAAACGGTGTAGTAGTAAGATATTCCTTCCATGATTCGATGCTAGTTCCTTTGAACAAAAGCAATATCAGGTCACAGAGAACCACTTCAACACAACCCGCCTGCTGTGCTATGGTATAAGTACATGCTTAACCATTGCTGTGTGGCGTCGTGTGAAGGTTGGAAGAAGTTTCACAATTGAAGGTATTCGAGAAGGCAATGATAGTCTGTCGCTAGCCAATTCACCTGAAGATATACCGGATAGTAGGCAGTGGTACATCTGTTCTTATTTATTTCACAGTGTCTACTCGGACGACGTGTACACCCTTGGTTCTGAGTGGCCTGCAGATAGCACACTGGTCATACGTTATTTATCGTCGCTACCGGTTGCGCATATGAGCGACGCCTCCTGAAGAGAATAGTCGTTTTAGATTTATTTTTGGAGGATAGTGTAATGATACAGACAGAGACCAATTCCAGCATCTCCTCTGGTTCTTTTACGTGCACGGTGTACAGCATCGACACGAGACCTCGGTTTAATGTCCCATCTGAAAGACTTTTAGTTTTATTATGGTCAGACGGGGGATCGAACCTGCGATCCCTGGACTACCAGTCCAGCGTGTTACCACTGGTCTACACACTACACTTTTCTG
>CM026387.1:39038913-39051413 GCA_014843695.1 Archivesica marissinica
TCTCTCTCTCCATCGTGGCCATGGAATCCATCATGAATGATATTGATATAAGTTGTAAGAACTTGTATCACAATCGAGGTAAAATAAATGTGTCAAAACTATATATTATTTCTATTAGCTCGATTTTGAAACAAGTTCTTAAACTATGAGTTCAATTTCTCGAGACCTCATTCATGATGGAATCCACCGTCACGAGGGAGAGGTATAATCGCATCTCATCTCATTTTAAAAGGGAATACTGTGGATGCAGATCGTACATTCGTTGTATATATATATATATGGTGGGAGTGTTCTTTATAATCCGATAATTTCCGTTGTCATGGTTACGTTTATGACCTCATTGTAGGCATAGGATATAAGCGAAACGATCCAATATGTAAAATATTGGACTGTGTGAGGCGCGTAACATCTGTTTTAGGCTTATATCTTACTTAAAACACACATCCTACTAATTAAAATTGTTAATATTCTGCATATACGCTTAGTATTTAATATAATACTATAGCCTTTTGACACCAGTCCAATATTAATAATAATATAATTGGACTGCACGTACAAATTACAGATTATTATTCCAGCGTATTAACCACTGGACTACAGATCCGTCTTACTCTCAAACTGTATTTATACATTCTGTAATTATAATGTGGGACGTTGAGGTCTTACAAACGTTAGTATACATGTACTATTGAAGGCGGTGAATAATCCTGCATGCAACAGTTTCAGGCAGTCTACCTATATCACTATGTGTTACATGTATAAGGCATGCAACAGTTTCAGACAGTCTACCTATATCACTATATGTTACATGTATAAGGCATGCAACAGTTTCAGACAGTCTACCTATATCACTATATGTTACATGTATAAGGCATGCAACAGTTTCAGGCAGTCTACCTCTATCACTATATGTTACATGTATAAGGCATGCAACAGTTTCAGACAGTCTACCGCTATCACTATATGTTACATGTATAAGGCATGCAACAGTTTCAGACAGTCTACCGCTATCACTATATGTTACATGTATAAGGCATGCAACAGTTTCATGCAGTCTACCTATATCACTATATGTTACATGTATAAGGCATGCAACAGTTTCAGACAGTCTACCGCTATCACTATATGTTACATGTATAAGGCATGCAACAGTTTCATGCAGTCTACCTATATCACTATATGTTACATGTATAAGGCATGCAACAGTTTCAGACAGTCTACCGCTATCACTATATGTTACATGTATAAGGCATGCAACAGTTTCATGCAGTCTACCTATATCACTATATGTTACATGTATAAGGCATGCAACAGTTTCAGACAGTCTACCGCTATCACTATATGTTACATGTATAAGGCATGCAACAGTTTCATGCAGTCTACCTATATCACTATATGTTACATGTATAAGGCATGCAACAGTTTCAGACAGTCTACCGCTATCACTATATGTTACATGTATAAGGCATGCAACAGTTTCAGGCAGTCTACCTCTATCACTATATGTTACATGTATAAGGCATGTAACAGTTTCAGACAGTCTACCGCTATCACTATATGTTACATGTATAAGGCATGCAACAGTTTCAGGCAGTCTACCTCTATCACTATATGTTACATGTATAAGGCATGTAACAGTTTCAGGCAGTCTACCGCTATCACTATATGTTACATGTATAAGGCATGCAACAGTTTCAAACAGTCTACCTATATCACTATCTGTTACATGTATAAGGCATGTAACAGTTTCAGACAGTCTACCGCTATCACTATATGTTACATGTATAAGGCATGCAACAGTTTCAAACAGTCTACCTATATCACTATCTGTTACATGTATAAGGCATGTAACAGTTTCAGACAGTCTACCGCTATCACTATATGTTACATGTATAAGGCATGTAACAGTTTCAGACAGTCTACCGCTATCACTATATGTTACATGTATAAGGCATGTAACAGTTTCAGACAGTCTACCGCTATCACTATATGTTACATGTATAAGGCATGTAACAGTTTCAGACAGTCTACCGCTATCACTATATGTTACATGTATAAGGCATGTAACAGTTTCAGACAGTCTACCGCTATCACTATATGTTACATGTATAAGGCATGTAACAGTTTCAGACAGTCTACCGCTATCACTATATGTTTCATGTATAAGGCATGTAACAGTTTCAGACAGTCTACCGCTATCACTATATGTTACATGTATAAGGCATGCAGCAGTTTCTTTTATGTTTTTAATGTTATTGGGAAATAACTTCGAATTAGAAATTACGAGTCGTTTAACTTCAAATTAGTATGTTTAATATGCTTGTCTGGTGGAATGTGGTCGCTGAACCATTGAAAGTAAATAAATAGTAGCACGCGACAGTTGTCATCAAACATTTGACATATGGTGGTACATTTTGACACATGGCTCCAGCGTTTGGATACTTCGGTAAATACAATCACCTGCCTGGCTTCATCGTTAAAAATATTACAGTCATTGACTCGGGCAGATGGCTGTGAAAATGGGATATTTGTGTATCGCAATTTTATTGATCTGTCTAAAAATGTAATGCTTTGAACTATTGATTGTTTTTTGTGTATTGGCCAACCACAACAATTGTTGCCGTGACAACGAACTGGATCCTGTTACGCCCACTTGAAAACCAGTGTTTTAAATTTGAATACAACCGTTTCGGAGTTAAATTATGGGTATTTTTCCTCAATTTTCGTTGACGATGCCAAGATCACAGAAAAGTTGACATGCCCTTATAATGGATGTGTTTTCATCTAAAGACAAAGAACGCCAACAAAGGCCAGGTAGGCCCAATGGGCTCCGTGGCCGCTATAACTGTGTACGTTCTACTTTAATATAAGTTTGTGTCTGAATAATTACAAGTCTGTTCTCGTATGCATCATGTAATTTCCGTATTTTCTGTCGTCATTGTTTTTTATTTGCCTGGAACAATGAGGGACATCGCTGGGATTTCTATATTACCTCCCTTGGCCGATAACGTCCGATATATCCCGAAATGTACATCGGTCGTTGTAGTTGGATTCCTCTGTTTTTGCTGTTGTTCCCTAACTAGATGTTACGTCACCAAACACATGTTACTTCTGTGCTAACCATTGGATATAAAGTAGGATATCTGTCGAGATATAGTAATCTAATAATTATAAGATGAGAACGTGGATGTGCAAAGGAAACAACGATAAAAACAGAGGAACAACTTAAGAGGGCCTATATACTTTTAGTGGGTATTCAGGGCAGTAGATGACCGATGTCTCTCATTGGTACGGCATGGTACGGTCTTACACAATCCGATCCCACTTGATGACCCACTACATGAACACCAACTACATAATTATAGGGAATATCTCATCCGCTCTTCGGATCATGGGCCAAATCAAACCACTAGTATGCCCTGATAGGCAGTTATAGCGTGTTCGCTTCAGGTGCGAAAGGTCCGGAGTTTGAGCCCCGCTGGAGCCGTTATGAGTGTTCCCTTATGCAAGGAATTGAAATTCCACATTATCTCTTCTCTCTCCGTCGTGGTGATGGATTCCATCAGGAATGAGGTATCCAGGGTGGTAACTATAATGTGCAAGTACTTGTTTCGCAATCGAGCTCAAATAAATTTGTAGCAAAATTATTCATTTGAGTTCTCTCAATAAAGTCTTCATTATTATAATCAATTTATTATTACTTTTTTATTTATTTTTATTAAACAATTTATTATTGTTATTATTTGAAAATGTTCTCGGTGGAGATGTAGATCTCTTGAGCATATCAATAGAAACCACCTGGCAATTATTCCTTGTTTTATTTCTCCAATGAGTTTCGATGTAAACAAGGTGGATTTTAAACAAAACCTTCTTTCATACGAATAAATTGACCAATAATGTCATCAGTCAAGCTGGAAAACTAAATGCATGTGTTAAATGAACTTTGACACTAATAACCACATGTTGGTTCAAATGAAAGACATTACCAGAGCTTCCAACAACACAGACTTCCGCTGCAGGATCCACCAGACGCACACTGAGTGGCGTAGAATAAAAATAAATCTTCATTAGTATGCGCGCAGCAGATTGGAGAGTTTTGATATTATATAATAACGGCATGTGAGTAGGAAATTAAAACGAAATAAACATGTCAGTACCTCCTGTAAGACTTGAATAACTAGGTTACAAAGGTCCCAAGCAACCAACAATTGGACTATCAAGTTTGACCCTTGTGATGTCACAGCGGTCGTTATGTTTAAGTCACATGTATAACCTGTGGTTCGATCCCCCCGCTATACAATACTAAAATGACCCATATCGTGGACTTTCGGAATAGACCCCTGTCTGACCCTCATAAAATTAACAGTCTTTCAGATGGGACTTTAAACTGAGGTCTCGTGTCGGTGCTGTACACAGTGCACGTAAAGAACCAGAGGAGACTCTGGAATGGGTCACTGTCTGTATCATTGCACTATCCTACATAAATCTAAAATGGCTATTATCTTCAGGAGGCGTCGCTCATATGGGCAACCGGTAGCGACGATAAATAAACGTAAAACAAACAAGCTTGGATAAAGATGTCGATACCGCCGTATAAGGATACGTTTTCGAAGTAAGCGTCATTTCCACTGTAGTCATAGAGAACATTTCACGCTTCATTGGAACATTGGACACAAGAGAATCCTTTTCTACTAATATTGTAGATTTCTCACCCTTAACGGTGGCACCGCTATTTATATAAGCACCCTGGTGGTCTAAATCATATATGTCCGCATCCGCGGTCGAGTGGTTAAGATAGCTGACTTGTATACCACTGTAGCATATCATCACTGGTTCGAGTCACGTTCAGATCGTGTCTGCGTATATGAAAAAGTTGGCAGTTTCTTACGGAGGTTGGTGCATCAAGTACTGGTTAACCGCTAATGCCTGTCCAGGAAAGGTGCTGTTAGGTAAACTGCCCGTCGCTCAAATGGGCGACCGGTAGCGAGGTTAAATAAACTTGAACACGTGTCTGATAGTGTGCATTTCTCTGGTACTTCAGTTTACGTTGGCCTTTGTGTGTGACTAAACTGTGATTTGTGAAACTTATATTAAGCCAAATTTACTCAAATGCACACAGACTGACTTCACTTCAAGACTATGTCAACATTAAGTGAAGGAATTTAGTCATGTTTAGAAAACGGTACAATAACAACAACGACACGCGCATCAACTTGTTGCCACAAAGCGGTCACGTGACTCGAGCGGTTTAAATAAACTTTAAATATTTATAGAATAAATAGAGAGCAAACGAATAATTAATTGAAAGCAGATAGCGGTAATTATTGCTTGTGGAACATGACACCACACGGCAGCCAGTGACCGGTGGCTAGTGGTCAGTCTAGTTCGGACAATAGATACCACTCATTCAAACAGATGTCCCGTGGACGATATACATGTACATGTTTCAGTACAAATTAGTGATATTATCATTTGGATGGAAAGTACGTCGGTCCAAAATTCATGAAAATCAGACAAATAACAATATCGAATTATGTTAATAATATTGATGCGTTTTACCGAAATGTCGCGAAGTCGTAATAGCGGAGTGTATGTCGTAATAGCGGAGTAGGTTTCGTAATAGCGGAGTGTATGTCGTAATAGCGGAGTATGTTTAGTAATAGCGAAGTGTAAGTCGTGATAGCGCAGTATAAGTCGTAATAGCGCAGTATAAGTCGTGATAGCTCAGTATAAGTCGTGATAGCGCAGTGTAAGTCGCAATAGCGCAATGGAAGTCGTAATAGCACAATGGAAGTCGTAATAGCGCAGTGTAAGTCGTAATAGCGCAGTATAAGTCGTAATAGCGCAGTGTGAGTCGTAATAGCTCAGTGGAAGTCGTGATAGCGCAGTGGATGTCGTAATAGCGCAGTAGAAATCGTGATAGCGCTGTGTAAGTCGTGATATCGCAGTGTAAGTCGTGATAGCGCAGTGTAAGTCGTAATAGCGCAGTGGAAGTCGTAATAGCGCAGTGTAAGTCGTAATAGCACAGTGGAAGTCGTGATAGTGCAGTGGAAGTCGTGAGAGCGCAGTGGAAGTCGTAATAGCGCAGTGAAAGTCGTGATCGTGCAGTGGAAGTCGTGATAGCGCAGTGGAAGTCGTGATAGTGCAGTGGAAGTCGTGATAGCGCAGTAGAAGTCGTAATAGCGCAGTGGAAGTCGTAATAAGCGCACTATAAGTCGTAATAGCGCAGTGTAAGTCGTAATAGCGCAGTGTAAGTCGTAATAAGCGCAGCATAAGTCGTAATAGTGCAGTGTATGTCGTAATAGCGCAGTGGAAATCGTAATAGTGCAGAGTATGTCGTAATAAGCGCAGTATAAGTAGCAATGGCGCAGTATAAGTCGTGATAGCGCAGTGTAAGTCGTAATAGCGCGGTGTAAGTCGTGATAGAGCAGTGTAGGTCGTGATAGCGCAGTGTAAGTCGTAATAGCGCAGTGGAAGTCGTGATAGCGCAGTGTATATCGTGATAGTGCAGTGGGTTTCGTAATTGCGCAGTGTAAGTCGTAATAGCCAGTGTAAGTCGCAATAGCGCAGTGTAAGTCGTAATAAGCGCAGTGTAAGTCGTAATAGCGCAGTGGGTTTCGTAATAGCGCAGTGTATGTCGTAATAAGCGCAGTATAAGTCGTAATAGCGCAGTATTAGTCGTAATAGCGCAGCGGGTTTCGTAATAGCGCAGTGTAAGTCGTAATAGCGCAATGGAAGTCGTGATAGCGAAGTGTAAGTCGTAATAGCGCAGTGTAAGTCGTAATAGCGCAGTGTAAGTCGCAATAGCGCAGTGTAAGTCGTAATAAGCGCAGTGTAAGTCGTAATAGCGCAGTGGGTTTCGTAATAGCGCAGTGTATGTCGTAATAAGCGCAGTATAAGTCGTAATAGCGCAGTATTAGTCGTAATAGCGCAGCGGGTTTCGTAATAGCGCAGTGTATGTCATAATAGCGCAATGGAAGTCGTGATAGCGCAGTGTAAGTCGTAATAGCGCAGTGGAAGTCGTGATAGCGCAGTATAAGTCGTAATAGCGCAGTGTAAGTCGTAATTGCTCAGTGGAAGTCGTGATAGCTCAGTGTAAGTCGTGATAGCGCAGTGGAAGTCGTGATAGCGCAGTAGAAGTCGTAATAGCGCAGTGGAAGTCGTAATAGCGCAGCGGGTTTCGTAATAGCGCAGTGTAAGTCGTAATAGCGCAGTGTAAGTCGTAATAAGCGCATTATAAGTCGTAATAGCGCAGTGTAAGTCGTAATAGCGCAGTGTAAGTCGTAATAAGCGCAGCATAAGTCGTAATAGCGCAGTGTATGTCGTAATAGCGCAGTGGAAATCGTAATAGTGCAGAGTATGTCGTAATAAGCGCAGTATAAGTCGCAATAGCGCAGTATAAGTCGTGATAGCGCAGTGTATGTCGTAATAGCGCAGTGTAAGTCGTGATAGAGCAGTGTAAGTCGTGATAGCGCAGTGTAAGTCGTAATAGCGCAGTGGAAGTCGTGATAGCGCAGTGTATATCGTGATAGCGCAGTGGGTTTCGTAATTGCGCAGTGTAAGTCGTAATAGCCAGTGTAAGTCGTAATAGCGCAGTGTAAATCGTAATAGCGCAGTGTAAGTCGTAATAGCGCAGTGTAAGTCGCAATAGCGCAGTGTAAGTCGTAATAAGCGCAGTGTAAGTCGTAATAGCGCAGTGGGTTTCGTAATAGCGCAGTGTATGTCGTAATAGCGCAGTATTAGTCGTAATAGCGCAGCGGGTTTCGTAATAGCGCAGTGTAAGTCGTAATAGCGCAATGGAAGTCGTGATAGCGAAGTGTAAGTCGTAATAGCGCAGTGTAAGTCGTAATAGCGCAGTGTAAGTCGCAATAGCGCAGTGTAAGTCGTAATAAGCGCAGTGTAAGTCGTAATAGCGCAGTGGGTTTCGTAATAGCGCAGTGTATGTCGTAATAAGCGCAGTATAAGTCGTAATAGCGCAGTATTAGTCGTAATAGCGCAGCGGGTTTCGTAATAGCGCAGTGTAAGTCATAATAGCGCAGTGGAAGTCGTGATAGCGCAGTGGAAGTCGTGATAGCGCAGTGTAAGTCGTAATAGCGCAGTGGAAGTCGTGATAGCGCAGTGGAAGTCGTGATAGCGCTGTGTAAGTCGTGATAGCGCTGTGGAAGTCGTGATAGCGCAGTGGAAGTCGTGATAGCGCAGTGAAAGTCGTGATAGCGCAGTGGAAGTCGTGATAGCGCAGTGGAAGTCGTAATAGCGCAGTGGAAGTCGTGATAGCGCAGTGGAAGTCGTGATAGCGCAGTGGAAGTCGTGATAGCGCAGTGGAAGTCGTGATAGCGCAGTGTAAGTCGTGATAGCGAAGTGGAAGTCGTGATAGCGCAGTGGAAGTCGTGATAGTACAGTGGAAGTCGTGATAGCGCATTAGAAGTCGTAATAGCGCAGTGGAAGTCGTGATAGCGCACTGGAAGTCGTGATAGCGCAGTGGAAGTCGTGATAGTGCAGTGGAAGTCGTGATAGTGCAATGGAAGTCGTGATAGCGCTGTGGAAGTCGTAATAGCTCAGTGGAAGTCGTGATAGTGCAGTGGAAGTCGTAATAGCGCAGTGGAATTCGTGATAGTGCAGTGGAAGTCGTGATAGCGCAGTGGAAGTCGTAATAGCACAGTGGGAATCGTGATGGCGCATTATAAGTCGTAATAGCGCAGTGTTAGTCGTGATAGCGCAGTGGAAGTCGTAATAGCGCAGTGGAAATCGTGATAGTGCTGTGTAAGTCGTGATAGCGCAGTGGAAGTCGTGATAGCTCAGTGTAAGTCGTGATAGCGCAGTGTAAGTCGTAATAGCGCAGTGGAAGTCGTAATAGCGCAGTGATAGTGTAGTGGAAGTCGTTATAGCGCAGTGGAAGTCGTGATAATGCAGTGGAAGTCGTGATAGCGCAGTGGAAGTTGTAATAGCGCAGTGAAAGTCGTGATAGTGCAGTGGAAGTCGTGATAGCGCAGTGTAAGTCGTGATAGCGAAGTGGAAGTCGTGATAGCGCAGTGGAAGTCGTGATAGTACAGTGGAAGTCGTGATAGCGCATTAGAAGTCGTAATAGCGCAGTGGAAGTCGTGATAGCACACTGGAAGTCGTGATAGCGCAGTGGAAGTCGTGATAGTGCAGTGGAAGTCGTGATAGTGCAATGGAAGTCGTGATAGCGCTGTGGAAGTCGTAATAGCGCAGTGGAAGTCGTGATAGCGCAGTGGAAGTCGTAATAGCACAGTGGGAATCGTGATGGCGCATTATAAGTCGTAATAGCGCAGTGGAAGTCGTAATAACGCAGTGGAAGTCGTAATAGCGCAGTGTAAGTCGTAATAGTGCAGTGGAAGTCGTGATAGCACAGTGTTGGCGCATTCGCTTCAGGTGCGAAAGGCCCGGCGTCCTCGCTCTGTTGGAGCCGTTACTATTGTGCCTTAGGCAAGGTATTTAATTTCCACACGCCTCTTCTCTCTCCCTCGTGGCGATGGATTCCATCAGGAATGAGGTCTCGAAAGTGATTTATATAAGTTGTAAGAACTTGTTTCGCATTCGAGCTCAAATAAATATAAACTAACCCGACATGTTCAACACATTGTCATCAATTTGAAAAGGTTGCTACAACGGAAAACGAAAGACGATTCAACAACTGACGGAGCATTAATGTGTTGTCTCAACATCGTGTTCAGTTGTATCAACATGTCATACCATTAAAATGACCGGTAATACAATCATGAACCAAGCTGGACAATTACATGCACGTGCTAAATGACCTTTGACACTAATAACCGCATGTTGATTCAAACGCAAGACATTACCAGAGCTTCCAACAACACAGACTTCCGGTGCAGGATCCACCAGACGCTCAGTATGTGTTGCATAGGGTGTTTGTAGCTGTACTGTGTATATATATATATATATATATATATATATATACAACACAAATGAAATGCATTATACTAGAAATGCTCGTTGTATTGTTCGATCGGTTTTGAACCCGAAAATGTTTGTCCACACACCAAGCGTCTCTCCCTCGTGGCGATATATTCCACACACCAAGCGTCTCTCCCTCGTGGCGATATATTCCACACACCAAGCGTCTCTCCCTCGTGGCGATATATTCCACACACCAAGCGTCTCTCCCTCGTGGCGATATATTCCACATAACAAGCGTCTCTCCCTCGTGGCGATATATTCCATCAGGAATGAGGTCTCGAGCTTGATAAATATAAGTTGTAAGAACTTGTTTCGCAACTGAGCTGAA
Organism: Archivesica marissinica; assembly: GCA_014843695.1. Taxonomy (NCBI): domain Eukaryota; kingdom Metazoa; phylum Mollusca; class Bivalvia; order Venerida; family Vesicomyidae; genus Archivesica; species Archivesica marissinica. The sequence goes on from CM026387.1 coordinate 39,049,181, forward strand.
ATAAAGTAGTGTATGTGTCAGTGCCGACAATGTGAATAAACTGTAATTGACTATCAAAGTTGAACGAAACTCTTCACAGCTTCACTTCCGGGTTCATCATGTCCTGACTCGGATATGTGTTACCTGCAGGAATATACCTATGGTGGACCATCATGGAGGATCGAGTAAGGTAGTTTGACTAGGCTTGCTCTAGTTGAAACTTAATGTCAGTGTCAGGTGAGCCGTACAAATGACGAAGGCATCTAACGTATCTTCTATACAAATTTATTTGAGCTCGATTGCGAAACAAATGTTTACAACATTAAATTAATCGCTTTCGAGTCCTCATTCCTGATAGAATGCAACGTCATGAGGGAGGTAGGGAGGGAGGGGAGAGGGAGAGGGAGGGGGAGGGGAGGGAGAGAGAGTGCAGTGATGATTTAGGTGGCTTGCCTAAGGACACCACCATTGTGGTTCTGATTGGGCTCGAACACACCTCTGTTGCATGTGGCCCTCCGAATAGCATCCCAGCGACTTCGAAATATCAGCTAGTTCGAAATATCAGCGACTTTGAAGTATCAGCGACTTCGAAATAGCAGCGACTTCAAAATATCAGCTAGTTCGAAATATCAGCGACTTCGAAATATCAGTGACTTCCGAAATATCAGCGACTTCGAAATATCAGCGACTTCGAAATAGCAGTTAATTCGAAATAGCAGCGTGTATTAATACACCAGTTTATATGAATATTATCTTTAATAACCGATTCAGTTTCTTATCAACTAATTATAGAAAACGGTAGCCATTAATTTGAAAGTAAATTAAGCGATGTGTGATGTTGAGTGTGATTACATATTCTGTCACGATATATATCTACTGTCACTCTCATACTCAACTCGTCACGTATTTTATGACAATAGAGTCCGTATAGTCAACACAACTGAGACATGGACCGGACCAGTGTTTTTTCCCCAAATCGAGATAGGACTGGATCACCCATGCCATTTTTATTTTAAAACTATTTCAATATCAAATATATTACCCAAGTGAAAGTGTAAACCATTCATCGTCTCTCTTTTCTAACACGTGACCGTTTGGTATGTATCGACATTGAAACAAAATTTGACTGTGTGTATTTTACGTTTATTTATCGTCGTTACCGGTTGACCATATGAGCGACGCCTCCTGAAGAGATTAGTCATTTTAGATTGTTGGAGAATAGCGCATTAGTACGTGTATACAGACAGAGACACATTACAGAGTCTCCTCTGGTTCTTTTACGGTCACGGTGTACAGCACCGACACGAGACCTCGGTTTAAACTCCCATATGGATGACTGTTAATTTTATTATGGTCAGAAGGAGGATCGAACCTGGATCCCTGGATTACCAGTCCAGCGTGCTACCACTTGACTACATATCCGTCTGTGTGACTTGACTTTCGTAGATACGTGCCCTATATAGATTTCAGATGACGTCAGGGGCACCTGGGTTATTGTGTTCTACATGTGTCATCCATCAGATGGCGGAAGTCACGTTGAAAGTCACGTGGTATATGGTCGCGTGGTTATAATTTATATTCTATACATACGGATATGTAGGCCTAGTCCAGTGGTAGCACGCTGGAGGTAATCCAGGGATCGCAGGTTCGATCCCCCGTCTGGCCATTATTTCTTCTTCCATGAGATTTTAAGACATTATACTTTGTTTTCGAGTAACATTTTCCTCTATATTCCGATCCAGACCATGTTTTAGTCAATGCCCATATACTAGTTCACATCATCTGCTGTGTTTGATAATAAAACATCATAATTATATATAATTAATATTCTCTTATCAAACGTGTCATCAACTGTTTAACATCACAGAATTTCCTGTTGAAATTTTACTGGTTTGAGATATAACACTGAATACATAGAAACGCTTTATGAATGACAAATTTGGCGACATATTGTGATCACAAATACAGTCAAACCTGTCTTCAGCAGCCAGCCAATGGACTCACAGAACGTGTCTGCTTAATAGAGGTCAGATTAATAGAGACCAACATATTGGGAATCTGGAAACTGGCTGTTTTATACAGATTGGCTGCTTAATAGAGGTGACCACTAATACAGGGATGCTTGATAGCATGGTAGCAAGTTCGCTTCAGATGCGAAATGCCCAGATTTTGTGCCCACCAGTAGCCGTTAGGAGTGTGCCCTGAGGCCCGCCATCATGCCTCAGATACTCAACCATGCCTCAGACACTGGACC
>CM026387.1:39056413-39063877 GCA_014843695.1 Archivesica marissinica
TAAAACTAACAATCTTTCAGATGGGACGTTAAACCGAGGTCTCGTGTCGGTGCTTTACACCGTGCACGTAAAAGAACCAGAGGAGACTCTGTAATGGGTCACTGTCTGTATCATTGCACTATCCTCCAACAAATCTAATACGACTAATCTCTTCACGAGGCGTCGCTCATATGGGCAACAGGTAGCGACGATAAATAAACGTAAAACACACACAAAATAAACACTGCAAATCGTAATCGCAGTTGAACGATTTGATAAGAAAAAGGAATGGTTAGAAGTTAATACATGCATCGAAACGTCTGCTTTATTGTATGATACAGTAACCGCGGGGCTTAGTCTGTGCTGCTGTGGTGAAGTAGCCTGGGTTCCAATCTGTCGATTTTTCACTTTTTAACTTCTGGCAAAATGACAGCCTGATATGACCAGAAACTCAATACTGCCCAATTAATAGTCTCGGTGTTCAACTATATTTATTTGACTGACCAGGCGAAATATATCGACGCCTGTTCCCAGGCTAGGGGTGAAGCAATACAGTACATATGTATATACTATAAATAAAAGACGACCACCCATTTGCCATTGACAAGGTAGTGTTCAACCAGTTCTTGGTCCGTCTTAGGCCGTATATTAAAATAACATCTCTAAAATGTTAAGGAATGTAATTACTTTATACAAATTTATTTAAGCTCGATTGCGAAACAAATTCTTACAACTTAGAGACATCATTCCTGATGGAATCCATCGCCACTAGGGAAAGAGAAGAGGAAATGTGGAATTTAAATGTCTACGGGCACAATTGTATATAACGGCTCCAGCTGGGCGCCAACGAAGGGCCTATCACACCTGAAGCGAATGCACTACCACTGCGCTATCACGACTTCCATTGATAAAACTTGTTGTAAAACAAATGAAGTTTTTAATTCCTATATTGACTTTTCACCAGCCACACATATACTGACCAGTACACGACTTCGTATTACATTGCAGGCTATAATGACCGTTTAATACAAAACACAATTACAACCGTGACCATACCAAACTCGTATACCACAACGATGGCAAAAGTTCATTTGAGGCAAAATAAACATATTTTGTCTATGACTTTTGTACCGTTCATTTATCGCTAGATCTGGGATGCCTTCACGTCTTTGTTTTACTGCGTTAATGTATGTAAGACAGGCTGTACCTACAAGTTCACATACCTGACTTTACTCTCATTTTCCGCATCGTTCGTTTGATATTTGCATCGTCCATCACTTGATTGACGACCTACATCGCTGAACATGACAATCTGTATAAATATAATCCTGCTTTCATAATTTCCTCATTATTACATTGACCGACAAAAAATACCTGTGTCTTAAAGCGACCGATAAACAAAAACATATGACATATAATGCATGTGTCTTAAAGCGACCGATAAACAAAACATATATGACATATAATGCATGTGTCTTAAAGCGACCGATAAACAAAACATATGACATATAATGCATTTGTCTTAAAGCGACCGATAAACAAAACATATGACATATAATGCATGTGTCTTAAAGCGACCGATAAACAAAATATGCTGGTGTCATGAACACACCGATAAACAAGCCATATGTGTGTCTTGAACATACATAACAAACAAGCACGTGTCTTGAACCGACCGATAAACCAAAGATGCATGTGTCTTGAACCGACCGATAAACCAAAGATGCACGTGTCTTGAACCAACCGATAAACAAAATATACATGTGTCTTGAACAGACAGATAAACCAAAGATGCACGTGTCATGAACCGATTGATGAACAAATGAAGCCTCCAACTGACAGATAAACTATATGTACTATGATTTTGTTCAGAAGGAATAAACAATTGCATTTGCTTTACTTTCCTAGCCGCGTGCGAGGTAGTAGCCCCGCTTACCCCATCGCCGTAATGGGCGTGATGTGGGTCGGAAGCCTATCACATACACATCTGATTTAACATTGTAATGGTCTATACATGTATATAACAGATTAAATGTACATTCATACGTGCAGTCAAGTTGTGTTGATAAAACGAACACTTGTATATACAGCACAGGTGCACATTTGAATTTAAATGCCTTGTCTAAGGGCACAATAGTAACAGCTCCAGCGGGACTCGAACTCCGGGCCGTTCGCTACCACTGCGCTATCATGACTTCCACAATGTATTCCACATACCTTATTATGTCCCCCACTTTCTTACGCAAATTCATTACTATTTTGTCTCAATCTTATTTTTCAATAGGGAAATAAAAATAAATATGTTGGACACATATATAAGTGTTTTACGTTTATTTATCGTCGCTACCGGTTGCCCATATGAGCGACGCCTCCTGAAGAGATTAGTCATTTTAGATTTTTGGAGGATAGTGCAATGATACAGACAGAGACCCATTCCAGAGTCTCTCCTGGTTCTTTTACGTGCACGGTGTAAAGCACCGACACGAGACCTCGGTTTAAAGTCTCATCTGAACGACTGTTAATTATATTATGGTCAGACGGGGGATCGAACCTGCATTCCCTCGGTTACCAGTCCAGCGTGTTACCACTGAACTACAGATCCCAATCGAGTTAAAAATAAATTTATATAGTCTAATAAACCTCATAAATTTCCAATAAAGGGAGTTAATTCGAGACAAACGATTGGATAAACGTGTATACAGATCCGTCTGCTCGATTACATTATATTAGATAATCGTTAGCGGAACAAGTGGGACCACCTAGACATTGTAATTAGGACTACAGGTAAATACGTGGGCTAGTTATACCCGCAATCTTATGTAACACTTAATGTAAACTTCCAAACCTCGTCTCACTAACCTCTTCATCATTCAATCACGCTACGATTACCGTGTAGCTCTGAACACCAGATGATTGGCCTCATTCCCACAACTCTCACTTCTACTTTATATGACTGATAGCGCAGTGGTAGAGCGTTCGCTTCAGATGCGAAAGTTCCGGAGTTCGAGCCGTTACGATTGTACCCTTAGGCAAGGCAGTTAAATTCCATGATGGAGTTCATCAGGAATGAGGTCTCGAGAGTGATTAATATAAGTTGTAAGAAAATGTTTCGCAATCGAGCTAAAATAAATGTGTATAAAAAAGCTACCGATTACATCAGGAATAAGGTATCTAGAGCGATTCTGTTGTAATATCTTGCTTGTTTCGCAATCAAACTAAAACTAATTTGTATATATACATGTTTTAATTACTTAGTGTTACCTCAAAATAGTTCGATAAAGCTATTCACATACGCATGCGCATAATGACTTCCGAATCTTACCATAGTCAACTATTATTAAGAGCTCTAACCAGTGCCTCATCAAGTGTCCGCCTACCTTAATACCTGCTAATAGTTTTAATCTGGACGGCTTCCGTGGCTGAGTGGCTAAGATCCTTGAATTCAAACCACTTGCCCACCACCGGTTTATGTTAGAATCCCTTTGGAGATGTCGAATTCAGAGACCGCAGGGATACCAACTTGCAACGCCCCCAGGCAGACATACCTAAATACACACACACGCAATAAGTGAGATGGTCACGGGTTCCAGCCCCGCTCAGACCGTGTCTCTTTAATATGAAAACGTTGGCAGTTTCTTACGGAGATTGGTGTACTGGTTAACTAACCACTGGAGCCTGCCCATGAAATGTGTTGCTAGGTAAACTGCCAGTCGCTCAAATGGGCAACCGGTAGCCACGTTAAATAATCTTAAAATTAAAGAAAATAAATTTAAATGATACATAATTATTTACGTCGCACACGTCTTCATAAATGTCGTCTATCTTGTAATAATAATAAGCTTGTCGTATTACGAATCCGACACGAGAGCTGGACGGACTAGTATATCCTGTATATCAGATATGTACTAAATTAAAGAAGCTAGCTCGTGTTATGGGAGCTGTTTCATTTTCAAGTTAGATAACTTAGTTTATACAAATTTATTCTAGCTAGATTGCCAAACAAGTTATTACAACATTAGTTAATCACTATCGATAGCTCATTCGTAATGGAATTCATCGCCACGAGGGAAAGAGAAGAGAAGGGGAAATGTGGAATTAAGGGCCAAATCGTAACGGCTACAACTGAGCTCAAACTGTGACGTACGGTCGAATATCGGTGGTATGATGGAGTCTCGGTGGTATGATGGAGTCTCGGTGGTATGATGGAGTCTCGGTGGTATGATGGAGTCTCGGTGGTATGATGGAGTCTCGGTGGTATGTGGAGTCTAGGTGGTATGGTGGAGTCTCGGTGGTATGGTGGAGTCTCGGTGGTATGGTGGATTCTCGGTGGTATGGTGGAGTCTCGGTGGTATGATGGAGTCTCGGTGGTATGATGGAGTCTCGGTGGTATGATGGAGTCTCGGTGGTATGATGGAGTCTCGGTGGTATGATGGAGTCTCGCTGGTATGATGGAGTCTCGGTGGTATGGTGGAGTCTCGGTAGTATGGTGGAGTCTCGGTGGTATGGTGGAGTCTCGGTGGTATGATGGAGTCTCGGTGGTATGATGGAGTGTCGGTGGTATGGTGGAGTCTCGGTGGTATGGTGGAGTCTCGGTGGTATGATGGAGTCTCGGTGGTATGTGAGTCTAGGTGGTATGGTGGAGTCTCGGTGGTATGGTGGAGTCTCGGTGGTATGATGAAGTCTCGGTGGTATGATGGAGTCTCGGTGGTATGATGGAGTCTCGGTGGTATGGTGGAATCTCGGTGGTATGGTGGAGACTCGGTGGTATGATGGAGTCTCGGTGGTATGGTGGAGTCTAGGTGGTATGGTGGAGTCTCGGTGGTATGGTGGAGTCTCGGTGGTATGATGACGTCTCGGTGGTATGATGGAGTCTCGGTGGTATGGTTGAGTCTAGGTGGTATGGTGGAGTCTCGGTGGTGTGATGGAGTATCGGTGGTATGGTGGAGTCTCGGTGGTATGGTGGAGTCTCAGTGGTATGGTGAGTATCGGTGGTATGGTGGAGTATCGGTGGTATGGTGGAGTCTCGGTGGTATGATGGAGTATCGGTGGTATGGTGGAGTCTCGGTGGTATGGTGGAGTCTCGGTGGTATGGTGGAGTCGCGATGGTATGGTGGAGTCTCGGTGGTATGATGGAGACTCGGTGGTATGGTGGAGTCTCGGTGGTATGGTGGAGTCTCGGTGGTATGGTGGAGTCTCGGTGGTATGGTGGAGTCTCGGTGGTATGATGGAGACTCGGTGGTATGGTGGAGTCTCGGTGGTATGGTGGAGTATCGGTGGTATGGTGGAGTATCGGTGGTATGATGGAGTCTCGGTGGTATGGTGGAGTCTCGGTGGTATGGTGGAGTCTCGGTGGTATGGTGGAGTCTCGGTGGTATGGTGGAGTCTCGGTGGTATGGTGGAGTCTCGGTGGTATGGTGGAATCTCGGTGGTATGGTGGAGTCTCGGTGGTGTGGTGGAGTCTCGGTGGTAATGTGGAGTCTCGGTGGTATGATGGAGTCTCGGTGGTATGTGGAGTCTAGGTGGTATGGTGGAGTCTCGGTGGTATGGTGGAGTATCGGTGGTATGATGAAGTCTTGGTGGTATGATGGAGTCTCAGTGGTATGATGGAGTCTCGGTGGTATGGTGGAATCTCGGTGGTATGATGGAGTCTCGGTGGTATGATGAAGTCTCGGTGTATGGTGGAGTCTCGGTGGTATGGTGGAGTCTCGGTGGTATGGTGGAGTCTCGGTGGTATGATGAAGTCTCGGTGGTATGATGGAGTCTCGGTGGTATGGTGGAGTCTCGGTGGTATGGTGGAGTCTCGGTGGTACGATGGAGTCTCGGTGGTATGATGGAGTCTCGGTGGTATGATGGAGTCTCGGTGGTATGGTGGAGTCTCGGTGGTATGGTGGAGTATCGGTGGTATAATGGAGTCTCGGTGGTATGATGGAGTCTCGGTGGTATGGTGGAGTCTCGGTGGTATGGTGAGTCTCGGTGGTATGGTGGAGTCTCGGTGGTATGGTGGAGTCTCGGTGGTATGATGAGTCTCGGTGGTATGGTGGAGTCTCGGTGGTATGATGGAGTATCGGTGGTATGATGGAGTCTCGGTGGTATGTGGAGTCTCGGTGGTATGGTGAGTATCGGTGGTATGGTGGAGTCTCGGTGGTATGATGGAGTATCGGTGGTATGATGGAGTCTCGGTAGTATGGTGGAGTTTCGGTGGTATGGTGGAGTCTCGGTGGTATGATGGAGTCTAGGTGGTATGGTGGAGTCTCAGTGGTATGGTGGAGTCTCGGTGGTATGATGAAGTCTCGGTGGTATGATCGAGTCTCGGTGGTATGATGGAGTCTCGGTGGTATGGTGGAGTCTCGGTGGTATGGTGGAGTCTCGGTGGTATGATGGAGTCTCGGTGGTATGGTGGAGTCTCGGTGGTATGGTGGAGTCTCGGTGGTATGGTGGAGTATCGGTGGTATGGTGGAGTCTCGGTGGTATGATGGAGTGTCGGTGGTACGGTGGAGACTCGGTGGTATGGTGGAGTATCGGTGGTATGATGGAGTCTCGGTGGTATGGTGGAGTATCGGTGGTATGGTGAGTCTCGGTGGTATGGTGGAGTCTAGGTGGTATGATGGAGTCTCGGTGGTAGGATGGAGTCTCGGTGATATGGTGGTGTTCAAAGTCTAGGTGGTATGGTGGAGTCTCGGTGGTATGGTGGAGTCTCGGTGTGATGAAGTCTCGGTGGTATGGTGGAGTCTCGGTGGTATGGTGGAGTCTCGGTGGTATGGTGGAGTCTCGGTGGTATGATGAAGTCTCGGTGGTATGATGGAGTCTCGGTGGTATGATGGAGTCTCGGTGGTATGGTGGAGTCTCGGTGGTATGGTGGAGTCTCGGTGGTATGGTGGAGTCTCGGTGGTATGGTGGAGTCTCGGTGGTATGATGGAGACTCGGTGGTATGGTGGAGTCTCGGTGGTATGGTGGAGTATCGGTGGTATGGTGGAGTATCGGTGGTATGATGGAGTCTCGGTGGTATGGTGGAGTCTCGGTGGTATGGTGGAGTCTCGGTGGTATGGTGGAGTCTCGGTGGTATGGTGGAGTCTCGGTGGTATGGTGGAGTCTCGGTGGTATGGTGGAATCTCGGTGGTATGATGGAGTCTCGGTGGTATGGTGGAGTCTCGGTGGTGTGGTGGAGTCTCGGTGGTATGTGGAGTCTCGGTGGTATGATGGAGTCTCGGTGGTATGTGGAGTCTCGGTGGTATGGTGGAGTCTCGGTGGTATGGTGGAGTATCGGTGGTATGATGAAGTCTCGGTGGTATGATGGAGTCTCAGTGGTATGATGGAGTCTCGGTAGTATGGTGGAATCTCGGTGGTATGATGGAGTCTCGGTGGTATGATGGAGTCTCGGTGTTATGGTGGAGTCTCGGTAGTATGGTGGAGTCTCGGTGGTATGGTGGAGTCTCGGTGGTATGATGAAGTCTCGGTGGTATGATGGAGTCTCGGTGGTATGATGGA
>CM026387.1:39064877-39093865 GCA_014843695.1 Archivesica marissinica
TAACGTAATGGTGTGGTGTCCAAATAACGTAATAGTGTGTCCAAATAACGTAATGGTGTGTCCAAATAACGTAATGGTGTGGTGTCCAAATAACGTAATGGTGTGGTGTCCAAATAACGTAATGGTGTGTCCAAATAACGTAATGGTGTGGTGTCCAAATAACGTAATGGTGTGTCCAAATAACGTAATGGTGTGTCCAAATAACGTAATGGTGTGTCCAAATAACGTAATGGTGTGTCCAAATAACGTAATGGTGTGGTGTCCAAATAACGTAATGGTGTGTCCAAATAACGTAATGGTGTGTCCAAATAACGTAATGGTGTGTCCAAATAACGTAATGGTGTGGTGTCCAAATAACGTAATGGTGTGTCCAAATAACGTAATGGTGTGTCCAAATAACGTAATGGTGTGGTGTCCAAATAACGTAATAGTGTGTCCAAATAACGTAATGGTGTGTCCAAATAACGTAATGGTGGTCCAAATAACGTAATGGTGTGGTGTCCAAAAACGTAATAGTGTGGTGTCCGAATAACGTAATGGTGTGGTGTCCAAATAACGTAATGGTGTGGTGTCCAAATAACGTAATGGTGTGTCCAAATAACGTAATTGTGTGTCCAAATAACGTAATGGTGTGTCCAAATAACGTAATGGTGTGTCCAAATAACGTAATGGTGTGTCCAAATAACGTAATGGTGTGGTGTCCAAATAACGTAATAGTGTGTCCAAATAACGTAATGGTGTGTCCAAATAACGTATTGTGTGGTGTCCAAATAACGTAATGGTGTGGTGTCCAAATAACGTAATGGTGTGTCCAAATAACGTATTGTGTGGTGTCCAAATAACGTAATGGTGTGGTGTCCAAATAACGTAATGGTGTGTCCAAATAACGTAATGGTGTGGTGTCCAAATAACGTATTGTGTGGTATCCAAATAACGTAATGGTGTGGTGTCCAAATAACGTAATGGTGTGACCAAATAACGTAATGGTGTGGTGTCCAAATAACGTAATGGTGTGGTGTCCAAATAACGTAATGGTGTGGTGTCCAAATAACGTAATGGTGTGGTGTCCAAATAACGTAATGGTGTGGTGTCCAAATAACGTAATGGTGTGGTGTCCAAATAACGTAATAGTGTGTCCAAATAACGTAATGGTGTGTCCAAATAACGTAATGGTGTGTCCAAATAACGTAATGGTGTGGTGTCCAAATAACGTAATAGTGTGTCCAAATAACGTAATGGTGTGTCCAAATAACGTATTGGTGTGGTGTCCAAATAACGTAATGGTGTGGTGTCCAAATAACGTAATGGTGTGTCCAAATAACGTAATGGTGTGGTGTCCAAATAACGTAATGGTGTGGTGTCCAAATAACGTAATGGTGTGGTGTCCAAATAACGTAATGGTGTGGTGTCCAAATAACGTAATGGTGTGTCCAAATAACGTAATGGTGTGGTGTCCAAATAACGTAATGGTGTGTCCAAATAACGTAATGGTGTGTCCAAATAACGTAATGGTGTGTCCAAATAACGTATTGTGTGGTGTCCAAATAACGTAATGGTGTGTCCAAATAACGTAATGGTGTGTCCAAATAACGTAATGGTGTGGTGTCCAAATAACGTAATAGTGTGTCCAAATAACGTAATGGTGTGTCCAAATAACGTATGGTGTGGTGTCCAAATAACGTAATGGTGTGTCCAAATAACGTATTGGTGTGGTGTCCAAATAACGTAATGGTGTGTCCAAATAACGTAATGGTGTGGTGTCCAAATAACGTAATGGTGTGGTGTCCAAATAACGTAATGGTGTGGTGTCCAAATAACGTAATGGTGTGGTGTCCAAATAACGTATTGGTGTGGTGTTCAAATAACGTAATGGTGTGGTGTCCAAATAACGTAATGGTGTGGTGTCCAAATAACGTAATGGTGTGGTGTCCAAATAACGTAATGGTGTGGTGTCCAAATAACGTAATGGTGTGGTGTCCAAATAACGTAATGGTGTGGTGTCCAACTAACGTAATGGTGTGGTGTCCAAATAACGTAATGGTGTGTCCAAATAACGTAATGGTGTGGTGTCCAAATAACGTAATGGTGTGTCCAAATAACGTAATGGTGTGGTGTCCAAATAACGTAATGGTGTGGTGTCCAAATAACGTAATGGTGTGTCCAAATAACGTAATGGTGTGGTGTCCAAATAACGTAATGGTGTGTCCAAATAACGTAATGGCGTATCCAAATAACGTAATGGTTTGATTGTGAGTTGATAAAACTAGTTTCATAATCTTAAAATAAATATTCAATAAATTTTAAATTCAATAATGATATTTCTCGAAACAATAGTGTCTTCATTCTTGGCTTCGTGGCTGTTCTAGATTTGATTTTGCGAATCACCGCATGATCGCCGTTAATTAACTTAATGCATAGCTCTTAAGCTAAGAAGTCGTATTTACGAACTTAACGTATCCTTCAATATAGACTTCAAAAGACAAATCAAAGTAACTTGCTGTATATTTATTCCATTTTACAGTTTTATTATCGTCCTTTATTCGTTAGTTCTATGCTATAATTATTAAACAATTTTCTATAAACTGTGCATTAAAAATGGATTTAAAAGATTGATTGTAGCTGATAAACTAAACTGCCAGTTATAATCAAAGAACGTGTGACATGCATTCATAGATTAAAGTCATCCTTTATAGTGGTATTTGATCGTTGCTACATCTTTAGCATACATCATTTTATCATTGTATTCATGAGTATAATTATTAATCTAGTCAATAATCAATTTTATTCAATTTTATGTTTTATATTAAAATAAACATAACCACAATTACCTCCCCTACACCGTCAATTAAGCACACAATACATAGTTTGCAAATTTCAACAGAAAATGCTTTACTGCCTTGCTTTCCTTTAAATATTTCCAGAAACATTTTGGTTATCTAAATACACGGGTTGGGCGTTTTCATGGCACGGGATGAGTGTTCTCGATGTACGGGATGAGTGTTATCGATGCACGGGATGAGTGTTCTCGATGCACGGGATGAGTGTTCTCGATGCATGGAATGAGTGTTCTCGATGCATGGAATGAGTGTTCTCGATGCACGGGATGAGTGTTCTCGATGCATGGAATGAGTGTTCTCGATGCACGGGATGAGTGTTCTCGATGTACGGGATGAGTGTTCTCGATGTACGGGATGAGTGTTCTCGATGTACGGGATGAGTGTTCTCGATGTACGGAATGAGTGTTCTCGATGTACGGGATGAGTGTTCTCGATGTACGGGATGAGTGTTCTCGATGTACGGAATGAGTGTTCTCGATGTACGGGATGAGTGTTCTCGATGTACGGGATGAGTGTTCTCGATGCACGGGATGAGTGTTCTCGATGCACGGGATGAGTGTTCTCGATGCATGGAATGAGTGTTCTCGATGCACGGGATGAGTGTTCTCGATGCACGGGATGAGTGTTCTCGATGCACGGGATGAGTGTTCTCGATGTACGGGATGAGTGTTCTCGATGTACGGGATGAGTGTTCTCGATGTACGGGATGAGTGTTCTCGATGTACGGGATGAGTGTTCTCGATGCACGGGATGAGTGTTCTCGATGTACGGGATGAGTGTTCTCGATGCACGGGATGAGTGTTATCGATGCACAGTATGAGTGTTCTTGATGCATGGAATGAGTGTTCTCGATGCACAGTATGAGTGTTCTTGATGCATGGAATGAGTGTTCTTGATGCATGGAATGAGTGTTCTCGATGCACGGGATGAGTGTTCTTGCACGGGTTAAGTGTTCTCGATGCACGGGATGAGTGTTCTTGCACGGGATGAGTGTTCTCGATGCACAGTATGAGTGCTCTCGATGGAGCAGTTACGATTGTGCCCTTAGGCAAGGCATTTAAGTTCCACGTTGCCTCATCTTCTCTCCCTCGTGGCGATGAGGTTTCGTGATTAATAAAGTTGTAAGAACTTGTTTCGCAATCGAGCTAAATAAATGTGTATCAACTAAATGTTCTCAGTACTCCCTTGTCGAGTGATTAATGTCGCTTACTTGTATACGACCTGCAACCGATCATCACTGATGGTCACGGGTTCGAGCCTCGCTGGAGCCTGCCCAGGAAAGGTGTACCCGCCGGCGATATAACCAAAATGGTGCTGATGAAGGTATAAACCCCGAACAAACAAACTGCTAAGGGAAGACGATCTAAACAATTGGTCGCATATAAACGTGAGGAAATTTCATTCCAGTAACAACGTATATTAATCATGTTTTGGCCATGCCGTCCACTGTCAATATAAACAACAAAACGGCCCATATCAGTGCTTGTTTTCTACGTACATATAAACCTTTGACCGTATGGATAAACCCCGTTGCCAAAGGCCGGAATTTTTATTAGATAAAAACTGATTTCCATGACCCGGATGACACTATAAAATCTTCGTTTACCTATGTTTTACATATGTGTGTCTAGTTAACTAAGGTTGACCTCATTTCACCGGAACATGCACTTGTTAAAACAAAAATATTAACTTGAAGTTATCCCTACCATGCAGTTACCGGAGACCGCCCGTGGGAGTATGGCGGGTATGGCGCTAGATTGACCTTAAAGCAGCCTGCCGTAGGGTCATTCCAGGTTATTGTTTTTGATTATTTATATGATAATTTAGTTTCCACTGTAGTAACGGACAGCAGGCTGGACGTCGGTCATTCGGGGTGATTGGTTTTGACAATTAGAGACTATATTCTAGCTATATTATATGTAATGTGAGAACCACCTAGCGTTCTAGGCGTGTATTTTCCTGGAATATATATTTCGCAGCACTGACATCCTGGGAGTCCATATGTGAGCAGTAGCGTTTAAGTAACACAACACGTGCACATGTATTGGTCCTCGTAGATTGCATACAGCAAAATCAATTACAGTCAAATTTGTCAAACTTGCTCGAAATACCACGTCTATTTGTTTTTAAACTTCACTCTCTGTGGCTCGGATGAAAGCGTATATGTGGTCATTCGTGTGGGAGGTAACTGGAGCACCCGGAGAAAACACACCTGTCCGAGTCTATATGAATGTAACAACGTAAAATGATTCCAGATAACAGTATGTCACAGTATGAATTGAATCCAGACGACAGTAGGTCAAAGTATAAACTGATTCCAGACGACAGTAGGTCACAGTATGAACTTATTCAAGACGACAGTAGGTCACAATATGAACTTATTCAAGGCGACAGTAGGTCACAGTATGAACTTATTCAAGACGACAGTAGGTCACAGTATGAACTTATTCAAGACGACAGTAGGTCACAGTATGAACTTATTCAAGACGACAGTAGGTCACAGTATGAACTGATTCCAGACGACAGTAGGTCACAATATGAACTGATTCCAGACGACAGTATGTCACAGTATGAACTGATTCCAGACGACAGTAGGTCACAGTATAAACTGATTCCAGACGACAGAAGGTCACAGTATAAACTGATGCCAGACGACAGTAGGTCACAGTATGAACTGATTCCAGACGACAGTAGGTCACAGTATGAACTGATTCCAGACGACAGTATGTCACAGTATTAACTGATGCCAGACGACAGTAGGTCACAGTATGAACTGATTCCAGACGACAGTAGGTCACAGTATGAACTGATTCCAGACGACATTAGATCACAGTATTAACTGATGCCAGACGACAGTAGGTCACAGTATGAACTGATTCCAGACGACAGTATGTCACAGTATAAACTGATTCCAGACGACAGTAGGTCGCAGTATTAACTGATTCCAGGCGACAGTAGGTCACAGTATAAACTGATTCCAGACGACAGTAGGTCACAGTATGAACTGATTCCAGACGACAGTAGGTCACAGTATAAACTGATGCCAGACGACAGTAGGTCACAGTATGAACTGATTCCAGACGACAGTAGGTCACAGTATTAACTGATTCCAGGCGACAGTAGGTCACAGTATAAACTTATTCAAGACGACAGTAGGTCACAGTATGAACTGATTCCAGACGACAGTAGGTCACAGTATTAACTGATGCCAGACGACAGTAGGTCACAGTATGAACTGATTCCAGACGACAGTATGTCACAGTATGAACTGATTCCAGACGACAGTAGGTCACAGTATAAACTAATTCCAGACGACAGTAGGTCACAGTATTAACTGATTCCAGGCGACAGTAGGTCACAGTATAAACTGATTCCAGACGACAGTGGGTCACAGTATAAACTGATTCCAGACGACAGTATGTCACAGTATGAACTGATTCCAGACGACAGTAGGTCACAGTATGAACTGATTCCAGACGACAGTAGGTCACAGTATAAACTGTTTCCAGACGACAGTGGGTCACAGTATAAACTGATTCCAGACGACAGTATGTCACAGTATTAACTGATTCCAGACGACAGTATGTCACAGTATAAACTGATTCCAGACGACAGTAGGTCACAGTATGAACTGATTCCAGACGACAGTATGTCACAGTATAAACTGATTCCAGACGACAGTAGGTCACAATATTAACTGTAGTTAGATGAACAAAACTTGTCTAGTCCGTTTCCTGTACATATAATATATATAGTGTGTGATATATGATACATGTACACACGGTATAGTATTGGGTAATACACCATGTCTATACCATATCCACATATAAATGTCGTCCAGAATCATATAATGGTGTGACACTCGTAGAGACTTTGTCCAGAATCACCATCCATTGTGACACGGTTTTTTCGCTGCGATCAAACCGTAATGTAGAAGGAAAGAGCCCGACTGGTTTTGTTTTGTTTTGTTAAAATGTTGATTCTGCAGTATAGTAGGATATACAGTGCACGTGTGTATTGACCTGACCGACGCACGCACCTGTATGGATGCATTACATCTCATATTCTCATATATCCATTCAAAAATGTAAACATAAACATGACAAATTGTTTCGGTTACACGCACAGATTTTTATTTGTTTGTTTTATCACCTACTAGACGGGGTCAGAATAGTAGGATGGTCAATTCTCACGCTTACTGACCAGCCGTGCAAAACTACGGCGCGGTCAGTAGCTATCGGGCAACCCGATTATGATAGTGTACTGTTGACGGTCATTATTCTGTTCGAGCTATCACCTCCATAACCATATTCTATTTTTGACGATCAATATATATACATGTATATATATATATATAAATTGTCCTTATTTTGTTTAATAATCATAAAAAAATATAATATGGTTATGGAGGTTTATATATATATATATAAATTATGTGCACGCACGCACGCACGCACGCACGTACGCACGTACGCACGTACACACGTACACATATATATAAGGCGACTGCTTGTCTAAGCTACCGGCTACAACAATTTTAACTTGTTTTTTTATCTCCACCACAGATTGACACAATTTTGTGTGTTTTGCGTTTATTTATCGTCGCTACCGGTTGCCCATATGAGCGACGCCTCCTGAAGTGATTAGTCATTTTAGATTGTTGGAGGATAGTGCAATGATACCGACAGCGATCCATTCCAGAGTCTCCTCTGGTTCTTTTACGTGCACGATGTAAAGCACCCAACTGAAATACTGTTAATTGTATTAGTCAGGCGGGGGATCGAACATTACTATTATGCTAATCTATATATCTATTTAAAACGAGTATGATTATTGATTAATACACATCACTATACATGTATATGGTTTGATTTTAGAAGCGGACTGTCACTTGTCTTTGTTTCATGGAATTCGGGTAAAAAAATAGACAATTCGCACATATTTATCATGTTGGAGTCACATATTCACGTTGACATCGATAACGTCCTGGGTAGTCGAGGTAACACATCGATTGGTGACATCGGTATCGTCCTGGGTAGTCGAGGTAACACACCGATTGGTGACATCGATAACGTCCTGGGTAGTCGAGGTAACACATCGATTGGTGACATCGATAACGTCCTGGGTAGTCGAGGTAACACATCGATTGGTGACATCGATAACGTCCTGGGTAGTCGAGGTAACACATCGATTGTTGACATCGATAACGTCCTGGGTAGTCGAGGTAACACATCGATTGGTGACATCGATAACGTCCTGGGTAGTCGAGGTAACACATCGATTGGTGACATCGATAACGTCCTGGGTAGTCGAGGTAACACATCGATTGATGACATCGATAACGTCCTGGGTTGTCGAAGTAACACATCGATTGGTGACATCGATAACGTCCTGGGTAGTCGAGGTAACACATCGATTGGTGACATCGATAACGTCCTGGGTAGTTGAAGTTACACACCGATTGGTGACATCGATAACGTCCTGGGTAGTCGAGGTAACACATCGATTGGTGACATCGATAACGTCCTGGGTAGTTGAAGTTACACACCGATTGGTGACATCGATAACGTCCTGGGTAGTCGAGGTAACACACCGATTGATGACATCGATAACGTCCTGGGTAGTCGAGGTAACACATCGATTGGTGACATCGATAACGTCCTGGGTAGTTGAAGTTACACACCGATTGGTGACATCGATAACGTCCTGGGTAGTCGAGGTAACACATCGATTGATGACATCGATAACGTCCTGGGTAGTCGAGGTAACACATCGATTGTTGACATCGATAACGTCCTGGGTAGTCGAAGTTACACACCGATTGGTGACATCGATATCATACTAGGTATTCGAAGAAGCAACATTCGCTAGGCCAAGTCTTATTCTTTATGTATGCATAGGATAAAAGCCCAAAATAATCCAATATGACAAATATTGGACTGTTTGAGGCGCGCAACGCCGAACACATTGGCAATATCTTACATATTGGATCGGTTTTCGCCTTATATCTTACTTAAAACGTATATGTATATGTACAATGTATAGGATATAAGCCAAAAACGATTCAATATGTAAAATATTGGACTGTATGAGGCGCTACGCTACTAGATCTTACTATTTAAAACTTGCAGTCCATTATTATTAATATTGGACTGCTTCCGAAAGGTCAGAGTATTATATTAAATCCTATGCGTAAATGTACGAAATCAACTAATTTAATTTTTAGTAATTTTTATTAAGTCATTCATATCTGTAAGAAATACATGCTATTTAACATGTTATTAATTACATTAAATAACACCATTTGAAACAAAATAGATGCAAGGTATGGTTAACAATCAGGCCCGTAGACAGGGGGTGCGATGAGTTCGTACGCACTCCCCTTTCCGCCGAGGCCCGCTCGATCAGAACGTAAATGTGAAATATTATAGTAATAGTTAATTTTCTCAAGTCGTTCCTGGGTCTACTTAGGGTTTGTTATTTTCTCTATCCTTATTATGAGGCAAATACAGGTGTAAGATATATATATTTGTTAATTTAAGTTTATTTAACTTCGCTACCGGTTTCCCATTTGAGCGACGGGCAGTTTACCTAACAACACCTTTCCTGGGCAGACTCCAGCGGTTAACCAGTACTTGGGTGCACCAACCTCCGTAAGAAACTGCCAACTTTTTCATATAAATGAGACACGGTCTGAGCGGGGCTCGAACCCGTGACCATCAGAGATGATAGGTTACAGGGGCTTACAAGTCAGCGACCGTAACCACTCGACCACGGAGGCGGTCAGGTGTACGATATATTTCCCAGAATGCATCTCCAACATTATAGTTTTAAAACATCAGGGGGGGGGGGATTGGCATTTCCCCGGACCCAATAGCAACGCCGGCTCTTCGACCCGTCGATATATTACACACCCCCTACAAAGGTTCCTGTCTACGGGCCTGGGTTTATAAGCTAGTAGTTGTTGGTATGATTAATATAGGCCTACTATAAGAAAACGTGAAGCTATGCAAGGATGGAATTGCAAAAAATACTAGAAGCTGTGTTTGTGTACACATTGTATATTAGAGGTGAGAAGTTAATAACATTCTGTAATAACGTGCTTCACAGTGATCAGTTTAACGTGACGTTGATGTTATTATTTAATTAAAGCTGGCGATTATGATAATGTACACATGTTCGGACTTGACACGCTGGCCAACGTGTCTGGGTTTGATACGGTGGACCTACCTGGCCAACGTGTCTGGGTTTGATGCGGTGGACCTAGCTGGCCAACGTGTCTGGGTTTGATACGGTGGACCTAGCTGGCCAACGTGTCTGGGTTTGATACGGTGGACCTAGCTGGCCAACGTGTCTGGGTTTGATACGGTGGACCTACCTGGCCAACGTGTCTGGGTTTGATACGGTGGACCTAGCTGGCCAACGTGTCTGGGTTTGATACGGTGGACCTACCTGGCCAACGTGTCTGGGTTTGATACGGTGGACCTACCTGGCCAACGTGTCTGGGTTTGATACGGTGGACCTACCTGGCCAACGTGTCTGGGTTTGATACGGTGGACCTAGCTGGCCAACGTGTCTGGGTTTGATACGGTGGACATAGCTGGCCAACGTGTCTGGGTTTGATGCGGTGGACCTAGCTGGCCAACGTGTCTGGGTTTGATACGCTGGACCTAGCTGGCCAACATGTCTGGGTTTGATACGGTGGACCTAGCTGGCCAACGTGTCTGGGTTTGATACGGTGGACGCCACAGTCTCGTTTGTTGGTATACGTCTGACCTTTTGCTGGAGTTGTTGACCCTGGTGGCCACGATGTTTGTGACAGTACTGATGAACTTGTTGGTTAGTTCGAGATGGCATGCGCTTGCTGGTCGATACAAGCACCACATGCCGTATTTGGTTCATTGAAGATGGCATGCGCTGGCTGGTCGTTACAAGTACCACATGCTGTATTTGGTTCATTGGAGAAGGCATGCGCTGTCTGGTCGCTACAAGCACCACATACTGTATTTGGTACATTGGAGAAGGCATGCGCTGGCTAGTCGCTACAGGTACCACATGCTGTATTTGGTTCATTGGAGAAGGCATGCGCTGGCTGGTCGCTACAAGTACCACATGCTGTATTTGGTTCATTGGAGAAGGCATGCGCTGGCTGGTCATTACAAGTACCACATGCTGTATTTGGTTCATTGGAGAAGGCATGCGCTGTCTGGTCGCTACACGCACCACATGCTGTATTTGGTTCATTGGAGAAGGCATGCGCTGTCTGGTCGCTACAAGTACCACATGCTGTATTTGGTTCATTGGAGAAGGCATGCGCTCTCTGGTCGCTACAAGTACCACATGCCGTATTTGGTTCATTGGAGAAGGTATGCGCTGTCTGGTCGCTACAAGTACCACATGCTGTATTTGGTTCATTGGAGAAGGCATGCGCTGTCTGGTCGCTACAAGTACCACATGCTGTATTTGGTTCATTGGAGAAGGCATGCGCAGGCTGGTCGTTACAAGTACCACATGCTGTATTTGGTTCATTGGTGAAGGCATGCGCTCTCTGGTCGCTACACGCACCACATGCTGTATTTGGTTCAGTGGAGAAGGCATGCGCTGTCTGGTCGCTACAAGTACCACATGCCGTATTTGGTTCATTGGAGAAGGCATGCGCTGTCTGGTCGCTACAAGTACCACATGCCGTATTTGGTTCATTGGAGAAGGCATGCGCTGTCTGGTCGCTACAAGTACCACATGCTGTATTTGGTTCATTGGAGAAGGCATGCGCTGGCTGGTCGATACAGGTGTGGTACAAGACAACGTCCATTTTAACTACGGACAGTTTGCAAGATAAGACGAGTTTGTTTTAAACAAAAAATGACACGCATGATACAGTCTCCAGTTCTACGATCACGTGTTGGTGCACGCCAGAGGGCCCCTCGGAACAAACCCGTTAAGTTTATTTTCCCATGACCATGCAGAGCCCCACAAAGCACTTGTCGTGGCGCTAGGCTCGGAATGAAGGACATTTAGATCAAGCCAAACAAGCATGCCTAAGTCAAGACGCTATCTCAAAGCTGTGTGCGAAACTGCTCTATTTGTTTCTTGCTACATTATACTGTTACAATAGTCTGTGATGAGCCTTTACTCTGTGCTTGTTTATTCAACGGACACAGTTAATTATACGTGTCCCCGAAGTCTTCTTTTGTCGCAAAAAATGTGTCATAGTGAGTTCTGATTTGTAAATTGTAACTTTTGGGAATACGTAGGATGACATTGCAGGGATATTTGTTCTTTGTAAATTAGACATGTTGGGAAAATATCCATCGTCTGTTTAAACAGACTGATACAAACAGATCCCCGCATTCTGTTAACAATACTACCATTCTTGGGTAATACTCGGTTTAGGTTTTTGAAGTAAATGAAGTTAATTTAAAAGACTATTTCAAGGAGGATTTGTTTGGGTCACTGGACGGTTAATGATCATATTTAAATGCTACGTATGATCTAAAATATTTCGGAATGCATGTAACCTGGCGGCAGGTATCATAGCTTTAAAAATGAAGTTTTTATTTCCAGAACATGGATTTTTGAAATCCGATGCACGGATTGTAAATATATATCGGATTCCACACATACATGCACATCCGCTAGAAAAATGTGCCATCGTATTAATTAGTCCTAGTTCAGCGTGAATATAGGGGGAAATTCCACCATGAATTTGAGTCAATTTCGCACAATGATTATTATCAAGTGGTCATGCCTATTTAACCGACACATAAACGCCTTACGTTCTTCATTCTAAATATCTGAAATTACATTTCGTTGACTTAGCGATTTGATTTATGGAATGCGTTAATTCCTATATCATTTTGTGAAATAGTTTGGAAATATTTCTAAAATGTTGTTTATTGCTGTCACGACTGACCGTTAAGTTATCCTCACCCGCCTGGCGCCGGGAATTGTGCCAAATATTGGTCAAACACCTCTAGCCAATAAAATAAACGTATAGCCCTGCTGTAGACCCTAAAACAAGCAAGTGAAAATCTTCTTTATTTCAGATGAGACATAATATTATTAACGTTGCTACTTTATATATATAATGGTATGCACTATGCAGATCAACTAATGTGTATTATTATAAAACATTACATGGAGCTGATCCAATAAATGTACATGTATAACACAAACAAATGTTACAAATTACATAAATTGTGAATGGTTTGGATTGGAAAACAAGTTTTCAGAAAACTTATATTAATTCCTCTCCAGAATACTTAAAATCGTCCTTCACTTTTACTTCTGTTATACATCATAGAATTCTCAGATCAACCTCAGAATATCAGTTATACACACCAAGATCAACCTCAGAATATCAGTTATACACACCAAGATCAACCTCAGAATATCAGTTATACACACCAAGATCAACCTCAGAATATCAGTTATACACACCAAGATCAACCTCAGAATATCAGTTATACACACCAAGATCAACCTCAGAATATCAGTTATACACACCAAGATCAACCTCAGAATATCAGTTATACACACCAAGATCAACCTCAGAATATCAGTTATACACACCAAGATCACCTCAGAATATCAGTTAGTTGTTGTTTTGTTGTTTGTTGTTGTTCAAGATCAACCTCAGAATATCAGTTATACACACCAAGATCAACCTCAGAATATCAGTTATACACACCAAGATCAACCTCAGAATATCAGTTATACACACCAAGATCAACCTCAGAATATCAGTTATACACACCAAGATCAACCTCAGAATATCAGTTATACACACCAAGATCAACCTCAGAATATCAGTTATACACACCAAGATCAACCTCAGAATATCAGTTATACACACCAAGATCAACCTCAGAATATCAGTTATACACACCAAGATCAACCTCAGAATATCAGTTATACACACCAAGATCAACCTCAGAATATCAGTTATACACACCAAGATCAACCTCAGAATATCAGTTATACACACCAAGATCAACCTCAGAATATCAGTTATACACACCAAGATCAACCTCAGAATATCAGTTATACACACCAAGATCAACCTCAGAATATCAGTTAACACACCAAGATCAACCTCAGAATATCAGTTATACACACCAAGATCAACCTCAGAATATCAGTTATACACACCAAGATCAACCTCAGAATATCAGTTATACACACAAGATCAACCTCAGAATATCAGTATACACACCAAGATCAACCTCAGAATATCAGTTATACACACCAAGATCAACCTCGAATATCAGTTATACACACCAAGATCAACCTCAGAAATCAGTTATACACACCAAGATCAACCTCAGAATATCAGTTATACACACCAAGATCTCACCTCAGAATATCAGTTATACACACCCACACCAAGATCAACCTCAGAATATCAGTTATACACACCAAGATCAACCTCAGAATATCAGTTATACACACCAAGATCAACCTCAGAATATCAGTTATACACACCAAGATCAACCTCAGAATATCAGTTATACACACCAGTTATACCAGTTATACACACCAAGATCAAACTGTGAATTATTTCGTAATACATTTTCCCTTATTCAGGATCATCTATTTGGAATGTATTGCTCCACTTAGTTCAACATTCTCCAACTATCCAACAGTTCAACATGCTCCAACTATCCAACAGTTCAAAGTGCTCCAACTATCCAACAGTTCAAAATGCTCCAACTATCCAACAGTTCAACATGCTCCAACTATCCAACAGTTCAACCGTCTCCAACTATCCAACAGTTCAACATTCTCCAACTATCCAACAGTTCAACATGCTCCAACTATCCAACAGTTCAAAGTGCTCCAACTATCCAACAGTTCAAAATGCTCCAACTATCCAACAGTTCAACATGCTCCAACTATCCAACAGTTCAACCGTCTCCAACTATCCAACAGTTCAACATTCTCCAACTATCCAACAGTTCAACATGCTCCAACTATCCAACAGTTCAAAGTGCTCCAACTATCCAACAGTTCAAAATGCTCCAACTATCCAACAGTTCAACATGCTCCAACTATCCAACAGTTCAACCGTCTCCAACTATCCAACAGTTCAACATTCTCCAACTATCCAACAGTTCAACATGCTCCAACTATCCAACAGTTCAAAGTGCTCCAACTATCCAACAGTTCAACCGTCCCCAACTATCCAACAGTTCAACATTCTCCAACTATCCAACAGTTCAACATTCTCCAACTATCCAACAGTTCAACATTCTCCAACTATCCAACAGTTCAACATTCTCCAACTATCCAACAGTTCAACATTCTCCAACTATCCAACAGTTCAACATTCTCCAACTATCCAACAGTTCAAAATGCTCCAACTATCCAACAGTTCAAAGTGCTCCAACTATCCAACAGTTCAACATTCTCCAACTATCCAACAGTTCAAAACTCTCCAACTATCCAACAGTTCAACATTCTCCAACTATCCAACAGTTCAACATGCTCCAACTATCCAACAGTTCAAAGTGCTCCAACTATCCAACAGTTCAAAGTGCTCCAACTATCCAGCAGTTCAAAATGCTCCAACTATCCAACAGTTCAAACTGCTCCAACTATCCAACAGTTCAACATTCTCCAACTATCCAACAGTTCAAACTGCTCCAACTATCCAACAGTTCAACATTCTCCAACTATCCAACAGTTCAACATTCTCCAACTATCCAACAGTTCAAACTGCTCCAACTATCCAACAGTTCAACATGCTCCAACTATCCAACAGTTCAACATTCTCCAACTATCCAACAGTTCAAAGTGCTCCAACTATCCAGCAGTTCAAAATGCTCCAACTATCCAACAGTTCGACATGCTCCAACTATCCAACAGTTCAAAGTGCTCCAACTATCCAGCAGTTCAAAATGCTCCAACTATCCAACAGTTCAACATTCTCCAACAGTTCAACATTCTCCAACTATCCAACAGTTCAACCGTCTCCAACTATCCAACCGTACAAAATGCTCCAACTATCCAACAGTTCAAAATGCTCCAACTATCCAACAGTTCAACATTCTCCAACTATCCAACAGTTCAACATGCTCCAACTATCCAACAGTTCAAAGTGCTCCAACTATCCAACAGTTCAACATTCTCCAACTATCCAACAGTTCAAAATGCTCCAACTATCCAACTATCCAACAGTTCAACATTCTCCAACTATCCAACAGTTCAACATTCTCCAACTATCCAACAGTTCAACATTCTCCAACTATCCAACAGTTCAAAGTGCTCCAACTATCCAACAGTTCAACATTCTCCAACTATCCAACAGTTCAAAGTGCTCCAACTATCCAACAGTTCAAAACGCTCCAACTATCCAACAGTTCAACATTCTCCAACTATCCAACAGTTCAACCGTCTCCAACTATCCAACAGTTCAACCGTCTCCAACTATCCAACAGTTCAACATTCTCCAACTATCCAACAGTTCAACCGTCTCCAACTATCCAACAGTTCAAAATGCTCCAACTATCCAACAGTTCAACATTCTCCAACTATCCAACAGTTCAACATTCTCCAACTATCCAACAGTTCAACATTCTCCAACTATCCAACAGTTCAACATTCTCCAACTATCCAACAGTTCAAAATGCTCCAACTATCCAACAGTTCAACATTCTCCAACTATCCAACAGTTCAACATTCTCCAACTATCCAACAGTTCAACCGTCTCCAACTATCCAACAGTTCAAAATGCTCCAACTATCCAACAGTTCAACATTCTCCAACTATCCAACAGTTCAAAATGCTCCAACTATCCAACAGTTCAAAATTCTCCAACTATCCAACAGTTCAACATTCTCCAACTATCCAACAGTTCAACATTCTCCAACTATCCAACTGTTCAAAACGCTCCAACTATCCAACAGTTCAACATTCTCCAACTATCCAACAGTTCAACATTCTCCAACTATCCAACAGTTCAACATTCTCCAACTATCCAACAGTTCAAAATGCTCCAACTATCCAACAGTTCAAAATGCTCCAACTATCCAACAGTTCAACATTCTCCAACTATCCAACAGTTCAACATTCTCCAACTATCCAACAGTTCAACATTCTCCAACTATCCAACAGTTCAACATTCTCCAACTATCCAACAGTTCAAAGTGCTCCAACTATCCAACAGTTCAACATTCTCCAACTATCCAACAGTTCAAAATGCTCCAACTATCCAACAGTTCAAAGTGCTCCAACTATCCAACAGTTCAAAGTGCTCCAACTATCCAACAGTTCAACATGCTCCAACTATCCAACAGTTCAAAATGCTCCAACTATCCAACAGTTCAAAGTGCTCCAACTATCCAACAGTTCAACATGCTCCAACTATCCAACAGTTCAAAATGCTCCAACTATCCAACAGTTCAAAGTGCTCCAACTATCCAACAGTTCAAACTGATCCAACTATCCAACAGTTCAAAGTGCTCCAACTATCCAACAGTTCAACATTCTCCAACTATCCAACAGTTCAAAATGCTCCAACTATCCAACAGTTCAAACTGCTCCAACTATCCAGCAGTTCAAAGTGCTCCAACTATCCAACAGTTCAACATGCTCCAACTATCCAACAGTTCAACATGCTCCAACTATCCAACAGTTCAACATGCTCCAACTATCCAACAGTTCAAAATTCTCCAACTATTCAACAATTCAACATTCTCCAACTATCCAACAGTTCAAAGTGCTCCAACTATCCAACAGTTCAACATTCTCCAACTATCCAACAGTTCAAAGTGCTCCAACTATCCAACAGTTCAACATTCTCCAACTATCCAACAGTTCAACATTCTCCATCTATCCAACAGTTCAACAGTTCAACATTCTCCAACTATCCAACAGTTCAACCGTCTCCAACTATCCAACAGTTCAACATTCTCCAACTATCCAACAGTTCAACATGCTCCAACTATCCAACAGTTCAAAGTGCTCCAACTATCCAACAGTTCAACATGCTCCAACTATCCAACAGTTCAAAACGCTCCAACTATCCAACAGTTCAAAATTCTCCAACTATCCAACAGTTCAACATGCTCCAACTATCCAACAGTTCAAACTGCTCCAACTATCCAACAGTTCAACATGCTCCAACTATCCAACAGTTCAAACTGCTCCAACTATCCAACAGTTCAACATTCTCCAACTATCCAACAGTTCAACATTCTCTACTTAAGGTGGAACAATAACAATACAAACTAATCACATATTTCTACTATTATTACTTCCTATGATAATGCACACAGTCTTTGTGTATTGTCATTGCTACATTGCTATATTGACTAGATTCTATGAATTGCTGTCGTTAAGCTCATTTCATAGGTATTTTCAACATATCACTGCAAGTCATATCTGTACATTGTTATAAAGATTTATTGTCATTACTTGTCTCCATTTTCTACTCTACTAGCCAAATCCACATACCATATTCCATAACATATTAAATATTATTACTCTACTTTTCAGCATTTGCAGTACTATATGATTCAAATGTGCATTTCTCACTTTGATTTGATCTGTATATACGTTGAGGACCTCATGGTATATTAACTTTTATTAAATTGGTTCTCTCGTAAAATTACTTTTGTTATTATATTATTATTATTATTTATTATTATGATAGTAAAGCGACACGTCAATGCGTCGATGCCACCGAACGATGTTGGATTGAGCTAGAGTTGAGTAAATAATCCCACGAGAAAGTCTCCGAGTCCGAGTAGAGAGACACTTCCAGAATGCAAGTAGCAAACGCCCTAGATGTAGTGCGAGTCCTAACCACGCAGTGCACACATTGAAGGTTAGATCAGGCATTAGTCAGCATCGTAACCTGACACGGTCGTTGTAACTATTGTTTCTAACCAATCATACGGATCCCCGGTACGGATCGGCGCGATATGTTGTTGCGAAGTGTTATCTCGTAGGCTCGATCCTCCCTCTGACCGTAATAATATTAACAGGCTTTCAGATGGGACAGGGCCTGGGTTTTTTTACACCGTGCACGTAAAAGAACCAGAGAAGAATATGGAATGGACCTCTGTCTGTATCATTGCACTCCTCCAAAATCTAAAATGAATAATATCGGCACGAGGCATCGCTCATATGCAAAAACACACTATACATAATAGTTTAATAAATACATATATGTGTGACTGTATATCATACATTTGAATACATGTGACTATTGTCTGTGTGAGTATTGTCTGTGTGACTATTGTCTGTGTGACTATTGTCTGTGTGAGTATTTTCTTATTTATATTTTATTCATCTACATGCATTATATTAAGGAATGAGGCCAACGGCATCCACGCTAACTTTAAGCACGCCCAATGTAGTTCATACCCCGATGGAAAATCTATTAACCCTCGATTCATTACTTATATAAAATTTACATTGACTATTATCTTCAATGACACAAAGAAACTGCATAGCACACTTTGCCCTAAACTATTGTTAGTCCAGATTTGCAAGTTACCGTGTGCCGAAACAGGTAAATAGACCATCCTTAGAACAGCGTAAACTGTAAGACCGCCTTTTCTCGCGACGGATGCTGCCTAACACTGCGAATGCGCATGTCCGTAACTTCGAGTACGCATGTCAGTTGCATATCATTAGTTGGAAACCCTCATACGAACATATATACAATCATGGCACATACGTTCCTCGAAGGAAATACAATAGCAATATTAAATAGTTGATAATGAAGGCGTTTGTCCACTTGTTATTTACCGATAGTATATATTATTTACCGATAAATATATATATACATAGACTTTGTAAGTTTGTAAGTCACACGTACATGATATTATAATTGACAACTACCCAACACGCTGTGACAAGAACACCATCAGATGTTTAACAACAATTGATATATTAATTTCAATTTAATCTGTTCTACATAAAATTGACTTAAAATAGAGATGTTCAGATAATTCCTATCTAGTATCTCTAATAACACTCTCACATTGGAAATATTTTACGTCGATGTACGTTTGAAGAGGATGTCGATGCACGTTTGAAGAGGATGTCGATGCACGTTTGGAGAGGTTGTCGATGCACGTTTGAAGAGAATGTCGATGCACGTTTGAAGAGGCTATCGATGCACGTTTGAAGAGGTTGTCGATGCACGTTTGGAGAGGTTGTCGATGCACGTTTGGAGAGGTTGTCGATGCACGTTTGGAGAGGTTGTCGATGCACGTTTGAAGAGACTGACGATGCACGTTTGAAGAGGCTGACGATGCACGGTTGAAAAGGCTGACTGCACGTCTACAGGAAAACACATTGAAAGTCAATTTCGTACTCGCGTGAAATTTCGGCCAAATGGACTTTCAAAATGGATCTGCATATTAAAATGGACCGTTATTTGAAATTCTATATCCCTGCCACGTTCAACATATGTTTAGAATCTTCTAACATACATAAACCCATTTATCATCTTCAAATAAGTCCGGTATTTCAAAAGAAATTGTGTTTTTTTCCTTGAGTACAGGCACTTCACTAATTTACTTGCCAATAAACCAATAAACACATTTTTACTAATGGAGAAATGTGTTGCCATGTGCGCAGGAAAGAAAGGTATAAAGTAACTGGACAATGTTTTATCAAACAATAAACGTTATATTTTATATTATCTTTCATGTATATACTTGCATGTCGTTTTTCCCTTTTTTTCAAAGTAGTAGTATAAATTGAGGGTCTTGTGGAAAATTAGTTTCCTCGTTAAATAAAGTCTTTAATATTATATCTGTTTGCCATATTTAAAGCAGAATTACATCGTATGAAATAAATGATATTTGAAAAATTCAATTTTTACGTATGGGTAGCAATGCTGCTACACATTCTAACATTATACTTTGTATGCTTATGTTCATTTGGGAAACAGTGTTTTTTGCGATAAAACAAACTCGAAACCGAAAGTAGGACTTTCCAAGTCAATCGGTCACGCACTTGTTTACAACCGGAACGCATCGTCCGCACTTGTTTACATTCAGAATGCATCGACCCCATTTGTCCCACGTTGTCTTTTTTAATTAAATCACTTGATATGTTGATTCACACCTATGTTAGCTAAGTCTTTTTGGGACATTTCTACATCCCCGCGAGGGGTTCGACACTAGAGGAAGATAAATAGATAGTCTTTCATGTTCAAAATATATACATTGTTTTCTACATCCTCTGTTGTTTCACGCATGCGCGCTGTGCGTGTTGATATTTCGCGTGTTGATAAACAAATTCGCGTATACGACGGTTTACATTTATTGGAATTTTGTCGTTTCTCGGCAACTATTTCGATTTTTGTAAACACACACACATTAGTATTTATATCTTACCCAAAACATCCTTTATTACGATGTAATGCTGCTTTAAAGCTTGTGTAAATGGCCAAAGTCAATATAATGCTGATAATGCCAATGAAAATTGAATTGAAAAGTATTATTAGTATTCAAAGTTATAATTGATGCACCTTATAATTGTACAGTATTATGTTTGTAAATATGTAATTCATATTATTATTATATAAATATTCAGGGGATATGTTCGCAACTATATATATATATATTATATTTAAAGGGCCAGCCATTTCTGACTTATGAGACACCTCTTTTTACGAACATCAGTACTTCCCGAATCCTATGCGTGTATGCCAGACGCCAGGCTGGTAGGCAATCGGTAACCATTATTTAACTAGCTGGCGGCTCACCAACCGGCCATATCAGAACGAACCCCTGACGAGATTCGAACCTTTGACCTACCGCTCCTTAGGCGGACGTCTTAACCACTGGGCCACGGAGTATGTATGGGATAAAGCTGCAATATCCATGCATTGCGGATATTCAAAACTGCTCTAAAACAATTATAAAACACTGAAATACAAAATAGGTACTATTGCACACTGATTAAGAATTGCTAAATTGTATATGAACTAAAATAAAAAAGAAACAATCAATTATTTTTTAACGTTGTACAAAAAAATGAATAGCAAAATTGATGAACCTGATATCGATATTATATTTATATATTACCTGATATATTTATATATTATCTGATATCGATATTATATTTATATATTACAAGTTTACAATTTTACAACACATAATAAAATGAGTTATTACCGTACTGATGTGAACGGCACGTGACCACGCGTATGACACACGTTTTGGGCAACATCTGCCGATGTAAGAATACATACAGTGATAAATATACTATACCTATTTATCAATCTTATTATATATCTTAAACGCAACAGACGGCAAGCCTGTATGCAAATTAAACAGCATATTTTCTATTCAATTTTGCTTTTCATGCAACGGTCATCCATCTGTTACAAGTGTATGTCCTCCGACGTTTTATTTACATTGTTCACATTAAATAGATATCCAACTTACTTACCCAATCTCGTAAGATCGCCAGAATAATTTTAAGTCTCATATATTACCTATACAAATCATAGCAGATGTTGTTAAGACGACTGCCATGAAACCGAAAAAGATCAAATACTCATATAATGATATTAAATCATGGGTATGTAAAACATAACAAAGGCATATAAATCAAAATTTATGTTCTGGAATATACATACAGCGAGGGTTATCAGTGTGTTATTTTATGATATCGCCAAGTGACATTAATATTATTACTAAAGTTTATGAGGCAGACGACAAAATAGTTTCGAGCATGAGGACCTCAATGGTGCTGAAAAAGTAATCATAAAACTCCGTTGATATTGTTCAGCATTTTATTTATATAAAGGTCCCTCTCCCCCGACTACCTGACTGCATTAGGGACACCTTCCGGGTCCCCAGAGTCCCGAGACTTGTATGCATGTCAAGTAAAGACTGAGAAGCACATATGAAGATCTGGAGAGAAGAGAGGTGCAACTGCTGTCAGACAAACATACAGAGAGTGAACGTGGAGAGAGAATTTATGGAACGACTAAAGAGTTTCTGTCAAACGACACCATTGATAGGACATCTATAGGTGATGCATTTTCCTAGTAAAATGTTAATATGGTAAAGTGGTAACGTTCGTAATTCAGAGATCGCAGGTCCGATCGCTCGTGCATTTCCGTCACTACTAAGTTACGAAAAGAGTTTTTGTTTTCAGTTTCGAGTTACGGGAGGTATCAGGTTTCACAACACCCGGTCCCCGGCATGATCGGTGCTGGGTACTTGCATTAAATACATACGATAAAGGGAAGGGTCATTTATTAATGTTGTAAGAACTGGTTAGTGTTAGGCCTACTTTAATTTACATTAGTGAATGTGTTTATTATATACGTGTACGTTGTATGCGCTGCAAAGCAACAGTTAACTAATGTCCGCCTCCGTGATCGAGCTGTTAAGGTCGTTGACTTGCATACCACTGTAACCTATCAGCACTGATGGTCACGGGTTCGAGCCCAGCTCAGGCCTTGTCTAATTTATATGAAAAAGTTGGCAGTTTTTTACGGAGGTTAGTGTGCACCAAGTACTTGTTAACCGCTGGAGCAAGCCCAGGAAAGGTATTGTTAGGTAAACTGTCCACCGGCTATATAGCCCAAAATTGTGCTGATGCAGGCGTAAAACCCGAACGAACAAACAAACAAACAATACAACATTTAACTAATACTGCACTACAGCTACAAATTAGTTATTATATTTGTTTCCTTTAATTCAAAATATTCAACAGGTCGTACTAGTCGGCGACTGTGGTCTCATCTCCATATTCTTCTTCATTAGTGTTATATTTTGGTCATCAATCAACAACGTTGTGGTGGTCATCGATACCACTCGCCATTTCGGCATGATATATCCAGTTTCGGTCTGACCACATCCCAAGTTCGAGAATGTGCAGACTGTGAGCAAGTTGTGTGTTCGACTACAGGACCGTCCTCTGCAGGGATTGTGTGTTCGACTACAGGACCGTCCTCTGCAGGGATTGTGTGTTCGACTACAGGACGTTCCTCTGCAGGGATTATATGCCTACTGTATATCAGACGATATGTCTTGTGGGATTATTGTCGTTGACAAGCTAGCAAATACAGAGACGCTTGGGGTCTGGACAAATAGTTTCTTCGGGTTGTTTAAGAACATTATGATATTGATACACAACTTGACATACACATTTGCATGCCATATCCAAGCATGTTTAAACATGACACCCCATCACTTTTTTAAAATCATATTTTATTGCATACATATGTCATACACATAAAGATACAATACATAGCATGAAAATACAAATGGTTTGGGCCACAAGTACTTTAACAACATCAGACAACTGCTCGCACCAGGAAGACAACGGCCCGCACCATCACTATCAGAGCATTTAAATGCATATAGTGTCAAGCTTATTGTGTATCAAAATGGTCTTAAAAATAATTTTTGAACCCGAAACGTCTGTGAGCAAATATTACTAATGATCAGTATACACTAGTTGCCACCCGATGCTGTTCCATCAATATTCGTCCTTTGACAGACACCACTTTGCGATCTGTTTCTGTAAATGTTGTCGTGTGCGTCTCTGGAACTTGTACCTGTGCCGGTCACAGTATGCTTACTTATATCTCTGAATATTCCGTCCGTTGTTTGAGCCCATCATAGACTCCACCAACACAACACATTCTCTGATGTATAAAATTATGCACACTCTTTTGCCGAATTATTTGAATGAACATTTCAATTAAGAGATTGCAATACAGTTACTTCAGATATGACATTGAGGTATGTTTCAAATGTTGTTCTCTATTTTCCAAGCCCTAGATGTAAGAGAGATCCAAAGATATGGAAATACAGATAATATATATGCCTAATCGAAACAGTGGGCCTTTAAAGTGACACTACATTGGTAAAAAGGCAAATTTCTACAGAATGTAATTTCTTGTATTATGATAGTTTTTTCCTCCAAATATTTACGACGTATACGACGCTTGTTGGCATAACAAAATATTGTGAATATGGTCAACATCTATGCGTAATACACCGCGTGTATCACGAATAGCAACATATATGATACAGAATTACCGTTATATCTCACCTTTTGTGCCTGTGCATATTTATTTTTATACTAATCTGATTTAAATTATCTCTAATCGATAGTAACACGATCTTACAATATACTCTAATAATAAACACACGGGACTAGCTGACCGTTATATGAAATCCTACTGTCACTTTTGTGGGTTTGAAGATCGAAAACACACATTTGGTTTATTAAAAGTTAGTGGTTGAACGGACGGACACACGGATAGTGCGAACAGTAAATGCCTACCTTCGGAGGAGGGGGAGGGGGGCGGATAATAATATATTTTACTGCTAAATCGTGCTAAGAAGTGAATAGCTTTTCGGGAAGTCTAACTTCGCTATATGAGAATATATGATGATATGTTTCTGATTAGTGAAATGGACTTTAAGCTCAGTGACTACTGTGAACTTGTGACCAGTAGCGCTTCACTGTTTATTTATGGTACTGTAAGTGATGATAGATAGATCACTGGACGGGTAAATTAGTAGCCCACCACGGCATGATAACATCAAAAGGATTATTCAACAAAGACTGAATTTCATATTAGTCGACATAGGTGTTAATGTAAATGATGAATTCATTACCCGAAACACTATCTGTCTCATTGTAAATAAAGTGTACTATTTATAACGACCGCCACCAGCTTGTGCAAGGTGTATGCTTACATAAACGCATTACAATGTATGTATAAGTAAAGGTAAAGTAAATGTAAAAGTAAAGGTAAAATAAAGGTAAACGAAAGGTAAAATAAGGTAAAGTAAAGGTAAAGTAAAGGTAAAAGTAATATAAAGTAAAGGTAAAAGTAAAGTAAAGGTAACAGCAAAGTAAAGGTAAGGTAATGTTAACGTAAAGTAAAGGTAAGGTAATGTTAACGTAAAGTAAAGGTAAAGTAAGGTAAAGGTATGGTAACGGTATGGTAAAGTAAAGGTACAGTAAAGGTAAAGGAAAGGTAAAGTAAGTAAAGTAAAGGTAAGTAAAGGTAAAGGAAAGGTAAGGTAAGGTAGGTAAAGGTAAAGGAACGGTAAGGTAAGGTAGGTAAAGGTAAAGCAAAGGTAAAGTAAGTAAAGTAAAGGTAAGTAAAGGTAAAGGAACGGTAAGGTAAGGTAGGTAAAGGTAAAGCAAAGGTAAAGTAAGTAAAGTAAAGGTAAGTAAAGGTAAAGGAAAGGTAAAGGTAAAGGAAAGGTAAAGGAAAGTAAAGTAACGTAAAGGTAAGGTAAAGTAAAGGTAAAGTAAAGGTAAAGGTAAAGTAAAGGTAAAGTAAAGGTAAAGTAAAGGTAACAGCAAAGTAAAGGTAAGGTAATGTTAACGTAAAGTAAAGGTAAAGGTAAATTAAAGGTAAAGTGAAGGTAAGTAAAGGTAAAGGTAAGTAAAGCAAAGGTAAGTAACGGTAAAGGTAAGTAAAGTAAAGGTAAGTAAAGTAAAGGTAAAGGTAAAGGAAAGGAAAGTAAAGGTAAGTAAAGTAAAGGTAAAGGAAAGGAAAGGAAAGTAAAGGTAAGTAAAGTAAAGGTAAAGTAAAGTATTTATTATTGTGACATGTGCATAATAACAAAAGCATATTAACAACATCAATTAACATTCAACACCAATTAACATTCAACACCCGGCCCAACAATATATCAACAATACAATTATACGATATTATGACGTGAATAAATTAAATTAAAAAGCGATTACGGCAATTCTATATACATACATATATATTATATACCATAACTCTATGCATGCTGGCGGTGAATATAACAGACAAATATGACACGGAATTTCATTAGAATTGTGTAATAAAGACGCTATTCTAATAAAATGCCATGACACGTGCATATTTCCAGATATTTTATTTACAAATACGAAAAACACATAGATAAAATGTCATCTGTTACAATTATAGCCTTTTTATTACCCATCATGCAAAGAGATAACGACAAAGCTATCTCGCTATTTGCGTACTAGTAAATAAGTTCCCTTGGTAGTATTACCGCCGGTAAGAAATCGATGTGATAAAATGCACGTGAATTGGTAAAACAGCGCAGAATGTGTTCTGTGTTCATGAACTTTGCTCAATTAATGCTTTACGGTTTGTTTGTTTTGATCAAATTATGTTTGTGTGTTTTAGCCAGATAGGTGGTTTTGTTCGCCAGATATATGTTTTTGTAGATTGTTCTACATGACATGCGCCCGAAACCCCACCCAAACCACCCATTATATTAAAACAAAACGTGACAGATTAGAAAATAAAACAGAAGTTTATTTTGACATGTACATATACATAATAGGCAGACACCATATGTACATGTATACAGTTAGTTTATACAAATTTAGTGTAGCTCGATTGCGAAACAAGGTCTTACAACGTTAGTTTAATCGCTCTCGAGACCTCATTCCTGACGGAATCCGTCGCCAGAGAGAGAAGAGGCAATATGGAATTTAAGTGCACTGCCTAAGGACATACTCGTAACGGCTACAGCTGGGCGCGAACTCCGGGCCTCTCACACCTTAAGCGAACGCGCTACTACTGCGATATAACGACTATCATAGTTTAAACTTAATTTATTTTACAACGATTGCGAAACAAGCTTTAACAACTTATATTAATCACTCTCGTTTGGCGCGGATGAAAGCGTAAACGTGGTCATTCGTGTGGGAGGAAACCAGAGTACCCGGAGAAAGCCACCTGTCCGATCTGGCGACCACTGTACCATCTCACATACTCCCGGGTCGAGGATCGAACCCGGGTCGCATTGGTGAGAAGCAAGCGTGCTAACCACTGCGCTAATCGGACTGCCTTTGTCACAAGTGCAGCTATGCATGTAGACTGTAACAGTTATAAACAATCTCAAACAATGAATGAGATATATGAATATATGTATCACATAACTTTGCTTGTATCCAGTGTAATACAGTCATATAATGTAGCGACGTTAAAGCAGCATTACATCGTAATAAAGGGTGTTTTGGGTAAAATATAAATACTAATGTGTGTGTGTTTATAAAAATCGAAATAGTCGCTCAGAAACGATACAATTCCAATAAATTTAAACCGTCGTATACGCGAATTTGTTTATCAACACACGAAATGTAAATACGCACAATGCGCATGCGTGAAACAACAGAGGATGTAGAAAACAACGTATATATTTTGAACATGAAAGACTATCTATCTATCTATCTATCTATCTATCTATCTATCTATCTATCTATCTATCTATCTATCTATCTATCTATCTATCTATCTATCTATCTATCTATCTATCTATCTATCTATCTATCTATCTATCTATCTATCTATCTATCTATCTATCTATCTATCTATCTATCTATCTATCTATCTATCTATCTATCTATCTATCTATCTATCTATCTATCTATCTATCTATCTATCTATCTATCTATCTATCTATCTATCTATCTATATCTATCTCTATCTATCTATCTATCTATCTTTATCTATCTATCTATCTATCTATCTATCTATCTATCTATATATATATCTATCTATATATTCTATCTATCTATATTATCTATCTATATATATATCTCTATTTCTATCTATCTATCTATCTATCTACTATCTATCTATCTATCTATCTATCTATCTATGCTATCTACTATCTATTATCTATCTTCATTCTAATTATCTCTATCTATCTATCTATCTATCTATCTATCTATCTATCTATCTATCTATCTATCTATCTATCTATCTATCTATCTATCTATCTATCTATCTATCTATCTATCTATCTATCTATCTATCTATCTATCTATCTATCTATCTATCTATCTATCTATTTGACTATCTATCTATCTATCTATCTATTTGTCTATCTATCTATCTATCTATCTATTTGACTATCTATCTATCTATCTATCTATCTATCTATCTATCTATCTATCTATCTATTTCTATCTATCTATCTATCTATCTATATATCTATCTATCTATCTATTTGCTATCTATCTATCTATCTATCTATTTGACTATCTATCTATCCTATCTATCTATCTATCTATCTATCTATTTACTATCTATCTATCTATCTATCTATTTACTATCTATCTATCTATCTATCTATCTATCTATCTATCTATCTATCTATCTATCTATTTGCTATCTATCTATCT
>CM026387.1:39094865-39237256 GCA_014843695.1 Archivesica marissinica
TGACAACTGCTCTATAGTGATGCGTTATCCACCCGAAGCTACCCGAACATGCTTCCGTTGTGTTCAATTGACAACTGCTCTATAGTGATGCGTTATCCACCCGAAGCTACCCGAACATGCTTCCGTTGTGGCCAATTGACAACTGCTCTATAGTGATGCGTTATCCACCCGAAGCTACCCGAACATGCTTCCGTTGTGGCCAATTGACAACTGCTCTATAGTGATGCGTTATCCACCCGAAGCTACCCGAACATGCTTCCGTTGTGTTCCGTTGACAACTGCTCTATAGTGATGCGTTATCCACCCGAAGCTACCCGAACATGCTTCCGTTGTGTCCAGTTGACAACTGCTCTATAGTGATGCGTTATCCACCCGAAGCTACCCGAACATGCTTCCGTTGTGTCCCGTTGACAACTGCTCTATAGTGATGCGTTATCCACCCGAAGCTACCCGAACATGCTTCCGTTGTTCCGTTGTTCCGTTGTTCCGTTGTTCCGTTGACAACTGCTCTATAGTGATGCGTTATCCGCCCGAAGCTACCCGAACATGCTTCCGTTGTTCCGTTGTTCCGTTGTTCCGTTGTTCCGTTGTTCCGTTGTTCCGTTGTTCCGTTGTTCCGTTGACAACTGCTCTATAGTGATGCTCCGTTGTTCCGTTGTGATGCGTTTCCCAGTCATCTTCATCATGGTTAATAACGACGACGACGAACATGATTTATTGTTAGTGATGGTAGCTCTATATTATCACATGAAGTTAAAGAACACACATAAAGGACGTAATTTCCCCAGTAATTTCACAACTATATCATGTAGCGACGAGGATAAGTTTGTTCAATATCTTAGTCTCACCAGGGAACAATTTGCTCTGGTTCCGTACTTACTAGAAGAAGTGATATGTCGCGAGGTAACCAATCACGCCACAAACATCCTCGAATTCCCACTGCGACAACATAAGGAGCGACGAACTTTACCGGATAAAAAGTCCTCTCCGGCAACATTCGCAGGGGCTAAATAGTTCGTCGGCAAGCATGCATGTGCAACAAACAGACGCTTGGGTCTGGACAAATGGTTTCTGGTTGAAAACCAAAAAAACATTTATTTATATATATATTTGTTAAGAACATTATGATACACCATAGGCTTGACACTATACGTACACATTTTAAGGCAATATCCAAGCATGTTTAAGAATGACACATCAGAATATCATTTCTTATTAGTTTGTCCTTATTATAATGATAAAAGAAATACATATTTACCTAGATATTATTGTTCATGGCCAACCATTAATAAGTTTAGAACACTCATGAATTCAACACCAAAAAGCAAACTTGTCAATTGAGCTAAATATAGTTATTAAGCAACAAGTAAAAGAAATGATATTAACTAAGTAAATGAATGTTACTACTTGTAAAATATTGATTTGTGAGACACTGAATACCAACTATATTCATTTGTTAAACAACAATGTTTCGTAAATGTTAATGCTATGCTTACTCACACCTTATATAATATCATGCTTTTCTGTAACTTTGTATGTAACCGGGAATATTGTTTCTTGGCGATGGACATGCCAATACAAACTTTGACTTGAAAAAAAGAAAAGAAAAAAAGAAGAGAATGACACCCCGTCACTGTCAAAGCAATATACTATGCATTTCTATTTGATTTTCTCTCCGGCAATTTCATGCGGTAAGAATAACACATCGGAGCACTGATTCGTTGCCGCACCTCAAGCATGCGGCTAGCTTAATACTATTTTAGAGAAACACGTACGTACGCACATACGCACGCGCACTATGTACAACACACATACATACACATGAGTATACATATCTGATCAGTGTTGTGGTCCTTAATTCTGTGGAGTTTTCAAGGACACGTGGGTCGAATTACAGACACTTGTCTCTAATTTATTAGGTTAATAACGTAATGTAGGCCAACAACATGCGACTATAAATTAGGGTCACACGTGTATAACATATACAAATATACAATACGAAATACTATATAGTACTATTTATTATGAAATCGGATCCTGTTCTTGTATGGGTTTTGACCGATTCCTAAACTTTTGTCAAAAAATGAAATTATGAAATCGAATCAGGTTATTATTGGTTCTTGACTGTTACAAACTTTTTGGCAAACAATAAAAAAAATACATAAAATAAAGAGATATTGTGATATAGTATATTATGACAACTACTGTCTATTGAGCGTATACTATAAACACTAATACGAAGAAGACAATGCATGCAAGTGAGCGCAATCATTATTTTATACACATTTATTTGAAGTTCTTACAACCACTCTCGATACCTCATTCCTGATGGAATCCATCGCCACGAAGGAGAGGGAAGAGGCAACGTGGAAATTAAATGCATTGCCTAAGGGCACAACCGTAACGACTCCAGCGGGGCTCGAACTCAAGCATAGATCCATAGCACCCATATCATGGTTATATAGATTTATAGTCATTAGTTGTCTCATTCCGCCCTTTTTTACTATGCTAGACAAGTTCATATATCATTATACTGTGTGTGCGTTTTACGTTTATTTATCGTCGCTACCGGCTACAGATATAAGCGACGCCTCCTGAAGAGATTAGTCATTTTAGATGTTTGTAGGATAGTGCAATGATACAGACAGAGACCCATTCTAGAGTATCCTCTGGTTCTTTTACGTGCACGGTGTACAGCACCGACACGAGATCTCGATTTAAAGTCCCATCTGAAAGACTGTTAATTTTATTAGGGTCAGACGGGGGATCGAACCTGCGATTCATGGATTACCAGTCCAGCGTGTTACCACTGGACTACATATCCGTCTATGTTATAACCATGCGCTAATTGGACAACCTTTCATAGCTTTGCTTATAGTCGCCTCCGCCGAGGCACGTGGGCGACTGGTTTCTCTAAGAAGTTTATGTTGCCACGACAAGTCCTGGGTGGTGAATGCTTCTTTCGAACAACGGGTCCTTGTTAGGGTCCACGTCCTCCACACGCGTCATCCGCAGTATAGCAGTCACTTGCACAGATATTCTGTTCAAGGGTCTTCATCACGTCAAGGCATCCCCGGGCTGTTTCCCACATGCCACACCTACATGAGGATCCGAGTCTCTGTCGAAGAGACGAACTCTTGAATAAGCTGCTACTGCGGGCCGTGCCTAAGTCACAACGCGCACGGTCTGGAGGTAGACGTGGACATATTGTTGAACTTTGTACACCGACAGTACAGTGGAAACTTTCCAAACCGGAACATCTCTAAACTGCAATTCCCTCAAACAGAACAAATTTCTTTGTCCAGAATTTCCCCTATCTTTGTTCATTGTAAAACACGCTCTGTAAGCAGGAAGTCCCCTCTTTGCCGAATACAGAACATATTTTTAAAAACAGATGTGTATTGTCAACTGTAATTTACCTCTGTAAACATAACAGCAACTTGTCTTTATCAAATATGAAACTGACTATTCTTTTAAACGTACACCATTCAGCTATGTTATTTTCGGGAGTATTGTATTGTACACTTAAAAATTAACCAGTTCTTTACTAATTGCCACACTATAAACAGGTCTCAGTCTCCTTCTACCCTACTATGGAAATCCATCTAAACAGAAAACCCCTTCAAACCGAACCTGATCTCGTGTCCGTGACCGATCGGTTTAGAGGGGTTTCACTGTACTAATACGAACTAAGGAATGCATCCGATTGCCATACTGTTGTCTGAACATCCCACGAGATGCATACCTACTTTGGGCCCTATAATCTGAAAAATGTCATTCAATGTTTATTCTATACACATTTATTTTAGCTCGATTGCGAAACAAGTTCTTACAACTTAGTTTAATCGCTTTCTCTCTCTCTCTCTCTCTCTCTCTCTCCCTCTCTCTCTCCCTCTCTCTCTCTCTCTCTCTCTCTCTGAACGCGCTACCATTGCGCTATCACGAATTCCACTGTTTCTCTATCTCCAATAACTCATGATGTAGGCCTTCGTTAAGTAATTTTACGAACATATTTCATTTTCACATCAACATAAAAAAAAAGGTTTTGAAGACGATCGATCAACGAAATGACCACTTTTTTATTTGCTTCAACAGAAAATTAATCAAAATGAGCAATTGAAAAGTCATTATGACATTTCAGATAACTATTACCGTTTTTTTCATTGTCAGATTCGTTTAAACGATCTCACAATCGGTTAGTTGATACACATTTATCGTTTAGCTAGATTGCAAAACAAGTTCTTACAACTTATATTAATCACTCTCGAGACCTCATTCCTATAACATGTTTTTACTTGCACAGCCTGCATACAGTATACAGCCTGTGTACAGTATACAGCCTGCATACAGTATACAGCCTGTGTACAGTATACAGCCTGTGTACAGTATACAGCCTGTGTACAGTATACAGCCTGTGTACAGTATACAGCCTGTGTACAGTATACAGCCTGTGTACAGTATACAGCCTGTGTACAGTATACAGCCTGTGTACAGTATACAGCCTGTGTACAGTATACAGCCTGTGTACAGTATACAGCCTGTGTACAGTATACAGCCTGCACAGTATACAGCCTGTGTACAGTATACAGCCTGTGTACAGTATACAGCCTGTGTACAGTATACAGCCTGTGTACAGTATACAGCCTGCATACAGTATACAGCCTGTGTACAGTATACAGCCTGTGTACAGTATACAGCCTGCATACAGTATACAGCCTGTGTACAGTATACAGCCTGTGTACAGTATACAGCCTGTGTACAGTATACAGCCTGTGTACAGTATACAGCCTGCATACAGTATACAGCCTGTGTACAGTATACAGCCTGTGTACAGTATACAGCCTGTGTACAGTATACAGCCTGTGTACAGTATACAGCCTGTGTACAGTATACAGCCTGTGTACAGTATACAGCCTGTGTACAGTATACAGCCTGTGTACAGTATACAGCCTGTGTACAGTATACAGCCTGTGTACAGTATACAGCCTGCGTACAGTATACAGCCTGTGTACAGTATACAGCCTGCATACAGTATACAGCCTGTGTACAGTATACAGCCTGTGTACAGTATACAGCCTGTGTACAGTATACAGCCTGTGTACAGTATACAGCCTGCATACAGTATACAGCCTGTGTACAGTATACAGCCTGTGTACAGTATACAGCCTGTGTACAGTATACAGCCTGTGTACAGTATACAGCCTGTGTACAGTATACAGCCTGTGTACAGTATACAGCCTGTGTACAGTATACAGCCTGTGTACAGTATACAGCCTGTGTACAGTATACAGCCTGTGTACAGTATACAGCCTGTGTACAGTATACAGCCTGTGTACAGTATACAGCCTGTGTACAGTATACAGCCTGTGTACAGTATACAGCCTGTGTACAGTATACAGCCTGTGTACAGTATACAGCCTGTGTACAGTATACAGCCTGTGTACAGTATACAGCCTGTGTACAGTATACAGCCTGTGTACAGTATACAGCCTGTGTACAGTATACAGCCTGTGTACAGTATACAGCCTGCATGCAGTATACAGCCTGTGCACAGTATACAGCCTGTGTACAGTATACAGCCTGTGTACAGTATACAGCCTGTGTACAGTATACAGCCTGTGTACAGTATACAGCCTGCATACAGTATACAGCCTGTGTACAGTATACAGCCTGTGTACAGTATAGTTACAGTGGTTTAGTAATAATAATACAAAATATTATATATACAGTCTACATCCGTTATGTCGAATTCCGTCGGACCGAACAAAATACTTCGACATAACCGATGTTTGACTTAACGAAATTCGATATAAACAGATCCGGTTATATGTAAATGATAGTGTCTGAAATGGGACTTTGATCCGACTTCGAGATAACCGGATGATTAGACATAACCGAATTTGACATAACGGATGTAGACTGTATATAAAATTATAGAATTTTTTTAATTTAAATATTGTTATTATTATTATTATTATTATTATTATTATTATTATTATTATTAGTATTAGTATTATGTATGTTTGGGGTTTACCCGCAGTATAAACGCATGCTTTAATATTACAATACAATACAAATCAATAAAATACATATTAACTGGTTCTCTG
Organism: Archivesica marissinica; assembly: GCA_014843695.1. Lineage (NCBI taxonomy): Eukaryota > Metazoa > Mollusca > Bivalvia > Venerida > Vesicomyidae > Archivesica > Archivesica marissinica. Next base: position 39,100,973 of record CM026387.1, read on the forward strand.
ATATCAATTTAGATTAAGAAAATATAGGACAATGTATACACTGAAATGTGTTAAAGTGCCAAATATTAATTAGATTGAAATGATTAAGTTATTATAGCAAATCATTAATATCCCGTTATCTATAGTTGATATTGTAAATTGTCTCCGATATTGCATACAGTTCAAACCCAGGGTCACACCTAGCTCACCGTAGGGCCAGACGCTGAAAGGTAATCAGGGTGTGAAATCATTAAATCGTTGGCACAGGGGCTCATACTTGGCACTGCTACCTGTATGCATGCATTAAGCCACACTTACAACCGTGAACAACTTCAATATGTCACACAAAGGTTATAATTATGTATATATTTGTAATACAACCAGATGCTTGATTGAATGTGATGTTAAAGTCACTCTTGTATACAGATTAGTGTGCTCGATTGCGAGAGAGAGAGAGAGAGAGAGAGAGAGAGAGAGAGAGAGAGAGAGAGAGAGAGAGAGAGAGAGAGAGAGAGAGAGAGATATAGAGATAGAGTGAGATATATATATATATCGAGTGAGCGATATGTAGAGAGAGAGAGATATAGAGTGAGAGAGATAGAGATAGAGTGAGAGATATAGATAGAGAGAGATATAGTGAGAGAGATAGAGTGAGAGCTAGATAGAGTGGGAGAGATAGAGTGAGAGAGATAGAGAGATAGAGTGAGAGCTAGATAGAGTGGGAGAGATAGAGTGAGAGATAGATAGAGAGAGATAGTGAGAGCTAGATAGAGTGGGCGAGATAGAGTGAGAGAGATAGAGAGAGAGATATATATAGTGGGAGAAATATATTGAGAGAGATAGAGTGAGATATAAAGAGAGAGGGATGGAGAGAGATAGAGTGAGAGAGATAGAGTGAGAGAGATTGAGTGAGATAGATAGAGAGATAGATAGAGAGAGAGAGATAGATAGAAATAGTGATAGTGAGAGAGATAGAGTGAGATTGATAGAGTGAGAGATAGATAGAAATAGTGATAGTGAGAGAGATAGAGTGAGAGAGATATAGTGAAAGAGAGAGATAGAGTGAGATAGATAGATAGAGATATAGTGAGATAGATAGAGTGAGTGAGTGAGTGAGAGAGATAGAGTGAGAGAGATAGAGAGAGAGAGAGTGAGAGAGAGTGAGTGAGATAGATAGAGAGAGATAGAGTTTGTGAGAGAGATAGAGTGAGTGAGAGAGAGAAGGGGGGAGAGATAGAGAGATAGAGTATGAGAGAGATAGAGTAAGAAAGAGAGAGATAGATAGATAGATAGAGAGAGTGAGATATATATATATATATATCTCGAGTGAGCGATATGTAGAGAGAGATATAGAGTGAGATAGATAGAGAGAGATAGAGTGATAGAGATAGAGTGAGAGAAATAGAGTGAGAGTGAGAGAGATATAGTGAGAGAGATAGAGTGAGAGATAGATAGAGAGAGTTAGAGTGAGAGAAATAGAGTGAGATAGATATAGTGAGAGAGATAGAGTGAGAGAGATAAAGTGAGAGAGATAGAGTGAGAGATAGATATAGAGAGATAGAGTGAGAGAAATAGAGTGAGATAGATAGAGTGAGAGAGATAGAGTGAGAGAGATAGAGTGAGAGAGATAGAGTGAGAGAGATAGAGTGAGAGAGATAGAGTGAGAGAGATATAGTGAGAGAGATAGAGTGAGAGATAGATAGAGAGAGATATAGTGAGAGAGATAGAGTGAGAGAGATAGTGTGAGAGAGATATAGTGAGAGATATAGAGTGAGAGAGATAGAGTGAGAGAGATAGAGTGAGAGAGATATAGTGAGAGAGATAGAGTGAGAGAGATAGAGTGAGAGAGATAGAGTGAGAGAGATATAGTGAGAGAGATAGAGTGAGAGAGATAGAGTGAGAGAGATAGAGTGAGAGATATAGAGTGAGAGAGATAGAGAGAGAGATAGTGTGAGAGAGATATAGTGAGAGATATAGAGTGAGAGATATAGAGTGAGAGAGATAGTGTGAGAGGTATAGAGTGAGAGAGATAGAGTGAGAGATAGAGAGTGAGAGATATAGAGTGAACGAGATAGAGTGAGAGAGATAGTGTGAGAGAGGTAGAGTGAGAGAGAGAGAGATATAGTGTGAGAGAGATAGAGTAAGAGAAATAGAGAGATATATATATAGAGAGAGATAGAGTGAGAGAGATAGTGTGAGAGAGATAGAGTGAGAGAAATAGAGATATATATATATAGAGAGAGATATAGTGAGAGAGAGTGAGTGAGATAGATAGAGAGAGATAGAGTTTGTGAGAGAGATAGAGTGAGTGAGAGAGAGAAGGGGGGAGAGAGATAGAGTATGAGAGAGATAGAGTAAGAAAGAGAGAGATAGATAGAGAGAGATAGATAGAGAGAGTGATATATATATATATATCTCGAGTGAGCGATATGTAGAGAGAGATATAGAGTGAGATAGATAGAGAGATATAGAGTGATAGAGATAGAGTGAGAGAAATAGAGTGAGAGTGAGAGAGATATAGTGAGAGAGATAGAGTGAGAGATAGATAGAGAGAGCTAGAGTGAGAGAAATAGAGTGAGATAGATATAGTGAGAGAGATAGAGTGAGAGAGATAAAGTGAGAGAGATAGAGTGAGAGATAGATAGAGAGAGATAGAGTGAGAGAGATAGAGTGAGAGAGATAGAGTGAGAGAGATAGAGAGAGATAGATAGAGAGAGATAGAGTGAGAGAGATAGAGTGAGAGAGATATAGTGAGAGAAATAGTGTGAGAGAGATAGAGAGAGAGGGATAGAGTGAGAGAGATAGAGTGAGAGATAGAGAGAGATAGATAGAGAGAGATAGAGTGAGAGAGATAGAGTAGAGAGATATAGTGAGATAGATAGTGTGAGAGAGATAGAGAGAGAGAGATAGTGTGAGAGATATATAGTGAGAGATATAGAGTGAGAGAAATAGAGTGAGAGAGATAGAGTGAGAGAGATATAGTGAGAGAGATAGAGTGAGAGAGATAGAGTGAGAGATAGAGTGAGAGATATAGAGTGAGAGAGATAGAGAGAGTAGTGTGAGAGAGATAGAGTGAGATAGATAGATAGAGAGATAGTGAAATAGATAGAGTGAGAGTGAGAGAGATAGAGTGAGAGAGATAGAGAGAGAGATAGTGAGAGAGAGTGAGTGAGATAGATAGAGAGAGATAGAGTGAGAGAGAAGAAGAGTGAGAGAGAGAGAAGGGAGAGGGAGAGAGATAGAGTATGAGAGAGATAGAGTAAGAAGAGAGAGATAGATAGAGAGAGATAGATAGAGAGAGTGAGATATATATATATATCGAGTGAGCGATATGTAGAGAGAGAGAGATATAGAGAGAGAGAGATAGAGATAGAGTGAGAGAAATAGATAGAGAGAGATATAGTGAGAGAGATAGAGTGAGAGATAGATAGAGAAGATAGAGTGAGGAGATAGAGTGAGAGAGATAGAGTGAGAGAAGAGAGAAGAAGAGAAGATAGAAGAAAGAGTGGAGAGATAAGTGAGGAGATATAGTGAGAGAAAGAGAGAGAGATTGTGAAGAGATATAGTGAGAGATATAGAGTGGAGAGATAGAGTGAGAGAGATAGAGTGAGAGATAGATAGAGAGAGATAGAGTGAGAGAGATAGAGTGAGAGAGATAGAGTGAGAGAGATAGAGAGAGATAGATAGAGAGAGATAGAGTGAGAGAGATAGAGTGAGAGAGATATAGTGAGAGAAATAGTGTGAGAGAGATAGAGAGAGAGGGATAGAGTGAGAGAGATAGAGTGAGAGATAGAGAGAGATAGATAGAGAGAGATAGAGTGAGAGAGATAGAGTGAGAGAGATATAGTGAGATAGATAGTGTGAGAGAGATAGAGAGAGAGAGATAGTGTGAGAGATATATAGTGAGAGATATAGAGTGAGAGAAATAGAGTGAGAGAGATAGAGTGAGAGAGATATAGTGAGAGAGATAGAGTGAGAGAGATAGAGTGAGAGATAGAGTGAGAGATATAGAGTGAGAGAGATAGAGAGAGATAGTGTGAGAGAGATAGAGTGAGATAGATAGATAGAGAGATAGTGAAATAGATAGAGTGAGTGAGTGAGAGAGATAGAGTGAGAGAGATAGAGAGAGAGATAGTGAGAGAGAGTGAGTGAGATAGATAGAGAGAGATAGAGTTTGTGAGAGAGATAGAATGAGTGAGAGAGAGAGAAGGGGGGAGAGGGAGAGAGATAGAGTATGAGAGAGATAGAGTAAGAAAGAGAGAGATAGATAGAGAGAGATAGATAGAGAGAGTGAGATATATATATATATATCTCGAGTGAGCGATATGTAGAGAGAGATATAGAGTGAGATAGATAGAGAGAGATAGAGTGATAGAGATAGAGTGAGAGAAATAGAGTGAGAGTGAGAGAGATATAGTGAGAGAGATAGAGTGAGAGATAGATAGAGAGAGATAGAGTGAGAGACATAGAGTGAGATAGATATAGTGAGAGAGATAGAGTGAGAGACATAAAGTGAGAGAGATAGAGTGAGAGATAGATAGAGAGAGATAGAGTGAGAGAAATAGAGTGAGATAGATAGAGTGAGAGAGATAGAGTGAGAGAGATAGAGTGAGATAGATAGAGTGAGAGAGATAGAGTGAGAGATAGAGTGAGAGAGATAGAGTGAGAGAGATAGAGTGAGAGAGATAGAGTGAGAGAGATAGAGTGAGAGATAGATAGAGAGAGATAGAGTGAGAGAGATAGAGTGAGATAGAGTGAGAGAGATATAGTGAGAGAGATATAGTGAGAGAGATAAGAGAGAGAGATAGTGTGAGAGAGATATAGTGAGAGATATAGAGTGAGAGAGATAGAGTGAGAGAGATAGAGTGAGAGAGATATAGTGAGAGAGATAGAGTGAGAGAGATAGAGTGAGAGATATAGAGTGAGAGAGATAGAGAGAGAGATAGTGTGAGAGAGATATAGTGAGAGATATAGAGTGAGAGATATAGAGTGAGAGAGATAGAGTGAGAGAGATAGTGTGAGAGAGATATAGTGAGAGATATAGAGTGAGAGATATAGAGTGAGAGAGATAGTGTGAGAGATATAGAATGAGAGAGATAGAGTGAGAGATAGAGAGTGAGAGATATAGAGTGAAAGAGATAGAGTGAGATAGATAGTGTGAGAGATAGAGTGAGATAGAGTGAGAGAGATAGTGTGAGAGAGATAGAGTGAGAGAAATAGAGAGATATATATATAGAGAGAGATAGAGTGAGAGAGAGAGAGAGAGAGAGATAGAGTGAGAGAAATAGAGAGATATATATAGAGAGAGAGAGAGATATAGTGAGAGAGATAGTGTGAGAGAGATAGAGTGAGAGAGATAGTGTGAGAGAGATAGAGAGAGAGAGAGATAGTGTGAGAGAGATAGAGATATATATATATAAGAGAGATATAGAGTGAGAGAGATAGAGTGAGAGAGATATAGTGAGAGAGATAGTGTGAGAGATATAGTGAGAGATATAGTGAGAGAGATATAGTGAGAGAGATAGAGTGAGAGATATAGAGTGAGAGATATAGTGAGAGAGATATAGTGAGAGATATAGAGTGAGAGATATAGAGTGAGAGATATAGTGAGAGAGATATAGTGAGAGAGATAGAGTGAGAGATATAGAGTGAGAGAGATAGAGTGAGAGATATAAGTGAGAGAGATAGAGTGAGAGATATAGAGTTAGAGAGATAGAGTGAGATAGAGTGAGAGAGATAGTGTGAGAGAGATAGAGTGAGAGAAATAGAGAGATATATATACAGAGAGAGATATAGTGAGAGAGATAGTGTGAGAGAGATAGTGAGAGAGATATAGTGAGAGAGATAGTGTGAGAGAGATAGAGAGAGAGAGAGAGAGATAGTGTGAGAGAGATAGAGATATATATATAGTGAGAGATATAGAGTGAGAGAGATATAGTGAGAGAGATATAGTGAGAGAGATAGAGTGAGAGAGATAGAGAGATAGTGTGAGAGAGATAGAGTGAGAGATATAGAGTGAGAGAGATAGTGTGAGAGATATAGAGTGAGAGAGATAGTGTGAGAGATAGAGTGAGAGATATAGAGTGAGAGATATAGTGAGAGAGATAGAGTGAGAGATATAGAGTGAGAGAGATAGTGTGAGAGATAGAGTGAGAGAGATATAGTGAGAGATATAGAGTGAGAGATATAGAGTGAGAGAGATAGTGTGAGAGATAGAGTGAGATATATAGAGTGAGAGAGATATTGTGAGAGAGATAGTGTGAGAGAGATAGAGTGAGAGAAATAGAGAGATATATATATAGAGAGAGATAGTGTGAGAGAGATAGAGTGAGAGAGATATAGTGAGAGAGATAGAGTGAGAGAGATAGAGAGAGAGAGATAGTGTGAGAGAGATAGAGTGAGAGAGTGAGAGAGATAGTGTGAGAGATATAGAGTGAGAGAGATAGTGTGAGAGATAGAGTGAGAGATATAGAGTGAGAGATATAGTGAGAGAGATAGAGTGAGAGATATAGAGTGAGAGAGATAGTGTGAGAGATAGAGTGAGAGAGATATAGTGAGAGATATAGAGTGAGAGATATAGAGTGAGAGAGATATAGTGAGATAGAGTGAGAGAGATAGAGTGAGAGAGATAGAGAGATATATAGTGAGAGAGATAGTGTGAGAGAGATAGAGTGAGAGAGATAGAGTGAGATAGAGTGAGAGAGATAGAGTGAGAGAGATAGAGAGAGATATAGTGAGAGAGATAGTGTGAGAGAGATAGAGTGAGAGAAATAGAGAGATATATATATAGAGAGAGATAGTGTGAGAGAGATAGAGTGAGAGAGATAGAGTGAGAGAGATAGAGTGAGAGAGATAGTGTGAGAGAGATAGAGTGAGAGAAATAGAGAGATATATATATAGAGAGAGATAGAGTGAGAGAGAGAGAGAGAGAGAGAGTGAGAGTGAGTAAGTGAGTGAGAGAGTGAGAGAGATATAGAGTGAGATATATATATATATATATAGAGAGAGAGTGATAGAGTGAGAGAGAGAAAGAGAGAAGGAGAGAGTGAGAGAGATAGAGAGATATATAGATAGAACAGACACTGTGGATTAATGTTATGTATAGCAACATAGCTGAAGTTCTCTACAAGTTTATAGAGTGGCGTGTCCATGGATTTTAGATGGGAGTGGTGGAGTTGAAGTTTTCTACAAGTTTAGCGAGTGGCGTACCCATGGTACTTAGAGGGGAATGATGTAGCTGAAATCATGTACAAGTTTAGCACATAGCGAGTGGCGTGTCCATTGCATTTAGATGGGAAGTGTTGGAGTTGATGTTTTTTGCAACTTTTAGCGAGTGTCGTGTCCATGGTATTTAGAGGGGAATGTTGTAGTTGAATATTCTCTACACGTGTAGCGAGTGGCGTGCCCATGGTATTTAGAGGGGAATGTTGGAGTTGAATATTCTCTAAACGTATAGAGAGTGGCGTGTCCATGGTATTTAGAGGGGAATGTTGGAGTTGAATATTCTCTACACGTGTAGCGAGTGGCGTGTCCATGGTATTTAGAGGGGATTGTTAGAGTTGAATATTCTCTACACGTGTAGCGAGTGGCGTGCCATGGTATTTAGAGGGGAATGTTGGAGTTGAATATTCTCTAAACGTATAGAGAGTGGCGTGTCCATGGTATTTAGAGGGGAATGTTGGAGTTGAATATTCTCTACACGTGTAGCGAGTGGCGTGTCCATGGTATTTAGAGGGGATTGTTAGAGTTGAATTCTCTACACGTGTAGAGAGTGGCGTGCCCATGGTATTAGAGGGGAATGTTGGAGTTGAATATCTCTACACATGTAGAGAGTGGCGTGTCCATGGTATGTAGAGGGGAATGTTGGAGTTGAATATTCTCTACACTATAGCGAGTGGCGTGTCCATGGTATTAGAGGGATTGTGGAGTTGAATATTCTCTACACGTGTAGAGAGTGGCGTGCCATGGTATGTAGAGGGGAATGTTGGAGTTGAATATTCTCTACACGTGTAGCGAGTGGCGTGTCCATGGTATTTAGAGGGATTGTTGGAGTTGAATATTCTCTACACGTGTAGAGAGTGGCGTGCCATGGTATTTAGAGGGGATTGTTGGAGTTCAATATTCTCTACACGTGTAGAGAGTGTCGTGTCCTGGCATTTAGAGGGGAATGTTGGAGTTGAATATTCTCTACACTGTAGAGAGTGCGTGCCCATGGTATTTAGAGGGGAATGTTGGAGTGAATATTCTCACACGTGTAGAGAGTGGTGTGTCCATGGTATGTAGAGGGATTGTTGGAGTTGAATATTCTCTACACGTGTAGAGAGTGGCGTGTCCATGGTATGTAGAGGGGAATGTTGGAGTTGAATATTCTCTACACGTGTAGAGAGTGGCGTGCCCATGGTATTTAGAGGGAAGTTGGAGTTGAATATTCTCTACACGTGTAGAGAGTGGCGTGCCCATGGTAGTAGAGGGATTGTAGAGTTGAATATTTTCTACACGTGTAGAGAGGGCGTGTCCGTGGCATTTAGAGGGGATTGTTGGAGTTGAATATTCTCTACACGTGTAGAGAGTGGCGTGCCCATGGTATGTAGAGGGGATTGTTAGAGTTGAATATTCTCTACACGTGTAGAGAGTGGCGTGTCCATGGCATTTAGAGGGGAATGTTGGAGTTGAATATTCTCTACACGTGTAGAGAGTGGCGTGTCCATGGTATTTAGAGGGGAATGTTGGAGTTGAATATTCTCTACACGTGTAGAGAGTGGTGTGCCCATGGTATTTAGAGGGGATTGGCGATATTGCAGTGCTGTATACCATAACATTAACACGTCATAACGATTGTCCCAATGAGTGGGGAGAATGGTTGTAAATGTGGAACGAAGTCCTCTGTTCCACTCAAGCTCAAGAGCCGTACCTTGTTGGATGTCAACCACACAATTAATAATACATTACAAATTATATTAACAATGACACACACACGTGTATACATTCAATGAATACAGTTCTGTTTATTTTCTACAGACATGCGTGGGATTTATTTGTGCATAATTCATGATTTTCCATTGATACATTTGGACTGAAACGTTTAAATAATGCCGCGAGACATGCACGTCTCCTACTCTATGCATGTCTTGACATTCCCGACTGAAAGCTCAAACAATATACATGTAGTCGTACGCGGAATGTCGTGAACTTGTTTAAAAACATTTTATTTAAGTTTATTTAACGTCGATACCGGTTACCCATTTGAGCGACGGACAGTTTGCCAAACAACACCTTTCCTGGACAGGATCCAACGGTTAACGAGTACTTGGTGCATTAACCTCCGTAAGAAACTGTCAACTTGTTTATATAAACAAACACGGTCTGAGCGGGGTTACATCGATTACATTGATATACAAGTCAGTGACCTCAACAACTCGACCACAGAGGCGGACCCCAGAAAGCTCAAACAATATGTTTAAACTTGATTTATTTTACAACAATTGCGAAGCAAGTTTTAACAACTTATATTAATTATTCTCGTTGACGCTGATGAAAGCGTAACTGTGGTCATTCGTGTGGGAGGAAGCCGGAGTACTCGGAGAAAACCCACATGGACATGGACATATGCGCACACACTCTCCGTTTTAATGTGTGTGTGTTTTACGTTTATTTACCGTCGCTACCGGTTACCCATATGAGCGACACCTCCTGAAGAGATAAGTCATTTTAGATATTTGGAGGATAGTGCAATGCTACAGACAGAGACACATTCCAGAGTATCCCCTGTTCTAGTACGTGCAAGGTGTAAAGCACCGACACGAGACATCTGCTTAAAGTCCCACCTGAAAGATCGTTAATAACCTCTCCAGTGATTGAGTCAGTCGCCATGTCGATTCCCACTCTGTGACACCCTCCTCGGAATAAACACAGTTTGGATTTTGAACATATATATTTCAAACAGTTTGACTTGATTACGACACGTCACCTTTATGGTCAAAAATGTCTTTACTATTTTATAATCCTATAATCCACGGTGATTTGTACCATTATGTATTACAGGAATACATATGTTTGATACGTTACATTTGATTAGTGTATACGAATTTATTTGAGCTCGATTGCGAAACAAGTTCTTACAACTTATATTAATCACTCGCGAGACCTCATTCCGCATGGAATCAATCGCAGCGAGGGAGAGAGAAGAGGCAACGTGGAATTTAAATGCACTACCTAAGGGCACAATCGTAACGGCTCGAACTCGGGAAAGTTCGCACCTGAAGCGAACCCTCTACCACTGCGCTATCACAACTTCTTTAGACACTTTAAATTTGTTTAGATTTCTCGTATGATGAATGCAATGGCTGGCGTGTTGGAATGTACACATATATGTATATAGTGTATACACTATAACATCATTTCATTTAAAACATACAGTGCATACAATATACTAGATAGCATTGGTTGTTTGTGATCGTTCTTACCTTAAGCGTCATGGGGTCGGAAAATACAATAGATGGAGGCGGAAAAGTCAGTGCTTATGTTAAATGTAAATAAACAAACAAGCGTATATAATACTATATCAATACACTTCTGTATCAATAATACGGGCGCTCATACCTGACATAGATAGTAATTCAAGATACGATAATAGATTACACAACTATTCCTATCTTTATAGTAGCCAACATACCGGAGGAAATCGTAGATGTGATACAATACAAGGAAACGATTATAGATCTAGTATAGATAAGCTATACTGACATCAAAAAGAAACTAAGCACTTGATGCATAGGATATAAGCCGAAAACCATCTAATAAGTAAAATATTGGACTGTGTGAGGCGCGTTGTGCCGAAGACAGTACCAATATTTTAGATATTGGATCCGCTTGAGGCTTATATTTATTATCTTACTTAAAATACACACTTATATAACAAGATCCACTAATTAAAATTGTTAATTCCGTACATTTTTACGCGTAGGATTTAATATATTACTCTGGCCTTTTGACAAGAATCCAATATTAATAATAATGGACTGCAAGATAAAGGTATGACGTCACGACAGTGTTTTAAACCCATATATCCCTATGTCATGCTTTTGTATTCAATGTACATTAAAACATTTCAAATTAACTCTGTAACCATCTCCATTGTATTCAATCATTAACATGTACTCATATATATTAAATATTTACTATATTTATTTGTTAATTCACTGTTCGTCTATATCATGCATATATTGTCCTCGTGGGCTCTTTAGCATAACGGAATTGAAAATTAAAACTTGTCAAAGTATCCTTTTAGAAACAAATATTGGCAAATTTAGTATCAAAATATGCGAAATAGTGGGTAAACTAGTACAATGTGTGAAGGGTTATTTTCTTCACTTATGATAGTAAAATCTATAAATCTAAAATTTCTAACGAAAAAGTAACGCTCAATATAATAGTGCATAGTTTTTTTATGCTGTCAGTATATCTCCAAACTATATGTGTACGTCTGATATAAGTAAAATACAACCAACCCTGTGTTAGTGGGCATATCCATTAAGCAACCAACCTGAATTAAGCAGCCAGTTTCCATATTTCCAATATCTTGCTCTATTATACATTTGACCTCTATTAAGCAGCTCTGCAGCCATTTTTGTGATTCTCTCTGCTAGGCTGCTTAGCACAGAAAATAACTTGTTTCGCAATCGAGCTAAATTAAATGTGTATACATTGTAAACTAACACAGGTTTTACTGTATTTAGTTTAAAGTTTAAACTTTATTTATTTTACAAGGATTGCGAAGCAAGTTTTAACAACTTATATTAATCACTCTCGTTGGCGCGGATGAAAGCGTATATGTGATCATTCGTGTGGGAGGAAACCGGAGTACCCGGAGAAAACCACCTGTCCGATATGGCGACCACCGAACCATCTCACATACTGCCAGGTCCGAGGACCATCTCACATACTGCCCGGTCCGAGGACCATCTCACATACTGCCAGGTCCGAGGACCATCTCACATACTGCCAGGTCCGAGGACCAGCTCACATACTGCCAGGTCCGAGGACCATCTCACATACTGCCAGGTCCGAGGACCAGCTCACACACTGCCAGGTCCGAGGACCATCTCACATACTGCCAGGTCCGAGGACCATCTCACATACTGCCAGGTCCGAGGACCATCTCACATACTGCCAGGTCCGAGGACCAGCTCACATACTGCCAGGTCCGAGGACCAGCTCACATACTGCCAGGTCCGAGGACCAGCTCACATACTGCCAGGTCCGAGGACCAGCTCACACACTGCCAGGTCCGAGGACCAGCTCACATACTGCCAGGTCCGAGGACCAGCTCACACACTGCCAGGTCCGAGGACCAGCTCACATACTGCCAGGTCCGAGGACCAGCTCACACACTGCCAGGTCCGAGGACCAGCTCACATACTGCCAGGTCCGTTTATGTTGAACTGATGTAAATGTTGAGAAACTGTAACGTCCAGTTCAATAACAAATGGCCAGTGTTTGACACAAGAGGGTGGTTGGTTGGTTGGTTGGTTGGTTGGTTGGTTGGGGGGTGGGGGTCATAACTTCTAATAGCAATCATCTATAGTACCTTATAGTTGGAAACATATTTTGTTTTTGCAATGTAATTAACGAGCTCGAAATCAAACTTCTAACATAATATACGCTCTGAAAACTGATGGAGATTTGTATGGAATCTATGCTTGACATATTGGGGGGATGGGTGGGTTTTCCCCCATAACATTTAATTATGATGAAGGCCATTTCACCCCTCTATCTGATAAATATAACTCCAGACAAAATCTCAACCCTATCCCGAACGTGACTAATATTTTTTATTATAATGTGCTATCGGGGAATTAGCTCAAGTGGTAGAGCGCTCGCTTAGCATGTGAGAGGTACCGGGATCGATACCCGGATTCTCCAGATTTATTTTTTTGTCTAATATTTTAACTTTCTTCTAACTTCATTTTATTAATATGTATGCATTAATTTGGGAAATTGCACTTAAAATATCGTTCGCAATACAAAATTCATATAAAACACGAAATTCAGGTATTAGTTGAAAAATCAACACAGCATTAGTACCCTTTGTATATGGTTGATCAGACTTTTGAAATTGGTCATAGAGCCTTCAATATTATTGGAGGTGTTAACAATTCGATAAATTCCATTCGGATTTTGAAACGCCTCTGTTATCAAATCTGTATTCTTCCAATACAATCGAGTATAGATTAAGGGTATATTGATTTGGGATTTGTGTTATTTATAAAATGCTATCGGCACACTGGCCATAATCCGTGTTGACGAACCCTGGTTCTATAATACTTGAGATAAATCGCTGTATTTATGACTACATACACATATCTTAAAGCCCGTATTAGTACGTAAGTACGTACGTATGTCTATTTCTCAAAACGTGGGTACGTCCATACATACCTGATTGGTTACTTAAGAAGTTGACCGCCTTAATTTTCTCATCGAATAAGGGGACTGGTTTTAATATGCTTTCTATCTCTCTGTTAAAATATGTCTCGTACATATTTGTAAGGTCGTTGACTTCAAATCAATTGCATCTCATGTAGTTTCGAATCTCACTGGGTGTGTCGAATTCTTTCATGCGAGGAAACTATCCAGCGGAGGGTTGGTGAATCTACACGGGTATTCGTCCGTGCCTTCAATACTTCTCAAGTTGGTACCCGGGGTCGGTCTTCCTCCACCAATAACAGCTAGATAGTTGCCATGTGACCTAAGATGTCAGTTCGCCTTTAATCCGAACAATAATCACAACACTAACAACAACAGCAATCGAACAGAAACAGGATTTGGAGAAACCGGGTATCGATGAGGTATCCACCGCTCCATGGCTCGCCTTTTCGTGAAGTAGACACAAATGTGGACTCATTAGTGAGACTACTGGAGTTCATTATCCATGTCATTATCCATGTCATTATCCATGTCCCAATATATAGTATTTGCAAGTGATTAGTGATCCGAATAGTAGGTCGTCTTGCCTTACACCAACGTTGCTGTGTCTGTTTCTCACCCTATGGGTGAACATTCGTATACCACAGCGAGCACTCTACCATTAGAGATAACTGCCCGTTGTACACCGGTTTGGTATTTTGACAGGACCGGTGTCTAAAGTTTACCAGATTCCTCCAAAACGATCCCGGTACCTCTCATGCGCTAAGCGAGCACTCTACCATTAGAGATAACTGCCCGTTGTACACCGGTTTGGTATTTTGACAGGACCGGTGTCTAAAGTTTACCAGATTCCTCCAAAACGATCCTGGTACCTCTCATGTATTAAGCGAGCACTCTACCATTAGAGATAACTCCCCGTTATACACCGGTTTGGTATTTTGACAGGACCGGTGTCTAAAGTTTACCAGATTCCTCCAAAACCGGGTATCGATCCCGGTACCTCTCATGTGCTAAGCGAGCACTCTACCATTAGAGATAACTGCCCGTTGTACACCAGTTTGGTATTCTGACAGGACCGGTGTCTAAAGTTTACCAGAGTTCTCCAAAACGAGCCACCAATTGTATTTTTAATATTTTATAGACATTCTAACTTTTTTGTAAATTTTTATTTATTTTACAACGATTGCGAAGCAAGTTTTAACAACTTATATTAATCACTCTCGGTGGCGCGGATGAAAGCGTAACTGTTGTCATTCGTGTGGGGGGAAACCGGATTACCCGGAGAAAACCCACCTGTCCGATCTGGCGACCACCGTACCATCTCGCATACTTCCTGGTCCGAGTGAGAAGCGAGCGTGCTAACCACTGCGCTAATCGGACAGCCTAACTTTCTAACATTCTAACATTAACATTCGGGACCAACTATTTAGTATTGAGGATGGTAGTGTTTCTACACAATAAAAATCGGATAAAATGACATGAAAATTGTAAAAAATGTATGTCATAACACCCATTTAAAGAAAGATAACGGCTGTTTTAAGTGTGTTAATCTCAACGGGTCATATTTCACATCATTTGATAAGGCCCCACAAGAAAGAATGCCCAGGTTTTATTATCTATCTTAAAACATCATCCGCCCCAGCTTGACTGTGGTATGTAAATGGGTGTCATACGGTTTTACTGATTGTGTTTTCATTAGGGTATAAAGGCACGACAAAGCATTCTAAAGAAAACATTTGATAATATATTCCTCGTTACACTATCCTGAAGAATCTTGTTCCGGTCACGTGACACGCTGCAACAGGTGGCAAGGCACACGACCAATGAAAATCGTCGCGCGCGCAGACGTCTGACGACACAAATTTTGCTGATTTGCAAACCCTTTATCATAATTTAAATATCCAGGTGAATTATGTCAATCGCAGATTAACCCAGTGTACTTAAGATGCGAATTGTGGGTCAACAAAAATTAATATGCGAGATGCAAGTCACCCATATTCTTATATCTTATTTCCTCTTAAGAAAGTGTTACATGCTTCATTATGCTATTTCATGTTTTAATGTTTTGAGGGCCTCGTGGTAGATTGACTTAATTGTTCAAATGAGTCATCTCGTTAAATACAGTTTAGTGTATACCGATTTATTTTAGTTCGATTGCGAAACAAGTTCTTACAACTTATATTTTAATCACTCTCGAGACCTCATTCATTATGGAATACATCGCCACGAGGGAGAGAGATGGGGCAACGTGGAATTTAAATGTCCTGCTGCCTATGAACACACCTATCGAAATCCTGGCCGTTCGCACCTGAAGCGAATGAGCTACCACTACGCTACCACGACTTCCAGCGATGGTTTTAATTGCATATATGGATCTGTAGTCCAGTGGTTAACACGTTGGTCTGGGAATCCAGGGATCGCAGGTTCGATCCCACGTCTGGCTACAATAATTTTAACAGTCTTTCAGATGAGACTTTAAACCGAGGTCTCGTGTCGGTGCTTTACATCGTGCACGTAAAAGTGTAGTTTATTTATAGACCTACTATACAAGTTATATGGCAACGTGTAGTTTATTAATAGACCTACTATGCATTATATATGACCACGTGTAGTTTATTTATAGACCTACTATACAAGTTATATGGCAACGTGTAGTTTATTTATAGACCTACTATGCATTATATATGACCACGTGTAGTTTATTTATAGACCTACTATACAAGTTATATGGCAACGTGTAGTTTATTTATAGACCTACTATGCATTATATATGACCACGTGTAGTTTATTTATAGACCTACTATACAAGCTATATGGCAACGTGTAGTTTATTTATAGACCTACTATACAAGTTATATGGCAACGTGTAGTTTATTAATAGACCTACTATGCATTATATATGACCACGTGTAGTTTATTTATAGACCTACAATACAAGTTATATGGCAACGTGTAGTTTATTTATAGACCTACTATGCATTATATATGACCACGTGTAGTTTATTTATAGACCTACTATCCAAGTTATATGGCAACGTGTAGTTTATTTATCGACCTACTATGCATTATATATGACCACGTGTAGTTTATTTATAGACCTACTATACACGTTATATGACCACGTGTAGTTTATTTATAGACCTACTATGCATTATATATGACCACGTGTAGTTTATTTATAGACCTACTATACACGTTATATGACCACGTGTAGTTTATTTATAGACCTACTATACATGTTATATGACCACGTGTAGTTTATTTATAGACCTACTATACACGTTATATGACCACGTGTAGTTTATTTATAGACCTACTATACACGTTATATGACCACGTGTACTTTATTTATTTATAGACCTACTATACACGTTATATGCCCACGTGTACTTTATTTATTTATAGACCTACTATACACGTTATATGCCCACGTGTAGTTTATTTATAGACCTACAATACAAGCTATATGACCACGTGTACTTTATTTATTTATAGACCTACTATACACGTTATATGACCACGTGTAGTTTATTTATAGACCTACTATACAAGTTATATGACCACGTGTACTTTATTTATTTATAGACCTACTATACACGTTATATGACCACGTGTACTTTATTTATAGACCTACTATACACGTTATATGACCACGTGTACTTTATTTATAGACCTACTATACAAGTTATATGACCACGTGTACTTTATTTATTTATAGACCTACTATACACGTTATATGCCCACGTGTAGTTTATTTATAGACCTACTATACAAGTTATATGACCACGTGTACTTTATTTATAGACCTACTATACAAGTTATATGACCACGTGTACTTTATTTATTTATAGACCTACTATACACGTTATATGCCCATGTGTAGTTTATTTATAGACCTACTATACACGTTATATGACCACGTGTAGTTTATTTATAGACCTACTATGCATTATATATGACCACGTGTAGTTTATTTATAGACCTACTATACACGTTATATGACCACGTGTAGTTTATTTATAGACCTACTATACACGTTATATGACCACGTGTAGTTTATTTATAGACCTACTATACATGTTATATGACCACGTGTAGTTTATTTATAGACCTACTATACACGTTATATGACCACGTGTAGTTTATTTATAGACCTACTATACACGATATATGACCACGTGTACTTTATTTATAGACCTACTATACACGTTATATGACCACGTGTACTTTATTTATTTATAGACCTACTATACACGTTATATGCCCACGTGTACTTTATTTATTTATAGACCTACTATACACGTTATATGCCCACGTGTAGTTTATTTATAGACCTACAATACAAGCTATATGACCACGTGTACTTTATTTATTTATAGACCTACTATACACGTTATATGACCACGTGTAGTTTATTTATAGACCTACTATACAAGTTATATGACCACGTGTACTTTATTTATTTATAGACCTACTATACACGTTATATGACCACGTGTACTTTATTTATAGACCTACTATACACGTTATATGACCACGTGTACTTTATTTATAGACCTACTATACAAGTTATATGACCACGTGTACTTTATTTATTTATAGACCTACTATACACGTTATATGCCCACGTGTAGTTTATTTATAGACCTACTATACAAGTTATATGACCACGTGTACTTTATTTATAGACCTACTATACACGTTATATGCCCATGTGTAGTTTATTTATAGACCTACTATACAAGTTATATGACCACGTGTACTTTATTTATAGACCTACTATACAAGTTATATGACCACGTGTACTTTATTTATTTATAGACCTACTATACATTATATATGACCACGTGTACTTTATTTATATACCTACTATACAAGCTATATGACCACGTGTACTTTATTTATTTATAGACCTACTATACAAGTTATATGACCACGTGTACTTTATTTATTTATAGACCTACTATACAAGTTATATGACCACGTGTACTTTATTTATTTATAGACCTACTATGCACGTTATATGACCACGTGTACTTTATTTATTTATAGACCTACTATACACGTTATATGACCACGTGTACTTTATTTATAGACCTACGATACAAGTTATATGACCACGTGTACTTTATTTATTTATAGACCTACTATACAAGTTATATGACCATGTGTACTTTATTTATTTATAGACCTACTATACATTATATATGACCACGTGTACTTTATTTATAGACCTACTATACACGTTATATGACCACGTGCAGTTTATTTATAGACCTACTATACATTATATATGACCACGTGTACTTTATTTATAGACCTACTATACAAGTCATATGACCACATGTAGTTTATATACTACTAGTTATAAAAATGCCGCAATTTGTTTCGCACGTGTTCAAGGAAACGTGTGTCTAGACTTCGAATGGTATGTACTATCCCATTTCTGTGTACAAGAATAGCCATGTCTGTATACTGTCAACCCTGTCCTAAGCAGCCAGTCAAGGGAATCACAGAAAGTGGCTGCTTGGCACAGATTACAGCTTAATAGAGATAAAATGTATAACAAAGTAACATATTGGGAATCTGAAAACTGGTTGCTTCGCATAGGCTGTCTGCTTATAGAGGTGGCCACTGACCACTAGCACGGGGTTGACTGTATATGTCATGATTATTTTATCGAACATATAAGACATCTTCACTATTTGAACTTGAACTCATCTGTTTCCAGTGTACATTATATGCAGAATGGCTATGCACTTTTAATACGATTGTTTAACTTTGTCTTTGCATTATACAGTCAGACCTCTCTTAAGCAGCCAGCCAAGGGAATCACAGAACATGGCTGCTTAGCACAGGTAGCTGCTTAATAGAGGTCAAATGTATAATAAAACAACATATTGGGAATCTGGACATTGGCTGCTTAATACAGGTTGGCTGCTTAATAGAGGTGACCACTAACACAGGTTTGACAGTATATACATGTATGTACATAGACGAAAACTGAATAAAGACGAACACTCGAAATGAACATAAGTTGGAAGTCGTGATAGCGCAGTGGATACGCGTTCGCTTCAGGTGCGAAAGGTCTGGAGTTCGAGCCCCACTGGAGCCGTTGCGATTGTGCCCTTAGGCAAGGCATTTAAATTCCACGTTGCCTCTTCTCTCTCCCTCGTGGCGATGGATTCCATCAGGAATGAGGTCTCGAGAGTGATTAATATAAGTTATATGAACTTGTTTCGCAATCGAGCTAAAATAAATTTGTATAAACTAACATAATTGGGACGTTAATGTTGTTGTTGTAACATATATATAGGCACACAATAAAACTATACCGACTACTCTAACATTAAAGGCAGACGGAAATCCTACCTGCTGTCAATATTTGTACAACATTACAGCTCTGCTAACTGACCGAAAGAAAATTAAATCCTATTTTTCAAAATTTCTAAACAGTTATTTCGATTTCTGTAATAAGTATATTTACTACAAATCGTTTTTAATTCCTCTTGCGCTATCATATTATCTAGTACTCAAAGTCTAACGCTATTTGATTACCCTTTTAGAGACTTCTTGCAAAATATGTCAAGTAATTTTAGCGAAGTGTAAACTGCCTTAATCCTTGCTATTTCTGTTTATCGCCCACATTGAGAGCCAGTGCGAAAGTATTAAGCGATTCTTATTCATAAAATCAACAGGTTATGTATGAACGGAAGAACCACTCTCACGTTATCAGACGGATCTGTAGTCCACTGGTAACACGCTGAACTGACTGGTAATCCAGTGATCGCAGGTTCGATTCCCGTCTGACCCTAATACAATTAGCTGTCTTTCAGATGGGACTTTATACCGATGTCTCGTGTCGGTGCTGTACACCGTGCATGTAAATAAACCAGAGGAGACTCTGGAATGGGTCTCTGCTTGTATCATTGCACTATCCTCCAACAATCTAACATTATTAATTTCTTCAGGAGGCGTCGCTCATATGGGCAACGGGTAGCGACGATAAATAAACGTAAAACACACACACAATCTTCACGTCAGACGGCAGAATCACGGTTCGACTCCGCGCATTACATCCGAGTTTTGCTGGTCCAAATTCTGGCTGTGGACGCTAGTCATCGTTCAGTGGCTTCCTAATATACGCACTCTAGGTCGACACTATTTTCAAAATTTGAAAATGCGAAACAAGCAATAAAGGTGAAGTGTAAGGGAGTGTGGGTGGATGTGTGCACGGTCCAATTCCAGGGGTGGATGTGTGCACACGGTCCAAGTCCAGGAGTGGATGTGTGCACGGTCCAATACCAGGGGTGGATGTGTGAACGGTCCAATTCCAGGGGTGGATGTGTGCACGGTCCAATTGCAGGGGTGGATGTGTGCACGGTCCAATACCAGGGGTGGATGTTTGAACGGTCCAATTCCAGGGGTGGATGTGTGCACGGTCCAATTCCAGGGGTGGATGTACTGCACGGTCCAATTCCAGGGGTGGATGTGTGCACGGTCCAATTCCAGGGGTGGATGTGTGCACGGTCCAATTCCAGGGGTGGATGTGTGCACGGTCCAATTCCAGGGGTGGATGTGTGCACGGTCCAATACCAGGGGTGGATGTTTGAACGGTCTAATTCCAGGGGTGGATGTGTGCACGGTCCAATTGCAGGGGTGGATGTTTGAACGGTCCAATTCCAGAAGCATCCCTTGTTCTTTTACATGCCAGGTGCATAGCACCATGCATTATACCTAGGTTTATAGTCTCATTAGAGACTGTTAATACATTGTATTATTCTGGTTTGACTGGGGATCGAACCTGAGATCCCTAGGCTCGCAGTCCAACCTGTTAACCACTGGCCCACTGGTATATGCGCAAGTTAGTATGGCCCGGAATTCGAGCCTCGCTGGAGCCGTTACGATTGTGTCCTTATGCAATACATTTAAATTCCACATGCCTCTTCTCTCTCCCTCGTTGCGAGGCATTCCATCAGGAATGAGGTCTCGAGAGTAATTAATATAAGTTTAATATAAGTTGTAAGAACCTGTTTCGCAATCGAGCTAAGCTAAATTTGTAGGAAATACGTTGACTTGAACTATGACCTCGGAATAAGAAACAGATGTAATATTTTGACTGTCCAGAACTCACAACCTCGCAGCACCGCCGCTGACAAGTTATTCCAACAATTGTATAAATATACTCATATACCAGTGAATACAATAATTTTAATGGAATGACAAAAGAAAACAGCAAATTACAGTTAGTTATAATTTTTCTTCACGGCATTAAAAACGCAATTTGGGATTGATTGGCATTAGTATTTTTGGGATTCATTAAAACAAAGCAATGTACTTGTTTACAGTAATCATTCTCAAACAAGTTTATCGCAAAATAATAAAGAATTTAACAATTCATTGGATTAGATTCCAACATTATGCGAGTCATGTGTAATTGTAAAAATTATAAATTTGGTAAAATAATGGTATCATATACAAGTGGCGTTCTTTAGGCCGTCAAGTATAAATGTACAATTGTTACCTCTGCTAATGGGAAGGGCGTAATTTAAACTGGGAAGGGCTTAATTTAATGTTATTTGAACTTGTTCACTAATCCACTAGTTCTTGTTCTGTTGTATTACTGTGTGTGTGTTTTACGTTTATTTATCGTCGCTACCAGTTGCCCATATGAGCGACGCCATCCTGAAGATATTAGATTTTTGAAGGATAATGCAACGAATGACTGACCTGGAAGACTAATAATTGTATTAGGCTCAGACGGGGGATCGAACCTGCGATCCCTGGATTACCAGTCCAGCGTGTTAGCACTGGACTACAACTCCGTCTGTATTACTGTGTAACTATATGTGTAACATTAACCCAATACAATATGGTTAAACTAACTTAAACTTGCCTTCGCCCTTGTGGGTTCAAATCCTACTGGGTCCACATTATTCGAAGTGAAGCTTTCAGCCAGACTTTGTAAAGACAGGTTGTTCTAACCGATTTCCCGCCAAAACATTATTAAACAGTACTTAGAGATGGAGCCTTGGTTCTTTCTCCATCATGTTATAATAATAATAATAATAATAAATAATAATAATAATAATAATAATAATAATAATAGGGACCTAGACATGTTTTCCTGGGCATGTTTAGCCGACCATAGCGGTTAACCAGTACTAAGCAATGTGTGTGAGGTGCCTTGCTCAATGACACTACATACGTGGCCTGACTGAGTATCGAACCCGAACCGTTCGATTCCAAATCCGACGCTCTATCATTGGACCACAGACACCACACTAGTAGAAAAGGGGGAAAGAGACAAGTAATAACAATAAATCTATGTGCAGATATCACTTATAGGGGTATCTTGAAAATAATGTATGAAATCAGTTTAAAGACAGCCATTCACAGAATCTAGGAAATATAGCAATGGTATTGCACAACTGTGCTAAAGACTGTGTAGTGTTTGTGTCGTGGAAGTCGTGATAGCGCAGTGGATGCGCGTTCCCTTCAGGTGCGAAAGGTCCGGAGTTCGAGCCCCACTGGAGCCGTTACGATTGTGCCCTTAGGCAAGGCATTTACATTCCACGTTGCCTCTTCTCTCTCCCTCGTGGCGATGGGTTTCATTAGGAATGAGGTCTCGAGAGTGATTTATATAAGTTGAAATAACTTGTTCGCAATCGAGCTAAACTAAATTTGTATCAACTAGTGTTTGTGTTTTACGTTTATTTATCGTCGCTACCGGTTGCCCATATGAGCGACGCCTCCTGAAGAGATTAGTCATTTTCGATTTTTGGAGGATAGTGCAATGATACAGACAGAAACCCATTCCAGAGTCTCCTCTGGTTCTTTTACGTGTACGGTGTAACGCACTGACACGAGACCTCGGTTTAACGTCCCATCTGAAAGACCGTTAATTTCATTAGTGTCAGACGGGGGATCGAAACTGCGATCCCTGGATTACCAGTCCAGAGTCCCACCTGAAAGACAAGACTGTGTAGATCTGACAAATCGCTATATATGACATTGATGTTACCCAAAATTACAAAACAAACAAACAAATAATAATAATACACAACTGGATGAAACTTATCATATCACACAGAAGCTTGAGTTGACAACATTGTTTGATCATGTTCCCATCGCTTCCTTCAATGTGCACTGACACCTGGCCACTACCCCGTTATCAAAACTGTTGTTCGAAAGATAGAAATCACGTCTGACACTAATTCGTTTCCACCTCATGATGATGATGATGATGATGTTGTTGTTTGTATAGCGAAATGTTCCACCTCAACACTTATTGCTATATACACGGTTACGTTCGCTGTATTGCGTAAGCCGTGTCAGTTTTCTCTCTACAATAATGTAACAAATTACACTCTTTGCACAATTTCATAGTTGTGTAGCCGTAACTCTAATATATCGTAATTGGAAACTGTTACACATGTAATTGTTCGTGTTATAGTTCATGCTGTAATGGTGAAGTGATTATATAGGGTCCGGTAAACAATAATGACCCCTTTGTCCATCGAATGACATGTTGATGAATTCAATTGTCGATCGATATAATACTGTGTCAAACATTTTCTGTTTTAAGAAATTCATGCTTTCTTTGAGAATAATTAATTTTCAAGTAGCATAGCACGTGCTAATTTACAATAAACAATGGTGTTTTAATCTTCATTTAAGTGTCATCATCATGTCATATGACAACTATATATGTCGTCCTGGCTGTGGTGCTTCATCCAGGGATCGCAGGTTAAAAGTAAATCACACAGTGCTTCGGCCGTGAGACGTTATTATCGCATTGTTGGTTGTCATATAATACAGCTCATATGATTGATATGTAATATGTTACGGTCTCTTATATTTCTGTTGTCTGATATGTTTTATAATAAATGTTTTATATACTGACGAGACGAAAAAAGCATTATACATGCATACCGACATCACAAGTATTATACGCATAAATATACTGACACCAAATAAAAACGGTGCACTTTTATATCGAGCGTTACTTTTTCGTTATAATTTTAGAATTATGGATTTTACTATCATGATTGAAGAAAATAATCCTTCACACATTGCACTAATTTACTCAATTTCTAAAATGATATGAACTTTACCTCTAAGGCTAGTGTACAGTTTCTTGTTGGTGTCAGTATAGTACAATGCCATTCATTTTGAAATTAGGGACTGTAAGATAAAATATATTTTTAGACAGTGTATACGAATTTATTTTAGCTCGATTGCGAAAGAAGTTATTACAACTTATATGAAGCACTCTCGACACCTCATTCCTGATGGAATCCATCGCAACGAGGGAGAGAGAAGAGGCGATGTGGAATTTAAATGCCTTGCCTATATGGACACAATCATAACGGCTACAGCTGGGCGCGAACTTTGGGATCTTTTGCACCTGAAGCGAACGCTACCACCGGGCTATCACGCCGTCTGTTAAAACATGGCTGTTGTAAAGAGGAGATAAAGACGGATCTGTAGTCCAGTGGTAAGACGCTGGACTGGTCATCCAGGGATCGCAGGTTCGATCCCCGTCTGACCATAATAAAATGAACAGTCTTTCAGATGGGACGTTAAACCGAGGTCTCGTGTCGGTGCTTTACACCGTGCACGTAAAAGAACCAGAGGAGATTCTGGAATGGGTCTCTGTCTGTATCATTGCACTATCCGCCAAAAATCCAAAATAACTAATCTCTTCCTGAGGCGTCGCTCATATGGGCAACCGGTAGCGACGATAAATAAACATATAAAAAAAGAAGAAAAAAGAGGATATTGGTAAAGCACAATAGAACTTTAATATATCTAGGACATGCGAGTTCATTGGCAGCGGTAACAATCAAACATTTGTTTTTCTGAAACCGCAATAATTTTATTTCGTGCAAAATCTTATCATATATAGATAATACCTCTATAAAAACAATGAACACAAACTCGTCTATATACACAGCTATGTAAAGGTTAGAAAACCCAATCACTTCAAATTCTTCTATTTTTTTATAATTAGCGAACACAATACTAATTTGACATATTTGGACAAACTGAATATTTCAAGTGTTCCATATTTGTTTAAATTTTGATAACATATGACTGAGGTTTTGAAAGATAATAATTAAAAACGTTGGTGGCAGACAATTGTGATGACTATTCAAATATTGAATGAAAAACAGTGTGTTACAAATGGCATGCATACATGTTTGATTCATCATGTGGGTGAAGTTAGCAGTGAGCAGTGTACTGCCAGTGTACTGCTGTACTGCTGGCAGTGAGCAGTGTACTGCTGTACTGCTAGCAGTGAGCAGTACATTGGCAGTAAAAAAAAAGTTTTTTTTCTTTCGAAATTTGGCATATTCACTACTAGAATACATAAATCACTGTTGGATTACACTACTCACTGCTCACTTCCAGCAGTACAGCAGTACACTGCTCACTGCTCACTTCCAGCAGTACACTACTCACTGCTCACTGCTAGCAGTACACTGGCAGTACACTGCTCACTGCTCACTTCACCCACATTGATTCATCAGTAAAGAATTGTGGGTGAAATAAAACTAGAATAACTATATAAGGCGCTGACAGAAAACGAAACCGGAAACGTTATGTATCTCCTATACAACATCCGCTTACAGTGAAACGTGTCGTAAGCAGCCAGTCAAGGGAATCAATCACCGAAAATGGCTGCATAGCACAGGTGGCTGCTTAATAGATGTAACATATATAAGAAAGTAACATATTGGTTATATGGAAACTGGCTACTTAATGCAGGTTGGCTGCTTAATAGAGTTGACCACAAACACATGTTTGACTGTATTTCCAAGAAAATAAGTTCTTAATTATATTTCTTCGACAGTACCTTTTATCATACAGACGGATCTGTAGTCCATTGGTTAACACGCTTGACTGGTAATCCAGAGATCGCAGGTACGATCCCCCGTCTGACCATAATAAAATTAACAGTCTTTCAGATGGGACTTTAAACCGAGGTCTCGTGTCGGTGCTTTACACCGTGCACGTAAAAGAATCAGAGGATACTCTGGAATGGGTCTCTGTCTGTATCACTGCACTATCCTCCAAAAATCTAAAATGACTAATCTCTTCAGGAGGCGTCGCTCATATGGGCAACCGGTAGCGACGATAAATAAACGTAAAACACACACACTGTTATCAGCAGTTACCCCCTTATAGCTACCATGTAATGGTTTCCCACGTTCACAGGTTGTACTTGTGAGAAGATTGCAGTATATTTACTTTAAGCTGATTGGAATCATGTAAAGGTGGGTAAGCCGTATATATACAAAGCCGCCCACGGAAATTGCGCACATTATCTTCGTTTAAGGGCGTTAATATGTATAGATTATGAGCGATTAAAAATGGGATGGGTGGGTGTTGGTTGGGTGAAGATTGTTGTTTTTAGTCTTCTTCGCTTGTTTACGGGGTTTATACATGATGATAATATGTACCTTTATTTACACGCTGGACTCGTAATCCAGGGATCGCAGGTTCGATACCCCCGTATTCTGGCTGTGGACGCTCGTCATCGTTCAGTGGCTTCGCTTCCTAATACGCACTGTAGGCCGACACTTTGTTCAAACTTTGAAAATGCGAAACATGCAACAAATGTGACGGGTAAGGGAGTGTGGGTGGATGTGTGCACGGTCACGATAAATAAACGTAAAACGCCACACCTTTATTAAAGTCGCCTCGGCTGAGGTATGTGGGCGACTGGTATCTCTAAGAAGTTTGTGTTGCTACGTCACTTCTGGTGATATCCCGATGAACCATCTTCTTTCTTACCAGGGTGACACTTCCTGTATTGGTGTTACTTTCTTTCGAAAACGGCCCCTCTTAGGGCCACGTCCTCCACATTTATCACGCCACAGTAGCTGAAACCGACACAGCTATCCTTTTCAAGGGTCTTCGTAACATCAAGGCATCCCCGGGCTGTACTCCTCATTTGAATAAGCTGCTATTCTGCGGGGCGTGACTATGTGAACGTTAAGAGGAAAACCGGCGGTAGACCTGGGGATGGAGGTAATACAGTTATACCAACAGCTTCTATTGGTCATACGGCGACATTCCAGCTATTAACGTTGGGCGGGCTGCGCAGTCACATAATACAATGTATTACTAATGCACAAAAATAACCACTTTTACTAATTGCTTTAGTACATGTATATAAAACAATTCCGTTATCTAAACAACTTAGTACGCTTGCCCACATTGTTCGACGGCGGCGAGGGTAAATAAACTCAATCATCATCATCTTTATTATACTGTCAAACCTGTCTTATGCAGCCAGCAAGAATAATCACAGTAAGTGGTTGCTTAGCACAGGTGGCTGCTTAATAGAGGTCAAATGTATAAGAAAGTAACACATCTCATGTTGTCAATATAACTTACGTTTGGCAACAAACATTGGCATTTCTTCAACCCCAAGTTTGTGTACACGCATTGTATCATTTTCGCAACTGTCGTAAAAGAATTTTGCAGTTTTTATATTCAATGAAAGTTGAATAATAACGAAGCAATGTGTGTCGGCCTTGTATAGACATATTCTAAAAGACATATCAAATACTGACGACGCCCTGTCTGTCCACAGAGGGACCTGTAGTCCAGTGGTTAGCACGTTGGACTGGTAATCCAATGTTCGATATCCCGTCTGACCTTAATACAATTAACAGTCTTTCAGATGGAACCAGATGCGACTCTGGAATGGGTCTCTGTCTGTATCATTGCACTATCCTCCAACTATCTAAATGACTAACCTCTACACAGTGCACGTAAAATAACCAGAGGAGACTCTGGAATGGGTCTCTGTCTGTATCATTGCACTATCCTCCAAATATCTAAAATGACTAATCTCTTCATGAGGTGGCGCTCATATGGGCAACCGGTAGCGACGATAAATAAACGTAGAACACCACCACGCTCCTATGGGTGTTAATGGCACCAGGATGTCTCTGGAATTGAGGCGTATTCTGTATCTCAAAGGATTAATATACCTATGGAGGCGTCACTCCGAAGTTGAAATATAATGTCAATAGTAGAAGTCGTGATAGCGTTGTGGTAGAGCCTTCGCTTCAGGTGCGAAATGACCGGAGCTCGCGCCCCGCTGGAGCCGTTACTAGTATGCCCTTATGTAAGGCATTTAAGTTCCACATGCCTCTTATTTCTCCCGCGTGGCGATGGATTCCATCAGGAATGAGTTCTCGAGAGTGATTAATATAAGTTGTAAGAACTTGTTTCGCAATCGAGCTAAAATAATTTGCATAAACTAATAAAAAAACAACAGACGTATGTTGATAGAATATATGAGTGGGTTTTCCGGCTCATGACGAGATTAATTATTGTAGATTTTTGGAGGATAGTGCAATGATACAGACCCATTCCAGAGTCTCCTCTGGTTCTTTTACTTGCACGGTGTAAAGCACCGACACGAGACCTCGGTTTAACTCTTTCAGCTCCGAATAAAATTCAGAGCATGTGCTGATCAGATCTGGATCTATGTTGTTTGTTATTCAGACAGGTGCTTCAGCTCCACTGTCTGAAGAGCAATCAGCGTATAGCCTGATTATAGACGGCACGTTATGTTCAGATCGGGTCCTCTGTTTTTTGCAGTCACTTGTATGCGCATTGGCGGTGAAAGAGTTACAATCTTATCTGAAAGACTGTTAATATTATTAGGGTCAGACGGGGGAATCGAACATGCGATTCCTAGATTCGCCGTCCAACGTGTTAGCCACTGAACAACTGACCCGTGGAAGTCGTGATAGCGCAGTGGATGCGCGTTCGCTTCAGGTGTGAAAGGTCCGGAGTTCGAGCCCCACTGGAGCCGTTACGATTGTGCCCTTAGGCAAGGCATTTAAATTCCACGTTGACTCTTCTCTCTCCCTCGTTGCGATGGATTCCATCAGGAATGAGGTCTCGAGAGTGTTCTATATAAGTTGAAATAACTTGTTTCGCAATCGAGCTAAACTAAATTTGTATAAAAAAAACTGACCAGTCTGTAATTTTACATGAGATCGGATTACAATGATGTCCTTTGGCAGGTAGTAAAGATGTCCTTGATTAGCGTGACAATGTCAGACAAGCCGAGAAAAATAGCGGTAACATCAGGTATGGTAAAAATGAAAAGCTCTCGTAATATCGTTGTTGTCACACATAGATAATAAGCTAGTGAGATGATTATAATTTCTAAGGCGAAGACGCCAGTTTTGTTCAAAATAATTATGGACAGGTCAATGTACACGCTGTGAAATACTTGGACTGTGTCAGTTATCTGTTACGCTATCTATCTATTTGATACTTTCACACGTTTAGGCGATGCCCATTTTGAATGATATATATATATACTTGTAAAAATAATCATCACCTTACATAGACGGATCTGTAGACCAGTGGTAGCACGCTGAACTGGTAATCCAGGGATCGCAGGTGCGATCCCCCGTCTGACCCTAATACAATTAACAGTCTTTCAAGTTGGGACGTTAAACGGAGGTCTCGTGTCGGTGCTTTACACCGTACGCGTAAAAGAACCAGCGGAGACTCTGGATTGGGTCTCTGTCTGTATTATTGCACTATCCTCCACAAATCTAAAATGACTGATCTTCAGGAGGCGTCGCTCATATGGGCAACCGGTAGCGACGATAAATAAACGTAAAACACACACACAATCATCACCTAATTCGCTCGCACATACGGTTCGCCGGTGGCTCGTGATACGCTCACCATCATCATCATCATCATCATCATCATCATCATCATCATCTCAAGCATCATCATCAGCATCATCAGCATCATCAGCATCATCATCTAATTCCAGGTATACCTCCACAACGTGCACGTCGTGACCTAGGCATGTCCCACAGTAGCAGCTTCTTCGACACAGACTCGTATAGGTTTGACATAAGGGGAATAGCCTGTGGGTGCATTGCAGACCCCTGCAGATGGTATCTGTGCTAGTTTCTGCTACTGCGATATCCTAAAAGGGACCACTTACTGAATGAAGCAGGAGTAGACATGTTCTCTCGATCCAGGGTTTCTATGTCTGGTCTGTAGACATCCGGAGTAGACATGTTCTCTCGATCCAGGGTTTGTATGTCGGTTCTGTAGGCACCCGGAGTAGGCTTGTTCTCTCGATCCAGGGTTTCTATGTCGGTTCTGTAGACACCCGGAGTAGGCATGTTCTCTCGATCCAGGGTTTCTATGTCGGTTCTATAGACACCCGGAGTAGGCTTGTTCTCTCGACCCAGGGTTTCTATGTCGGGTCTGTAGACACCCGGAGTAGGCATGTTCTCTCGATCCAGGGTTTCTATGTCTTGTCTGTAGATACCCGGAGTAGGCATGTTCTCTCGATCCTGGGTTACTATGTCGGGTCTGTAGACACCCGGAGTAGGCATGTTCTCTCGATCCAGGGTTTCTATGTCGGTTCTGTAGACACCCGGAGTAGGCATGCTCTCTCGATCCAGGGTTTCTATGTCGGTTCTGTAGACACCCGGAGTAGGCATGTTCTCTCTATCCAGGGTTTCTATGTCGGTTCTGTAGACATCCGGAGTAGGCATGTTCTCTCTATCCAGGGTATCTATGTCGGTTCTGTAGACACCCGGAGTAGGCATGTTCTCTCGATCCAGGGTTTCTATGTCGGTTCTGTAGACACCCGGAGTAGGCATGTTCTCTCGATCCAGGGTTTCTATGTCGGTTCTGTAGACATCCGGAGTAGGCATGCTCTCTCGATCCAGGGTTTCTATGTCGGTTCTGTAGACACCCGGAGTAGGCATGCTCTCTCGATCCAGGGTTTCTATGTCGGGTCTGTAGACATCCGGAGTAGGCATGTTCTCTCGATTCAGGGTTTCTATGTCGGATCTGTAGACACCCGGAGTAGGCATGCTCTCTCGATCCAGGGTTTCTATGTCGGTTCTGTAGACACCCGGAGTAGGCATGTTCTCTCGATCCAGGGTTTCTATGTCGGTTCTGTAGACACCCGGAGTAGGCATGTTCTCTCTATCCAGGGTTTCTATGTCGGTTCTGTAGACATCCGGAGTAGGTTTGTTCTCTCGACCCAGGGTTTCTATGTCTGGTTTGTAGACACCCGGAGTAGGCTTGTTCTCTCTATCCAGGGTTTCTATGTCGGTTCTGTAGACATCCGGAGTAGGTTTGTTCTCTCGATCCAGGGTTTCTATGTCGGTTCTGTAGACATCCGGAGTAGGCATGTACTCTCTATCCAGGGTTTCTATGTCTGGTTTGTAGACACCCGGAGTAGGCTTGTTCTCTCGATCCAGGGTTTCTATGTCGGTTCTGTAGACATCCGGAGTAGGCATGTACTCTCTATCCAGGGTTTCTATGTCTGGTTTGTAGACACCCGGAGTAGGCTTGTTCTCTCGATCCAGGGTTTCTATGTCGGTTCTGTAGACATCCGGAGTAGGCATGTTCTCTCTATCCAGGGTTTCTATGTTTGGTTTGTAGACACCCGGAGTAGGCTTGTTCTCTCGATCCAGGGTTTCTATGTCGGTTCTGTAGACATCCGGAGTAGGCATGTTCTCTCTATCCAGGGTTTCTATGTCTGGTTTGTAGACACCCGGAGTAGGCATGCTCTCTCGATCCAGGGTTTCTATGTCGGTTCTGTAGACATCCGGAGTAGGCTTGTTCTCTCGATCCAGGGTTTCTATGTCGGTTCTGTAGACATCCGGAGTAGGCTTGTTCTCTCGATCCAGGGTTTCTATGTCTGGTTTGTAGACACCCGGAGTAGGCTTGTTCTCTCGATCCAGGGTTTCTATGTCGGTTCTGTAGACATCCGGAGTAGGCTTGTTCTCTCGATCCAGGGTTTCTATGTCTGGTTTGTAGACACCCGGAGTAGGCATGTTCTCTCGATCCAGGGTTTCTATGTCTGGTTTGTAGACATCCGGAGTAGGCTTGTTCTCTCGATCCAGGGTTTCTATGTCTGGTTTGTAGACACCCGGAGTAGGCTTGTTCTCTCGATCCAGGGTTTCTATGTCGGTTCTGTAGACATCCGGAGTAGGCTTGTTCTCTCGATCCAGGGTTTCTATGTCTGGTTTGTAGACACCCGGAGTAGGCTTGTTCTCTCTATCCAGGGTTTCTATGTCGGTTCTGTAGACATCCGGAGTAGGCTTGTTCTCTCGATCCAGGGTTTCTATGTCTGGTTTGTAGACACCCGGAGTAGGCTTGCTCTCTCGCTCCAGGGTTACATATCCTGGGGGAGATGCTTCTTTCGAATTTCAGCTCTTTACTTATGGACTGATTTAACTGTTTTCCTTCCAGTTGGAAATTCGGACCAATGACTGATATATATACGCACATACAGAATGCGTCAGATGCCAACACGTAAGGGAACTAGTCATTGGCTAAGGTCATAGATCGTGTTGATCTTCTAATCACAAGAACAATCTCGGTTGATTTTAATATACATGTATAATAAAATAGAAGAAAACCCCACCACGCATGAATGCGTACACGTTATTATTTACGGAAACTACCTCTGTTGTCGAGTGGTTAAGGTCGCTGACTTGTATACCACTTTAGCCTATCATTACTTATGGTCACTGGTTCGAGCCCCGCTCATGTCGTGTCTCTTTATATGAGAACAGTGGCAGTTTCTTACGGAGGTTGGCGCTGGGGGCCTGCTCAGGAAAGGTGTGGTTAGATGAACTGTCCGTCGCTCAAATGGTCGACAGGGATCGACGTTAAATAACATTAAACAAACAAATTGTTTACCAAATAGACATCAATTAAAATGATTATGTAACACATCGACATGGTATGACATATTAAATGTAGATAACATCAATATTTTAATATTGAGAAGAGCATGGAAGGTGATTGATTTTGATTTCGGATGCCAATACAAAATATTGATGTGATCGATCGTAATGATTTCAAATAAAGAATACGTTTTTATTCGATATATTCACGGTAGAGCGCGGATGAATGACCGTTTTTGACAGCACGTTATTTAATGAGTGTCAAATGTACAAAAATATTTAAATTTATTCAATAAATATTTTCAGAAAATGACTATACCCCAACACCTTGTTTACAGGTTTAAGGCGAATAAAGCATAGTTTGTTTGCCCATTTTGGCTTATAAGATATGCACGTGAAAGATAAATATTTCTATAACACTCTATATATTTCTATATATGTAGATTTCATAGATTAAATTCGGCGTGTTTTGCTTAAAGGTATTTATATTTCAAATTGAAGTTCATGCGCAATTAAAAACAAAACGATTTCAT
Source organism: Archivesica marissinica (assembly GCA_014843695.1). NCBI lineage: Eukaryota > Metazoa > Mollusca > Bivalvia > Venerida > Vesicomyidae > Archivesica > Archivesica marissinica. The sequence continues at coordinate 39,134,631 of CM026387.1, forward strand.
ACGCTTCGATATCGATGTAGATTGGTGGTGTGTATTGTGATAGGATCGAACGGATGCATATATATATAGTGCCCCTGAATTCCACCCCTCTAAGTTATTACACCATCATCATCCTCCTCCTCCTCCTCCTCCTCATCATCATCATCTTCATCATCATCATCTTCATCATCATCATCATCTTCATCATCATCCTCCTCCTCCTCCTCCTCCTCCTCATCATCATCATCATCATCATCATCATCATCATCATCATCATCATCATCATCATCATCATCATCATCATCATCATCATCATCATCACATCATCATCATCATCATCATCATCATCATCATCATCATCATCATCATCATCATCATCATCATCATCATCATCATCATCATCATCATCATCATCATCATCATCATCATCATCATCATATCATCATCATCATCATCATCATCATCATCATCATCATCATCATCATCATCATCATCATCATCATCATCATCATCATCATCATCATCATCATCATCATCATCATCATCATCATCATCATCATCATCATCATCATCATCATCATCATCATCATCATCATCATCATCATCATCATCATCATCATCATCATCATCATCATCATCATCATCATCATCATCATCATCATCATCATCATCATTGTCATCATCATCATCATAATCATCATCATCATTAATCTGTACACCTTAAGCTGGCCTGAAATCACGACAGTGAAACAAAAGTCAAGAGTGGAGACTTGACCGTGCGATAATAATCAAAAATCAATATTGACATTTACTTACCTTTTAGATAGGATCGGATGACCAATCAGATATCACCTTTGTGCGATATTATCAGGAAATCCCCTCAATACCCCCTGATAAATAACTCTTAAATAAATAGATCAGGAAACAATCTGCCTGCTTAATTAATTCTCAAATGGAGAGTATATAGTCAGTTATCTAAAACAAATATCATTTACGCCATTTAATCACAAATTCTTCAATTATGAATTTTATTCAATTTCCGTGAACATGTTCAATGTTTTTCCTTCTTAAATTGTTTGTTTGCTTGTATTTGGGTTTAAGGTCGCAACCAACAGCTTGGGTCATATGACGCCACATGATAGAACCACCGACCTTCCACACGCATCTCTATAAGTCGGCTTTTGTTTGAACTTTGAACATAATAATTTTATTTTCCCAAATTTATACAGTTTGTATACAATGCATATAGCACACGTATCTTCCTCACTTGAACTAATTTGACACCCCACTTGGGATTTGAACCTACAGCGCGTGATGGGCAAATCCCACCACCGAAGGCCCATACACTGAATTGGATCACTACTTTCTATGTCATCGGTATTTGGGTATGTATCGGTACCAGTATCAGGTATGGGGTCAGGTATTAGCAGTCTTTCACGTAGGACTTTAAACCGAGGTAAAAGAACCAGAGGATACTCTGGAATTGGTCTCTGTTTGTATCATTGCACGATCCTCCAAAAATCTAAAATGACTAATTTCTTCAGGAGGCGTCGCTCATATGGGCAACCGGTAGCGACGATATATAAACGTAAAACACACACACAGTAATACAACAGAACAAGAACTAGTGGATTAGTGAACAAGTTCAAATAACATTAAATTAAGCCCACTGGGGTCAGTCATTGTGCATTCCAGCATTTTAGTCATTTACAAATCTATTTCACTTCCTCATTAATGATTTATAAGGTCTGCACACAAATAAACATTTGTTTTCAGACCCCACTCCGGGTATAGCCCATCTTTATTATCCTCGTAATATGTGTGATAGAGGTCAGAGAATCCACCTCAAAATCAACCGTACATGTTTGTGTACCTCCACCCCCAATCCCCCGATGGTTTTATACGTTTATTTATCGTCGCCCAGGGTTAATCATTAGTCATAACCAGCCTTACATGTCGTTTTATACCCCTGTAAAATGTTGTTTTTTTATACCTCGCCTAGTCCTGTTCAAAATTTAAATTTCACGTTGCCTCTTCTCTCTCCCTCGTGGCGATGGATTCCATCAGGAATGAGGTCTCGAGTGTGATTAATATAAGTTGTAAGAACTTGTTTCGCAATCGAGCTAAAATAAATGTGTATAAACTATAAACTGCTGTTCGTTTACATGCCGATGCATAGCACCGATAGAAAAGTCCTCGGTTTATAGTCACATCTGAAAGACTGTTAATATTATTATGGTCAGGTTAAGGATCGAACCTGCGGTCCTGGATTCGCAGACAAAAGTGCATGTTAACCACAGGCACACTGACCAGCCTGTATGTTGCATGTTGTATAACCCCTGCATTTATTTATACAACATACATACTTTTACCATGATATAACAAATAATATAAATATTGATTGTATAATAAAATATTAATAATAAATTGAATATTGATTCTTGCTTGGAATGAGTGGGCATGCACGTTAGTCTGGGTATAGTGGGTCAGGTTCTGCAGTATCGGACATGGACCACTGTTTGGTTTACACCTGATTCTCTGTCTCTGTTCGAGCTTGTACATGCAACGTCTTTTATGAATTACAATTACTGCTTGTTTATTTTAATATTTTATTGGGGCAGAAGTTGCATTTACACATCACTCACTACTAGAATACACCATTCACTACTGGATAACAATACTCACTGCCCACTGTTAACACAACATCAGTATACTGTACAGTAGTACACGACTCACTGTCAGCAGTACCGTGGCAGTACACTGCTCACTGCCAGCAGTACAGTGGCAGTACATTGCCCACTGTCAACAGTACCATGGCAGTACACAGCACACTGTCAGCAGTACCGTGGCAGTACACATCTCACTGTCAGCAGTACGGTGGCAGTACACTGCTCACTGTCAGCAGTACGGTGGCAGTACACTGCTTACTGCCAGCAGTACAATAGTACACTGCTCACTGTCAGCAGTACCGTGGCAGTACACTGCTCACTGCCAGCAGTACGATAGTACACTGCTCACTGTCAGCAGTACCAATGCAGTACACTGCTCACTATCAGCAGTACCGCGGCAGTACATTGCTCACTGCCAGCAGTACCGTGGCAGTACATTGCTCACTGTCAGCAGTACCGTGGCAGTACACTGCTCACTGCCAGCAGTACGATAGTACACTGCTCACTGTCAGCAGTACCAAGGCAGTACACTGCTCACTGTCAGCAGTACCGCGGCAGTACATTGCTCACTGCCAGCAGTACCGTGGCAGTACATTGCTCACTGTCAGCAGTACCGTGGCAGTACATTGCTCACTGTCAGCAGTACCGCGGCAGTACATTGCTCACTGCCAGCAGTACCGTGACAGTACATTGCTCACTGCCAGCAGTACCATGGCAGTACACAGCTCACTGTCAGCAGTACCGTGGCAGTACACTGCTCACTGCCAGCAATACGGTGGCAGTACACTGCTCATTGTCAGCAATACTGCGAAAGTACACTGCTCACTGTCAGCAGTACCATGGCAGTACATTGCTCACTGTCAACAGTACCATGACAGTACACAGCTCACTGTCAGCAGTACCGTGGCAGTACACATCTCACTGTCAGCAGTACCGTGGCAGTACACTGCTCACTGCCAGCAGTACCATGACAGTACACAGCTCACTGTCAGCAGTACCGTGGCAGTACACATCTCACTGTCAGCAGTACCGTGGCAGTACACTGCTCACTGCCAGCAGTACCATGGCAGTACACAGCTCACTGTAAGCAGTACCGTGGCAGTACATTGCTCAATGCCAGCAGTACCATGGCAGTACACTGCTCACTGTCAACAGTACCGCGGCAGTACATTGCTCACTGCCAACAGTACCGCGGCAGTACATTGCTCACTGCCAACAGTACCGCGGCAGTACATTGCTCACTGCCAACAGTACCGCGGCAGTACACTGCTCACTGTCAGTAGTACCATGGCAATACACTGCTCACTGCCAGCAGTACATGGGCAGTACACTGCTAGCTTCACCCACATGTACCGCTATCGTCTCTCATAGCTTTACTAGAGTGGCAATGTATGTTTATATGGACTATGTATTATATGTGTTGCTGTCCATTGATGCGACTGAAATAAAAATATAAATAAATAAATAAATAAATATAAATAAATAAATATAAATACATATAAATAAATATAAATAAATATAAATAAATATAAATAAATAATGTGGGTGAAGTTAGCAGTGAGCAGTGTACTGCCAGTGTACTGCTGTACTGCTGGCAGTGAGCAGTGTACTGCTGTACTGCTGGCAGTGAGCAATGTACTGCTGTACTGCTAGCAGTGAGCAGTGAGTAGTGTAATCCAGCAGTGAGTTATGTATTCTAGTAGTGAATGATGTGTATATGCCAAATTTCGAAAAATAAATAAATAAAAATAATAAAAAATGTTTTTTAATTTTTTTACTGCCAGTGTACTGCTGGCAGTGAGCAGTGTACTGCTGTACTGCTAGCAGTGAGCAGTGAGTAGTGTAATCCAGCAGTGGGTAGTGTAATCCAGCAGTGAGTGGCGTATTGTAGTAGTGTATGATGTGCACATGTAAATTTTTGAATAAAATAATAAAAATAATAAAACTATTTTTTATATCTTTTTCTGCTTTTCTGGCAGTGAGCAGTGGGGAATGTACGAGTAGTGTATTCCAGCAGTGGGTAGTGTAATCCAGCAGTGAGTGGTGTATTCTAGTAGTGTATGATGTGAAAATGTAAATTTTTGAATAAAATAATAAAAATAATAAAAATATTTTTTATATCTTTTTCTGCTTTTCTGGTAGTGAGCAGTGGGGAATGTACGAGTAGTGTTTTCCAGCAGTGGGTAGTGTAATCCAGCAGTGAGTGGTGTATTCTAGTAGTGTATGATGTGCAAATGTAAATTTTTGAATAAAATAATAAAAATAATAAAAATATTTTTTGTAATCCAGCAGTGAGTGGTGTATTCGTACCCCCACTGTTCACTGCTAGAAACGCAGCAAGTACGGAAAAAGATAAAAAAATATTTTTATTATTTTTATTATTTTATTCAAAAATTTACATTTGCACATCATACACTACTAGAATACACCACTCACTGCTGGATTACACTACCCACTGCTGGAATACACTACTCGTACATTCCCCACTGCTCACTGCCAGAAAAGCAAGTACGGAAAATGATAGAATTTTTTAAATTATTTTTATTATTTTTTTTCGAAAATTTGCATTTGCACATCATACACTACTAGAATACACCACTCACTGCTGGATTACACTACCCATTGCTGGAATACACTACTCACTGCTCACTGCTAGCAGTACAGCAGTACACTGCTCACTGCCAGTAAAAAAATAAAACAACCTTTTTTATTATTTTTATTTATTTATTTTTCGAAATTTGGCATATACACATCATTCACTACTAGAATACATAACTCACTGCTGGATTACACTACTCACTGCTCACTGCTAGCAGTACAGCATTACACTGCTCACTGCCAGCAGTACAGCAGTACACTGCTCACTGCCAGCAGTACAGCAGTACACTGGCAGTACACTGCTCACTGCTAACTTCACCCACATAAATAAATATAAATAAATAAATAAAATATGTGTAATAATTGTATTGGTCCATAGCCATTTAAATGATAATATATAATTACTGTTTAGTAATACTTGAGTTGTTTATATGATAACCATGTCGGATGAGCAAAGACGATATGACATTAACTCCTATTTCTATTGATTCCGCACAGCAAGCTATGAAGATTTATCCGTCTCTTACGAATCAGGTGTCATGATAAATAATGATAACGAATCAGTCATACTTTATCCAATTATACTTTGGGTTAGACTGAACACGTGACTCAGTAACATAATCTCGTGTTTCTACTGTCTATCATGATTTTATTACTTAGATATGGAAGTTTAGCCTATTTTTTGCCGTTATTTGCCCCCTTCCCCCCCAATACTGTCTACCACACACGCTGTGTTTTCCAGTCTGCTATTTTGTTTGCTGGTTTGGTACGGCCACGAACCCGTATCAAACCAGAAAAAAGCCGTATCATAACTAGTTCCTGAGAAATAAGGCATGCGCACCCGGTGTTAGTTTGTTTACTCCCGTAGCGTCCCAGTGTGCAAGTTTGACATATAACATATGTTTGTAGCTTCGTGGTAATATTTCAAACATTCATCGTGTATCTAATTCAGTAATTGTGATTTCTTCCTGATTCTTGGATAACGGAGAGCATGATTTTGTGACATTCTACATATCACCGGGGGACATTCTAGAACACACATATCACCGGGGGACATTCTAGAATACACATATCACCGGGGACATTCTAGAACACCGGGGGGACATTCTAGAACACACATATAACCTGGGGGACATTCTAGAGCACATATATCACCGGGGACATTCTAGAACACACATATCACCGGGGGACATTCTAGAACACACATATCACCGGGGGACATTCTAGAACACACATATCACCGGGGGACATTCTAGAACACACATATCACCGGGGACATTCTAGAACACACATATCACCTAGGGACATTCTAGAACACACATATCATCGGGGGACATTCTAGAACAGACATATCACCGGGGGAAATTCTAGAGCACACATATCACCGGGGGACATTCTAGAACACACATATCACCGGGGGACATTCTAGAACACACATATCACATAGGGACATTCTAGAACACACATATCACCGGGGACATACTAGAGCACACATATCACCGGGGGACATTCTAGAACACATATATCACCGGGGACATTCTAGAACACACATATCACCGGGGGACATTCTAGAACACACATATCACCGGGGACATTCTAGAACACACATATCACCTAGGGACATTCTAGAACACACATATCACCGGGGGACATTCTAGAATACACATATCACCGGGGACATTCTAGAACACCGGGGGGACATTCTAGAACACACATATAACCTGGGGGACATTCTAGAGCACATATATCACCGGGGACATTCTAGAACACACATATCACCGGGGGACATTCTAGAACACACATATCACCGGGGGACATTCTAGAACACACATATCACCGGGGGACATTCTAGAACACACATATCACCGGGGACATTCTAGAACACACATATCACCTAGGGACATTCTAGAACACACATATCATCGGGGGACATTCTAGAACACACATATCACCGGGGGACATTCTAGAACACACATATCACATAGGGACATTCTAGAACACACATATCACCGGGGACATACTAGAGCACACATATCACCGGGGGACATTCTAGAACACATATATCACCGGGGACATTCTAGAACACACATATCACCGGGGGACATTCTAGAACACACATATCACCGGGGACATTCTAGAACACACATATCACCGGGGGACATTCTAGAATACACATATCACCGGGGACATTCTAGAACACCGGGGGGACATTCTAGAACACACATATAACCTGGGGGACATTCTAGGGCACATATATCACCGGGGACATTCTAGAACACACATATCACCGGGGGACATTCTAGAACACACATATCACCGGGGGACATTCTAGAACACACATATCACCGGGGGACATTCTAGAACACACATATCACCGGGGACATTCTAGAACACACATATCACCTAGGGACATTCTAGAACACACATATCATCGGGGGACATTCTAGAACAGACATATCACCGGGGGAAATTCTAGAGCACACATATCACCGGGGGACATTCTAGAACACACATATCACCGGGGGACATTCTAGAACACACATATCACATAGGGACATTCTAGAACACACATATCACCGGGGACATACTAGAGCACACATATCACCGGGGGACATTCTAGAACACATATATCACCGGGGACATTCTAGAACACACATATCACCGGGGGACATTCTAGAACACACATATCACCGGGGACATTCTAGAACACACATATCACCTAGGGACATTCTAGAACACACATATCACCGGGGACATTCTAGAGCACACATATCACCGGGGGACATTCTAGAACACACATATCACCGGGGGACATTCTAGAACACACATATCACCTAGGGACATTCTAGAACACACATATCACCGGGGACATTCTAGAGCACACATATCACCGGGGGACATTCTAGAACACACATATCACCGGGGACATTCTAGAACACACATATCACCGGGGGACATTCTAGAACACATATATCACCGGGGACATTCTAGAACACACATATCACCGGGGACATTCTAGAACACCCCTATAACTGGGGGACATTCTAGAACACCCATATAAGTGGGGGACATTCTAGAACACCCTTATAAACGTGGGCCATTCTAGAACACCCCTATCACTGGGGACATTCTAGAACACCCCTATAAGCGGGGGACATTCTAGAACACCCCTATAACTGGGGACATTATAGAATACCCCTATAACTGGGGGACATTCTAGAACACCCCACTAAGCGGGGGACATTCTAGAACACCCCTATAACTGGGGGACATTCTAGAACACCCCACTAAGCGGAGGACATTCTAGAACACCCCACTAAGCGGAGGACATTCTAGAACACCCCACTAAGCGGAGGACATTCTAGAACACCCCACTAAGCGGGGGACATTCTAGAACATCCCACTAAGCGCGGGACATTCTAGAACACCCCACTAAGCGGGGAACATTCTAGAACACCCCACTAAGCGGAGGACATTCTAGAGCACCCCACTAAGCGGAGGACATTCTAGAACACCCCACTAAGCGGGGGACATTCTAGAACACCCCACTAAGCGCAGGACATTCTAGTACACCCCACTAAGCGCGGGACATTCTAGAACACCCCACTAAGCGGGGGACATTCTAGAACACCCCACTAAGCGCGGGACATTCTAGAACACCCCACTAAGCGCGGGACATTCTAGAACACCCACTAAGCGGAGGACATTCTAGAACACCCCTACAATCGGGGTATATCCTCTTCAAGGATTTGACGGATGACTGCTTTGCTGAGAAGTTTTACAATCCAATATCTAAATATCAATACGATCAACCATATACTAGTTTAGTTTAATCATATTTTGGTTTAATCTATTATGACACAGAATCTACATACACCATATACAAAGAAAGCTAACAACTGTAGAGCTAGCCTCGGTTCCAGTCTGTCGATATTTCACTTTTTAGCTTCTGGCAAAATGACATCAGAAACCCAATACGGCCCAATTAATGGTATCGGTGTTAAAATATATTTATTTTACTGACCAGGCAAAATATATCGACGCCTGTTCCCAGGCTAGGGTTGGGGTTGAGCCACAAGTTCTCACAACATTAGTAATGGTTCGTCCCAAAGAGACAACCATATTAATGCACCAATACCAACTTCTAGCCCGGGAACAGGCGTTGATATATTTTGCCTGGTCAGTCATATAAATATATATTTAATACAGATATCATTATTTGGGCCGTATTGAGTTTCTGAAAATATCAATGTCATTTTGCTAGAAGTAAATTGGTGAAAGATCTACAGATTTGAACCCATGCTACCCAATTTCATGCATTTTCGATTATTTACTCGCTGATTGCTGTACGAATTACTCGCTGATTGATGTACGAATTATACTCGCTGATTGCTGTACGAATTACTCGCTGATTGCTGCACGAATTACTGGCTGCTTGCTGTACGAATTAATATGTTATTAAAAGATTGGTTTCTGATTGTTACCAAGATTTGCGACATAAAGTGAAATAATCCTTCCTTGATATTGCCGTGCTTAATGGAACAGTACACGCCATTAATCCCTCTTCTATTTACCTATCCCTACATATCGTGACTACAAGATACCAGCCTTTCAATTTCTAAGATTTCAAAAATCACATTACGTCAAGCGGTATAAAGTGAAGTCGTCTCAAAATTGGAATCCATATGATGACTATATGATGACGTAATGACACACTACTTGTTTACGTAGGAATCCCGACTAAACCCACGACAAATAAACATCGTAGCAGATTTGAAGAGGAATAACGTACATGACAGATGGTAGTGAATTTTGAACATACAGGCAAACCTGTGTTAGTCGTCACCTCTATTAAGCAGCCAACCTGTATTAAGCAGCCATTAGCCATACTCCCACTATGTTGTTTTATTATACATTTGACCTCTATTAAGCAGCCACCTGTGCTAAGCAGCCACATCCTGTAAATCCCTTGGTTGGCTGCTTAAGACAGGTTTGACTGTACATTACTTGCGCTTCTAACGCGCCTAGTCTTACTCTGTTGTGCGGACACTAATCTAACACCTTTAGTTTAAACATATTGTATTGCTTTCAAATAACACACATATACAATGTACACAGACTGCACAATAATTGTTCAACAAATGAATATGTAGGGAATATTATACGAGTGAAACTGTTATAATTTAGAAGCAAATGGTTGGGGCACAGGTTTTACCAACATTAGTGACGACATTCCTCTTATATCAAGAAGATGTAACAGAATGAGCAGACCGTTTCTATGAATCTTTAGAAGTAGCGTACATAGCTATTGGAATATAAGAACCACATGATCTAACACCAATGCACCTAATAACAGGGTGTCCATAGAGCCAGATACAGTCTTTTGGTTAAAAGTTTAAACATATGTCTCGTGTCCGTGCTTTTCACAGTGCACGTAAAGTAATAGTAACATTGTTTGATTATTAATGTGTTACCCCTATTGAAAGGGCCATCCATTCCTGACCTACTGGGCATCAGTACTTCCCGAATCCTATCCTTGTAGGCCAGGCGCCAGACTGAGAGTTAATCGATAACCATTATTTAACTAGCTGGCATACCAACCGGCCATATCAGAATGAACCTTTGATGAGATTCGAACCCTCGTCCTCCCGCTCCGTAGGCAGACGCCTTAACCACTATGCGACGGAGACGTAAAGGAAACGGTGGAGCAGCTGTTGATTCCTCTTTCACTATCATTGCACTATCCTCCAAAATATCTGAGATTACTAATCTTTCCAGGAGACCTCGCTCAATTCGGCAATAGGTAGCGACAATAAATACACACAAAGCACACACATATAACATACACCAATGTGTCGTGTCGGTGCGTTACACGAGACCTCGGTTTAAAGTCCCATCTGAAAGACTGTTAATATTATTAGGGTCAGACGAGGGATCGAACCGCGATCCTTGAATTCGTAGTCCTACGTGTTAATCACCGGACTACTGACCAGTCTGTTCCCTGTCAGAAATGTAAGTTCATTTTATATGTATATCTGAGTATAATTATTTTAAATAGTTGCCTAACACTATTGCATCATACACCATGACGACGAGTAACACCAATACTACTCCTCGGTTGCCCATATGAGCGACGTCTCCAGAAGAGATATGTCATTTTAGAATTTTGGAGGATAGTGCAATGATACAGACAGAGACCCATTCCAGAATCTCCTCTGGTTCTGTTACGTGCACAGTGTAAAGCACCGACACGAGACCTCGGTTAAACGTCCCATCTGAAAGACTGTTAGTTTTATTATGGTCAGACGGGGGATAGTCGAAGCTGCGATCCCTGGATTACCAGTTGCCACTGGACTACATATCCGTCTGTTACTGCTCGTCGACACGTGTGTGGAGTAATATTAAACAAGAATTGCCACGAAGGATTGAGAAAATAAAACTTTGATTATCACTTCGGAACTTCCTAATTCCTCATTCAATACATTGTAGGACACTATACGGACTTGGTGATTATCACTAGAGCTGTTCACACAAGTTGCATCATTTGTGTCGCCACAATCATATTTGATCATGACCCAATATCTATTTGATCTGAAAACATTGATGGCGATTTGATTACCATGTTCTTGCATCAATTTCTTGTCATGTTATATTTACATAGATAATGAATATTTGATTTATCTCAAATATACCGCTAAGCAAATACACCGTTTTAACTTGAAGGAATATAGCTATTTCAATATTTATACTGGAATTGCTCATGTTTGACTTCTCGTGGCGGCTGCTAAGATATATGGGTATCTGTATATGATCGGACGTTTGAAAGGGTGTCTATGATGTAAGAATATATTGTTCAGAACTAGCATTATCAAGATCCCATGGACATTCCTAGCTTTCCGTGGTGCATGTGATTTATGGTGGCCTATTTCTGCCACGATTTAGCAACACAATTCAAGGAAAGGGATTTGAATAAGTTAATATGTAACTTTCCCGCCCCCCCCCCCAATCATAACTGTGCTGTTGGAACTATTCCTGTGTTATGTACCATTCTTGAATATAATATTGTTTAAGCTAACACAATTCGATGTTAATAATTTACTAGGATTTCCAGAAAGTTTTCGTGGAACACACACTGTAGGATTTTGTAAGAAATCGGTCAATGTATGTGGTCATTGAAGAATCCAATTTACTATTGAAATCACCGGAAGTCGACATTACGCAGCAGACCGCCTTGAACAAGGACCTAAACCGATTGATCGCTTCCTTCAAAAACCCCCCTCCATATATCCACAAAGTTTCATAAAGAATCATCAACAACATTTTCAGTTATACAGATTACAGAGAGTGTCAAATATCAGCGCCGGGGTGTGCACCCCTCCCAGTGTTCCCCTATAACAGCGCCGGGGTGTGCATCCCCTCCCAGTGTTCCCCTATACCAGCTCCGGAGTGTGCATCCTCTCCCAGTGTTATTCTCTATACTAGCTCCGGGTGTGCATCCCCTCCCAGTGTTATTCTCTATACCAGCTCCGGAGTGTGCATCCCTTCCCAGTGTTATTCTCTATACCAGCTCCGGAGTGTGCATCCCCTCCCAGTGTTATTCTCTATACCAGCTCCGGAGTGTGCATCCCCTCCCAGTGTTATTCTCTATACCAGCTCCGGAGTGTGCATCCCCTCCCAGTGTTATTCTCTATACCAGCTCCGGAGTGTGCATCCCCTCCCAGTGTTATTCTCTATACCAGCGCCGGAGTGTGCATCCCTTCCCAGTGTTATTCTCTATACCAGCTCCGGAGTGTGCATCCCCCCAGTGTTATTCTCTATACCAGCTCCGGAGTGTGCATCCCTTCCCAGTGTTATTCTCTATACCAGCGCCGGAGTGTGCATCCCTTCCCAGTGTTATTCTCTATACCAGCTCCAGAGTGTGTATTCCTTCCCAGTGTTATTCTCTATACCAGCTCCGAGTGTGCATCCCCTCCCAGTGTTATTCTCTACACCAGCTCCGGAGTGTGCATCCCCTCCCAGTGTTATTCTCTATACTAGCTCCGAGTGTGCATCCCCTCCAAGTGTTATTCACTATACCAGCTCCGGAGTGTACATCCCCTCCTAGTGTTATTTTCTATACCAGCTCCGGAGTGTGCATTCTCTCCCAGCGCTAATCTCTATACCAGCTCCGGAGTGTGCATCCCCTCCCAGTGTTATTCTCTATACCAGCTCCGGAGTGTGCATCCCCTCCCAGCGTTATTCTCTATACCAGCTCCGGAGTGTGCATCCCCCCAGTGTTATTCTCTATACCAGCTCCGGGGTGCATCCCCTCCCAGTGTTATTCTCTATACCAGCTCCGGAGTGTGCATCCCCTCCCAGTGTTATTCTCTATACCAGCTCCGGGGTGTGCATCCCCTCCCAGCGTTATTCTCTATACCAGCTCCGGAGTGTGCCTCCCCTCCCAGTGTTATTCTCTATACTAGCCCCGGAGTGTGTATCCCCTCCCAGTGTTATTCTCTATACCAGCTCCGGAGTGTGCATCCCCTCCCAGTGTTATTCTCTATACTAGCTCCGGAGTGTGCATCCTCTCCCAGTGTTATTCTCTACACCAGCTCCGGAGTGTGCATCCCCTCCCAGTGTTATTCTCTATGCCAGCTCCGGAGTGTGCATTCTCTCCCAGCGCTAATCTCTATACTATATATTCGCACCTACCACTGCGCTATCACGACTTCCGCCCAGGCTATTAACATAAACATCAATATTACTGATACCGGAACTATAACATTGACAGCATGTATCATGCGCATGACAGCATTGTGTCCCAGTACATGTGCAATTAGCGTGCCAGACTTGCACCAGACAACCAGGATTATTTAAGCCTCTATGTTTAAGCAGCTTCCGTGAGATGCATTGCGATAGTAATCTTTTGAGCTTGAATAACAGTTTTTGTAATAGCTAAAAGAAACCTGGCTTGACAATCTTGCGGGAAAACGATGCCGCCATTAAGACATTGAATAATGCATCACCTTTATTGATCTTATTTTACCGTTATTGTTTAGGAATGGAATTATAAATATATTGCAAGTGAGCAATAAAACATCTACAAGGATTATCAAACATAGAAACAAGAAAGGTAATATGAACGCACGTGTTCAGGACGCTCGAATCTAGTGAATAGTACGTTTGCCTGAAGTCTGAAGTATCGTGAGTTATGAATCCCGTTCTAGGCAAATGTTGTGTGCAGGATACTCTATCTGGCATTGCGTGTTGGTAATAGGAGCGGGACACATGCTCGACTCATTTACCATGTCAGGAGCGTGACACATGCTCGGCTCACCTACCATACCAGGAGCGGGACAAATGCACGGCGGCTCACCTACCATACCATGAGCCGGACAAATGCTCGGCGGCTCACCTACCATACTAGGAGCGGGACAAATGCTCGGCGGCTCACCTACCATACCAGGAGCCAGACACATGCTCGGCGGCTCACCTACCATACCAGGAGCCAGACACATGCTCGGCGGCTGTCCTACCATACCAGGAGCCAGACACATGCTCGGCGGCTCACCTACCAGACCAGGAGCCAGACACATGCTCGGCGGCTCACCTACCAGACCAGGAGCCAGACACATGCTCGGCGGCTCACCTAGCATACCAGGAGCGGGACACATGATCGGCTCCCCTACCATACCAGGAGCCAGACACATGCTCGGCGGCTCCCCTACCATACCAGGAGCCAGACACATGCTCGACTCACATACCATGCCAGGAGCGTGACACATGTTATGCTCACATACCAGACCAGGAGCGGGACACATGCTCGGCTCACATACCAGACCAGTAGCAGGACACATGCTCGGCTCACATACCAGACCAGGAGCAGGACACATGCTCGGCTCACATACCAGACCAGGAGCAGGACACATGCTCGGCTCACATACCAGACCAGGAGCGGGTCACATGCTTGGTTCACATACCAGACCAGGAGCGGGACAAATGCTCGGCTCACATACCAGACCAGGAGCGGGACACATACTCGGCGGCTCACATACCATACTAGGAGCGGGACACATGCTCGGCTCACATACCAGACCAGGAGCGGGACACATGCTCGGCTCACATACCAGACCAGGAGCGGGACACATGCTCGGTTCACATACCATGCCAGGAGCAGGACACATGCTCGGCTCACATACCAGACCAGGAGCCGGACACATGCTCGACTCACATACCATGCCAGGAGCGGGACACATGCTCGGCTCACATACCATGCCAGGAGCGTGACACATGTTATGCTCACATACCAGACCAGGAGCGGGACACATGCTCGGCTCACATACCAGACCAGGAGCAGGACACATGCTCGGCTCACATACCAGACCAGGAGCAGGACACATGCTCGGCTCACATACCAGACCAGGAGCAGGACACATGCTCGGCTCACATACCAGACCAGGAGCAGGACACATGCTCGGCTCACATACCAGACCAGAAGCGGGACACATGCTTGGTTCACATACCAGACCAGGAGCGGGACAAATGCTCGGCTCACATACCAGACCAGGAGCGGGACACATACTCGGCGGCTCACATACCATACTAGGAGCGGGACACATGCTCGGCTCACATACCAGACCAGGAGCGGGACACATGCTCGGCTCACATACCGGACCAGGAGCGGGACACATGCTCGGTTCACATACCATGCCAGGAGCAGGACACATGCTCGGCTCACATACCAGACCAGGAGCCGGACACATGCTCGACTCACATACCATGCCAGGAGCGGGACACATGCTCGGCTCACATACCAGACCAGGAGCGGGACACATGCTTGGCTCACATACCATACCAGGAGCGGGACACATGCTTGGCTCACATACCATGCCAGGAGCCGGACACATGGTCGACTCACATACCATGCCAGGAGCGGGACACATACTCGGCTCACATACCATACCAGGAGCGGGACACATGCTTGGCTCACATACCATGCCAGGAGCCGGACACATGGTCGACTCACATACCATGCCAGGAGCGGGACACATACTCGGCTCACATACCAGACCAGGAGCAGGACACATGCTCGGCTCACATACCAGACAGACCAGGAGCAGGACACATGCTCGGCTCACATACCAGACCAGGAGCAGGACACATGCTCGGCTCACATACCAGACCAGGAGCGGGACACATGCTTGGCTCACATACAATACCAGGAGCGGGACACATACTCGGCGGCTCACATACCAGATCAGGAGCAGGACACATACTCGGCTCACATACCATACCAGTAGCGGGACACATACCCGGCTCACATACCAGACCAGGGACACATGCTCGGCTCACATACCAGACCAGGAGCGGGACATATACTCGTCTCACATACCATACCAGGAGCAGGACACATGCTCGGCTCACATACCAGAACAGGAGCGGGACACATACTCGTCTCACATACCATACCAGGAGCAGGACACATGCTCGGCTCACCTACCAGACCAGGAGCGGGACACATACTCGGCTCACATACCATACCCGGAGCGGGACACATGCTCGGCTCACATACCAGACCAGGAGTGGGACACATGCTCAGCTCACATACCAGACCAGGAGCGGGACACATACTCGGCTCACATAACAAGCAAGGAGCGGGACACATGCTCGGCTCACATAACAAGCAAGGAGCGGGACACATACTCGGCTCACATACCATACCAGGAGCGGGACACATGCTCGGCTCACATACGATGCCAGGAGCGTGACACATGCTATGCTCACATACCAGACCAGGAGCGGGACACATACTCGGCTCACATAACAAGCAAGCAGCGGGACACATGCTCGGCTCACATACCATACCAGCAGCGGGACACATGCTCGGCTTACATACCAGACCAGGAGCGTGACACATACTCGGCTCACATAACAAGCAAGCAGCGGGACACATACTCGGCACACATAACAAGCAAGGAGCGTGACACATGCTCGGCTCACATAACAAGCAAGCAGCGGGACACATGATCAGTTCCGCTATCAGACTATATCGGAGCGCGACGGACACCGAATCAGCTCCGCTACAAGGCCAGTAGCGGGTTACCTGATTAGTTCCGCTACCATGCCCGGAGCACAACACATGATCAGTTCACAAACCAGGCTATGAGAGGGCCATATGAGTTTGAGTAGAAGCACATGCGACAGGTGCCTGTTGAACTATTGAAATGTTACATGGAGATTTACGAGGCTTTTGTACGAACTATTCATCCCCCGGATTCGGTAGCAATCTGTCGGTATTCAGCGAAACCAGGTCATAAATCCAGCAGATGTTGAGACTGTTCATATTCAACAGGGCGTCTAGAGCCCATAATTTCAAATTAAATGCGCTGAATGGCTGTTATTTGCCACGCGACCGACATGCGACATTATCATGAGGGCAAACGACCATTTATAAACAACTGTCCACTACATATGTCTAGCGAAGGTACAATGCAAGGGGTAACTGACCAAAACTCACACAATGAAGTCCATTCACTGTGTAACATATAAAACACTGGAAATAAATTGAATGACCTGCGGGTAAAATATCGTTCACGAAATATAGTCTCGCATATCCACTTAAGAATAGGAAAGCTTGGCGCCCATCACTAACGATTCATGTTTTCGAGAATAAGCAATGAAACATACAATGTGCATTGGTAGCATGCAACCTATTTCGTCGCGGTGAAAAACAAGGCTGGTCATTTTATGTTTAAAGCCCCAATGTGCGCGCGTTGCTTTCCTTCAAATATAATATACTGATACCATAAAATACTTTTATATTGAGCGTTACTTTTTCGCTACAAATTTTAGAATTATGAATTTTACTATCATGAGTGAAGAAAATAATCCTTCACACATTGTACTAATTTACCCAAATTTATACCAAATTTGACTATAATTTTTCTAAAATGATATAAACGTTACCTCTAAGGCAACTGCACAGTTTGTTTTTAGTGTCAGTACAGTAAGATATTGCAGATAGTGTCAACACAACTTTAAATGGTCGGCAATGGTCGTGATAGCTCAGTGGATGCGCGTTCGCTTCAGGTGCGAAAGGTCCGCAGTTCGAGCCCCGCTGGAGCCGTTACGATTGTGCCCTTAGGCAAGGCATTTAAATTCCACGTTGCCTCTTCTCTCTCCCTCGTGGCGATGGATTCCATCAGGAATGAGGTCTCGAGAGTGATTTATATAAGCAATCGAGCTAAAATAAATTTGTATAAACTAAATGGCCGGCACGATGCCAAAATCGGTACTCTGACATTTTTCAGAAAAAAGGGGAAGACAATTCTTAAATTAGACTAAAGTTACATATTTCCCCACTTCTTTACAGTAGTGTATACTTTCCAAGGCGTATTAGTTAAAGCTATGCCGTGTATGGTGTGTGTTTGTTTATTATTGTGTCATCCTTATTAACCTATATGATTCTGGATACCGTTCTAACAGTATTTGCAAAGAACATAGAGCCATATCAGCCGCCCTGGAACGTGCCGTATGATCAGGCTATATGCTGTTTGCTATTCAGATGATCTTGCTAAGACATTTGGCTATGTAGCAAACAACATAGATCGTGAGCAGCAAGTCGCAGCGTCACAGCCTTTAAATATATCCAGACTTAAATGGGTTAAAGGGCTAGTCATTTCTGACTTATGAGACACCTCTTATGAACGTCAGTACTTCTCAAATCATATCTATGTAGACCAGGCCCCGAGGTTATAAAACTGGGCTGGGCAATCGCTAACAATTATTTAACTAGCTGGCGGCTCACCAACCGGCCATATCGGAATGAACCCCCTAGCGAGGTTCGAACCTTCTAACTCCCATTCGTAGGCGTACACTTTAACCACTAGGTCAGGGAGACTGTTATATTTCGATACCAAAATAGCATAAACGTTTAGAAACTGTTGCCATAGGAACAATGTTTTCAAATCCATAACTTTGTTAGAAAAAGATAATGCCATGCTATTTGGTCAATTATTGACAACTATTGACATAAACTAAAGTGGTGGACTATAACTGTGAATGGTGATGTGAACAATAGCAATATCTTATCCTATATATGTACATTTCTTACATCGATAGTAAAAAATGCTGACGTCACAAGCAACAGCATTACATATTATATAACGTCATTAATATTGACGCGACGTTTCAAACGTTCTTTCAAACTCATCTGTTTATGTGTCACTAAACAAGTAACCTCTTTGTCAATTGGCAGCATATTCAGTTTAGTTTCTGAGACACTGTTGTATATACCTTCAATACAGTCTACATCCGCTATGTCGAATTCCGTCGGACCGAACAAAATACTTCGACATAACCGAAGTTTGACCTAACCGAAATTCGATATAAACGAGCCAGTTATATGTAAAATGAAAGTGTCTGAAGTGGGACTTTGATCCGACTTCGAGATAACCGGCATAATCGACTTTGACATAGCGGATGTAGACAGTACTTGGTTTGGGGTTCACGGTTTCTAGGCAGATTTCTTAGGATCGTCGAAACTACAGAAATTACTGTAGTGTTTAGTCGCTCAAACTCCAAAGCATTTTATCTATCCTGTTCCCAACCTATGACACTGACTCTACAAGCGACAATAGCACCCAGGGCATAACACCGATACACGAAATATGTTGTTAGTCCAATCTGAAAGACGGTTAATATTCAAATATGGTCAGACGGAGGATCGAACCTGCGATACCCGGATATATGGTTGTTTGACTGTCCGATTAGCGCAGTGGTTAGCGAGCTCGCTTCTCACCAATGCAACCCGGGTTCGATCCTCCGACCGGGATGTATGTGAGATGGTACGGTGGTCGCCAGATCGGACGGGTGGGTTTTCTCCGGGTACTCAAGTTTCCTCCCACACGAATGACCACATATACGCTTTCATCCGCGCCAACGAGAGTGATTAATATAAGTTGTTAGAACTTGCTTCGCAATCGTTGTAAAATAAATAAAGTTTAAACTTTTAATACCCGGATTCGCAGTGAATTGATAAATAGTGGGCACAGGAATTTGTGGGACACTGTACAAGTTACAACGAGATGATTCAGCGTCGAAAGATGGCGTCGTGCTAGTCTACAAGTAACGACGGGCGTCTGTTCTGTTGTCATTCCTCGCAGAACTGATATGTGGAACAAAGCTCACAGCTGGGCATACTTGTATGGCATACACTGATATATGTTGCCTATATTTCAAGATGAACGATAGGTATTGGTGAGTTACTGCCCCTGCATACTCACTAAAATTAGATAGTTCCTCTGTTGTTATCGTTGTTTCCTTTGCACAGCATGCTAGCAATGTCCATCCACTTTCTCATCTTATAATTATTAAATTACTACATCTCGACATATTTTCTACAGAATATGCAGTGTGTCCTTATCTGTATTTTTTTTACCAATTAATTAACAGGATTTTGATAGAATCACATTTATCATACCGCAGCATCTGGTTAGGGAGCAACAGTAAAAACAAAGGATTCCAACTGAAATGATCTATTTACATTTCGGTATAAATCGAACTATATCTGTCAAGGGAGGTAATAGAAACAAGCAATGTCTCTCAGTGAACTGACTGCAATGCAGTTTATGGCCTGGAGTTCGAAGCCCGCTCGAGCCTTTACGATTGTGCCCGTAGGCAATGCATTTAAATTCCATATTGCAGCTTCTCTCTCCGTCGTGGTGGTGGATTCCATCAGGAATGAGGTCTCGAGATTGATTAATATAAGTTATAAGAACTTGTTTCGCAATCGAGCTAAATTAAAAGTTGTATAAACTAACATGTGTTTAATCCATTTCATTCTAAAGGCTTTTGCAAACAACATAGATCCAGATCAGCCGCAGCGTGACGCTGTGTGCTGATCAGGAACTATGTTGTTTGCTACATAGCAAAGTGTCTTAGCAAGAACATCTGAATAGCAAACAGCATAGAGCCTGATCAGACGACACGGCTGATCTGGCTCTATGTTCTTTGCAAATACTGTTTGAACGGTACCCAGAATCAAAGGGGTTAAATGAGTAGTTATACAGCTTGGGTTTAATTTCGCATTGCATTATAAATTGTAAGAACTTATTTCGCAATCGAGCTAAATTAAATTTGTGTAAGCTAAGCAATCATTGACTTGACGGTAAAACCAGAATAGCCCACCTTCCTATTTCACATTACAGATCGGTTCCATATTACAATATTCAATACAATATATTTAATACAAATTTTAGATTGTTATCATTGTTAAGGAATCCAACTTGATATCGATCATCGATTGCCAAATTGAAAACTAATCCGCACATATAAAGCGGAGATAATAACGCATAGAGGCAAACACATATCTGTTCATACATACATAAAATCAATCTTAATTAATGTTGAATAAAATCTACGAAAATTCAATATAACATAATACGAGTATAATCGATATCCGATACAACAAATTAACGCGTCTGACAGGTCGAAGGGCAGATAATTATACTTTTCAGGTCGTGCACGGCATGGCGCACACGTGATAAGTGGGGCGTTTTACAGTTGAACAATCAGGTTCATTCAAATGTAAAATTCGATTATCGAATAAAATTGCAAAATTATAGATATCTCTATTACAATTAACAATGGAATTAGTGTTTGCGTTCTGGCAACCGAACGATCGTACGAGGAAATGCTTGATGGGTGTGCGATATGTCATTTAGTCTGTTGACAACAAGCTTAGTATAGATCTGTCAAATAATTACAAGTCAAATAATTACAATTCATTTTATTACAAGTATAAATTACCTGTATGCATTACTAATTTACTATGTTACATAGTCTAGTTCTTTCATAGATACTATACGAATACAATTTCGTAAATATAATATTCAGTGTACTGTTATATCAGGCGCGGATCCAGGATTTTTTGCAGGGGTGGGTCCGATAGGAGCGGGGGGTCTGGGGGCCCTCCCCCCGATTTTTGTTTAAAACAGTATAGCATTATTTTCGTCATTGGAATACATGATTTTAGGCTAAAAAAAAAAAGAATGCCATGGAGCAGGGGTGGGTCCGGACCCCCCCTGGACCCACTCCTGGATCCGCGCCTGTATATAATTATATTTTAAAACAGTTCAATCATATCGTTTAATGCCCTAAATGCAGTTTTATTTGCGTCATTTATGCACGTTATAATATAACATTACATTAAATATGTAACTTGATCTTTGTTATTGTTATATGTTAGCGTGCATTGAACTAGCGTTGTTACCAGGTATTTTACCATTGGCGCACCGGTATTCGGTCACCCAAGGTTTGAATGTGATTACATTTTAGTCAGCCTCTTTTTATAGTAGATGAAATAATATTACTATGTAAAGTGATCATTCTTGCAGTTTAATACGCTTGACTTAACTCAGATTGCAGATTGCATAACATATTTAATACAAAACCACAATTTCACTCAGTCTTTCAGGTGGGACTTTAAACAGAGGTCTCGTGTCGGTGTGTGTAACACCGTACACGTAAAAGAAACAGAGCATGTTAAGATACAGATTTTAGGCAAATCCTTCAAATTGTGACCACATTCTGAAACTTGGCACAGTGATTCATTGGGGTGTCAAAAATATGGAATGGAAGGATTGTCCAAAATTTGAGCCGGGGAAAGCGGCCATTTTGGATTTCAAAATGGCGGACCCTAAATTTACTCTTTTTAGGCGTATCTCAGCTAAAAAAGCACATACAGTTCTGATTTCAGGTGCAACGTATCTGTTATTGGGGTCAACAAACATATTGGTACAACTTATATTTTGATTGCATGGCAGCCATTTTGAATTCCAAGATGGCCGCCGTTAAAATATTGTCATCATATCAAGATGATTTGGCAGCCGCTTTGAAATATGCTACTCGATCTCAAAGCAATGATGTAGAGGAGATTCTGGAATGGGTCTTTGTCTGTATCATTGCACTACCATCCTAAAATCTAAAATGACTCTTCTGGAGGCGTCGCTTATATGGGCAACCGGTAGCGACGATAAATAAACGTAAAACACAATTAATTACTTACATTAAAACGGATTTTCTGGACGAATGTGGATTTATGTGGTAAAATTACTGCTATGTATTAGTATTATATGTATTAGAATTGTCCACTTGTTTTCAGGGAACAAGTTCCAAGCTATTACTGGTCTGCGCATAGAAATACAGGCTTGAGCTGGAATCCAGAAATGGCCAGGTCAATCTATTTACGCAGTTGAAATTCTGCAACAATGATTGGTTCCCATATGATTCCCCGGATGTTCCAGCAGGGATGTGATATATATACTATTATGCTGGGCAGGGTTTCATGTAATTGTCAATATGTTTGCATTTAATTACTAAATTATGCACTTTATAATGTATATACATTCACTCAATACACTATCCGAGTGTGTATTATGCACTTTATAATGTATATACATTCACTCAATACACTATCCGAGTGTGTATTATGCACTTTATAATGTATATACATTCACACAATACACTATCCGAGTGTGTATTATGCACTTTATAATGTATATACATTCACTCAATACACTATCCGAGTGTGTATTATGCACTTTATAATGTATATACATTCACACAATACACTATCCGAGTGTGTATTATGCACTTTATAATGTATATACATTCACTCAATACACTATCCGAGTGTGTATTATGCACTTTATAATGTATATACATTCACACAATACACTATCCGAGTGTGTATTATGCACTTTATAATGTATATACATTCACTCAATACACTATCCGAGTGTGTATTATGCACTTTATAATGTATATACATTCACACAATACACTATCCGAGTGTGTATTATGCAGAGTGAATTTTCAATCGTCTTTATATTACTTTTCTTGTTTTTAATGTTATCAAAATTTGAAAATGTAAGCTTGACACACACTAATTTCCATAATATACAATTCGTATCATGTACTTCAGTATAAAACTGCTGCGTCAAGCACGCTCTATCTATGTTCAAAAAAATGTAAATTAGGATATAGAAGTGTTTGTCTACACTTTATAATATTTGCTAACCTATAATGCCCTTGTAAGTAGTGGGAGTGAACAGATTACATTAACCCCGTGACAGCTTATGTATGTCACGTACTTTCACTTCGTGACACATTTCATACACCCATGTATGTAGGGGTTGATTATTTAACCATTCTGGCGTTTCGGTTTCGTAGTTTGTCGTGTCGCGTACCAAAAGCTGGTTCCTCTACCGTTCCATTTTTGAATGACAACATTTGAAGCCGTTATGGTCCATGGCTTCAAATCCCCCACCTCACCGCTGTGGGTTCTATTCCCACTTGGCCTGTCGAATTATTTCAAGTGAGGAAGAAATTCAGCTGGCTTGTGGGAGGTCGGCGATTCTACCCGGGTCCCGAAGTGTCTGAAGCAATATTCGATAGGGCACCCGAGGTCTTCCTCCACCAATACTAGCTGGAGAGGCGCCATATGATCTAAGCTGTTGGTGCGACGTTTAACTCCCAAATACATGTACAGACAACGGGCTGGAGCCGTTACGATTGTGTCCTTAGGCAAGGAATTCAAACTCCACATTCCGCTTCTCTCTCCCTTGTGGCGATGGATTCCACAAGGAATGAGGTTTCCAGAGGGATTAATATAAATTGTAAGAACTTGTTTCGCAATAGAGCTAAAACAAATTTGTATAAACTAAACAAGAAACAATTCAAAATCGGATAGTTCGTGTGGTATCTATGTCAACCGTTGCATTTAGGAAATGTGATGTATGGTTATTTTACTTTGGGAAGTGTGTACGCACAAATTGCACATTCTAATCGCTGCAGTTTATAGTAGCCGATATAAACTGTGCAGACTTACCCGAATCTATTTCCAAAATCCAAGAACCAGAGGAGACTCTGGAATGGGTCTCTGTCTGTATCATTGCACTATCCTCCAAAAATCTAAAATGACTAATCTCTTCAGGAGGCGTCGCTCATATGTGCAACCGGTAGCGACGATAACATACTTTACAGACTGTACAGACACTCTCGGGCATGTGCAAAATAGTGTATATACTTGACAGTATCAGTATTAAAATTTAAGAAATAAAGAAAACAGGCGAAACATTTTCTTTCATTCTGTAACATTTCCATTCGGCAGTTTGTACCATTCTCTGTTCGATCGCGGATACTTGTGAAAAAATAATCCGCGGAATTATCACCAGTTTAAAGCCCCATCTGTGTGATGACGCAACCGACATGTCGCCACGGCTATGACAGGAAGATGACTTTGAACTCTGACTATGTTTCAATGGCCCAGTCACAAATGGTTGTGAAGTGCTCTTTTCGGCTCCAGGGTACGAAATTGGCATGCGCCGCGTGCACCACAAGACGGCCATTGTGTTTAATAATCTCCGGACAGATTAAAACTGGACGCCCTCTTTATATCATTGTCTTCTAATTGTTTGATAATGACCCATAACTGTAGCTCTATTGTACAACAGTAGGCCATTGTTAAATGACCGAAAACACATTATTTAAGTTTAATTGGTTTGGTTTAAAGTGACCGCGTAGGAATGAACGGATTTCCGTTAAATGCTATATCAGAGGATGCATTGCTGTAGCCCTCTCTTCTAAGGTGAAGAGGTCACACGTCTGCCCCTTAACTGTCTCTGTAACAGTTTGGTTATCTCGGAAAACTACAATATGGCCCTTATGTAAATTTACTGGCAGTATATTGAGATATATAAGTATGTCGCCGTACTACAGTTACAGAGTCCGTTGTGGCGTCCGTGGTCCAATGGTAGAGCGTTGGATTTGGAATCGAACAGTCCGGGTTCGATACTTAGTCAGGCCACGTATGTAGTGTCATTGAACAAGGCACCTCACACACATTGCTTAGTACTGGTTAACCGCTATGTTCGGCTAAGCTTGCCCAGGAAAACATGTCTAGGTTCCCGCAAGGGGGTTCACATGAATGGAACATACATACATACAGCGGACACACACACATATGTAACTAACTTTAGGTAGACTGTACATGATAAAGTCAGGCACAGACGGACGGGTATCCGGGTAGAACCCCCGACACTTCCGCAAGCCAGCTGGATATATGGGTCTCTGTCTGTATCATTGCACTCTCCTCCAACAATCTAAAATGACTAATCTCTCCAGGAGACGTCGCTCATATGTGCAACCGGTAGCGACGATAAATAAGCGTAAAATCAACCGATACTTACTGCATGCGTACCCCAAGCCCAGGTATGCTATCTGTGTATGTATGTCTGAGGGGGGATGTAGGCATACATGGGGGTAAGAATGACAGGGGAGGGTGAGGGTAGCTATCTAATATCTTATAGGCTGTCCGATTAGCTCAGTGGTTAGCGCGCTCGCTTCTCACCAATGCAACCCGGGTTCGATCCTCGGACCGAGAAGTATGTGAGATGGTACGGTGGTCGCCAAATCGGACTGGTGGGTTTTCTCCGGGTACTCCGGTTTCCTCCCACATGAATGACCACATTTACGCTTTCATCCGCGCCAACGAGAGTGATTAATATAAGTTATTAGAACTTGCTTCGCAATCGTTGTAAAATAAATAAAGTTTAAACTTTAAACTTTTATAGGCGGACAGTCGAACTTTATTTTCCCAAATTACAAGCTGCATACTTCTACTTCAGTGGACGAATACTGTGCGTAACTGCTTTTCAAATGTAACCCTTTTGATTTGTCGCAACCGGGGACAGACGATTCAACAACACAGGAACTGCTAATCAAGTGATGTTTAATGAATATCTGTCAGTGGTCCCTGTCCAATGTTTGATAGTCCTTATTGTCCCCTCTCACCTGTAATTCACATTTCCAGGTGTCATGCATGCCGATGCACGTTTAGAACTGTTTGACCCTGGGGTCATGCACATGTCATCCGGGTCATCAACATGCATCTTCCGGCGATGCTCGCTAATTGAATTGTGGGACATATCCTTCGGAATACAATAGCTTTATTGATGAAGTCATTACAACTGCACAGGATCGTTTACATGACATATTAAGAGACTGGACTCGTTCGCACTTCTAAGAATGAATAGAGACGTCAGTTTTGTGCCCGGAGGGGGTGGGTGGGGGATGGGCTGTAAACCCATAACAATGAGAGCACCTTTTCGGAAGACGCACCAGTTCATACAGTGTGTGTGTATTCGTGTGTATGTGTGTTATCTAGAATGGTGCGCGCAATGGTAATGCTTAATGCTACACGGTTGATGTTTGAAATCATGGTTCCAAGTCCACAGATTTATTTAGTGTATACACATTTATTTTTAGCTCGATTGCGAAACAAGTTCCTACAAAGTGATGTTAGGTTACAGTGGTATTTCAAGTCGGCGACCTTAACCATTCGACCACAGAGGCGGACACAATGGAAATGTGTAGTCGCCTCACTGGACTACGTGGTAGAGTCATTATAGGCATGCCTTGTTGGGTTCTCTAACATGTATTCAGAGAATCGGTACCCACTTCTGGAACAGGTTGGAACACTCTTGGTGGATTCATCATCCAGAGGTGAACCACTTGCTTTGTCGATATCCCTAATTAATGTTCATTATTACATGGTTCACCATCTGCCCGAAATGACTTTTGTCTGTCCGCTAACAATGTGCCGCTGAAGTAGCATTCCCCCAATAATTGTCTTGTATTTCCATCAATGGGGCACTAAGAAGGGTTCCCTTGTTGTCTAAGACTCCGACATTAAGACACAAAAAACCAAAACACAACTAATTGTTTGGTATATCAGTGGGAACTGACCGACCGTGTATTCTTAGTAATGGGAACTGACCGACCGTGTACTCTAACACTTAAATATTAACACACTTTACTTTACAAAACACGATATAGCAATACACCATAAAACAGACATAGGCCTAAAGCGTGACGGACTTGGGTCACGTTAGCAATTATAAATGCAACCACGCCTGAAACTCCCTGGGAGTTATAACGTTACGACGTGTATTTTTCAAAACCTTAATCAATGTATACGCTATGGCAACACATATACAAACAGGTATACACCACAACCTGACAGGCTTGGATCACGCTAGCTATTATAAAGGCAGCCACGCCTGAAACTCTCTGAGTTATAACTTGGCAACTGTGTTTCTACAATAGACAACACACACAGCCATATAACATATGACGACTACTTAAAGGAAACATTTCTACGATTGTTTTTAATTTTCTAACCATACTTTCTTGCACTTAATTGACCAAATAAAAACGGTCAGAAGTTGCATCAATTCAAGTTCAAGTTAAATATGAGTAGTTAGGGTTGTGATCTGGTACGTTTTTTTTATGGCAGACTGGTACGGTTATTTCAAATATGGCAGACTGGGGTCATTGAAAAAATATTGTGTTTTAGGTTTATTTATCGTCGCTACCAGTTGCCCATATGAGCGACGCCTCCAGAAGAGATTAGTCATTTTAGATTATTGGAGGATAGTGCAATGATACAGACAGAGACCCATTCCAGAGTCTCCTCTGGTTCTTTTACGTGCACGGTGTAAAGCACCGACACGAGACCTCGGTTTAACGTCCCATCTGAAAGACTGTTAATTTTATTAGGGTCAGACGGGGGATCGAACCTGCGATACCTGGATTACCAATTACCAGTCCAGCGTTTTACCACTGGATTACAGATCCGTCTGTAAATAAATGGCAGACATGGGTCATTAAAAAAAAGTCAGTCCTTGTTGATCTAGACGAATATGTCAGTCCGTGTAGATCTATTGTGTCATAAATGCCAGTCCTTGTAGTGTGTCATAAATAGGGTATGTCCCCACATCACCACCCGTGGGCTTACCATGGAAGGTTTGCTTAAGCAGTGGTCAATGAGGTTGATCCATGTATATAGGTTATTAAATGTAACGCTTCGGCGCTCCGCTTTCTTGGTACAAACCAATATACAGTCATTGGTTCCTTTTTATTAACAGGTTTTGCCAACTTCCACTTCGCAGCATTTAAGATATTCTGTAGGTGACTTATAATCAAACAAAACGTGGAGCCACTTAATAATAAACAAGGGATTTTGAACAGAATTGGCGAGGTAGCAGTCTGTGTCAGATATGCCAAATAAAGAGCAACACGGAAAGCTTTATCGGGCAAGGTACCCCCAACCCCAAGCCCATTTAACAAAGCCCATCTTTGAAATCCGTTCGCTTCTGATACACGTGTTTGTGGCTCTTATCTCCTTCAGCAGCTCGGGTAGCGAAGAAACCTTGTCCGCCAAACCCCCATACAGTTCCAAATCAAGCAGCACTTGCGTGGGAAGTTAAATGAATGTT
This sequence comes from Archivesica marissinica, assembly GCA_014843695.1. Taxonomy (NCBI): domain Eukaryota; kingdom Metazoa; phylum Mollusca; class Bivalvia; order Venerida; family Vesicomyidae; genus Archivesica; species Archivesica marissinica. Next base: position 39,164,197 of record CM026387.1, read on the forward strand.
GCGACACTAGTAACACTATGTATCTATTGTACTCTATATACATTACATGCAGCAGAGAGTAAGATTACCAAATAATTATGCTACAACAGTGCTTGGAGTTTATAAAGGCAACAATACCTATAAAAGGGAGGTAAATGTACATGACAAAGTACTTTTATACATACACGATTAATCTCCCTTACTATATATATAAACGTACTGGTTAACTGCTGGAGCACAGGCGGATATGTAGTACAGTGGTAACACGCTGGACTGGTAATCCAGGGATCGCAGGTTCGATCTCCCGTCTGACCCTAATAAAATTAACAGTCTTTCAGATGGGACGTTAAACCGAGGTCTCGTGTCGGTGCTGTACACCGTGCACGTAAAAGAACCAGAGGAGACTCTGGAATGGGTCTCTGTCTGTATCATTGCACTATCCTCCAAAATCTAAAATAATTAATCTCTTCAGGAGGCGTCGCTCATATGGGCAACCTGTAGCGACGATAAATAAACGTATACAAAAAAACAACAAACAAACTGCTGGAGCCTGCTCAGGAAACGTGTTGTTAGGTAAACTGCCCGTCGCTCAAATGGGAAACCGGTAGCGACGTTAAATAAACTTAAATAATAAAAAAAACAATCATATGGTAATCCAGTGATCGCAAGTTCGATCTCCTGTCTGACCCTAATAAAATTAACAGTCTTTCAGATGGGACGTTAAACCGAGGTTTCTTATTGATACTTTACACCGTGCACGTAAAATAACCAGATGATATTGTCGAATGGGTCTCTGTCTCTATCACTGCACTAACCTCTAACAATCTAAAATGAGGCGTCGTCGCTCATATTGGCAACCGGTAGCGACGATAAATAAACGTAAAACACACACGAAAACATATATGTTGTCCGCTTGCGTGGTCGAGTGGCTAAGGTCGCTGACTCGTATACTACTGTAACCTATCATCACTGATGGTCACGGGTTCGATTCCTGCTCAGACTTTGTCTCTTTTTACGAAACATTTGGCAGTTACTTACGGAGGTTGGTGCACCAAGTACTGGTTATCCGCTGGAGCATGCCCAGGAAATGTGTTGTTAGGTAACTGTCCATCGCTCAAATGGGAAGCGACGTTAAATAAGCTTAAATAATAATAAAAAACATCTATATATACAATAAAGAGTGTAATACTAATTGCATGTGGATTAACATATACAGTTTTATTAATCGACTCAAACATTTCAATTGTTAAACATAAAATTGGCCCAGAGTTGCAGATTCCATCCCAGAACAACAACAATTCTGAAGGTTCGAGCTCCCGTCTGACGCTAATGAAATTAACAGTCTTTCAGATGGGACTTTACTAAACCGAGGACTTGTGTCGATGCTTTACACTGTGCACGTAAAAGAACCAGAGGAGACTCTGGAATGGGTCTCTGTCTGTATCATGCACTATCCTCCAAAATAAAAAAAGGACTAATCTCTTCAGGACAACCGGTAGCGACGATAAATAAATGTAAAACAAACAGTGTTCCATTTTTTGCAAACACTGCGTCCCGGTGCTTTTGACAGCAACACATACAAGGGAGGTAAATATACATGATCAATTACGTTTATACAAAAAACGAATAGTCTCGCTATATATATATAATTATATATACACACACCTTTCATCATAGACAAAATCTATATACGATGCTAACATAAGAACTTTTAAGTTTTCTACACAAAATAGAACCATTTTTACACGGGGTGTAATACGCATTGCTTGTCGGTAAGTGTATATATATAGTCTTTAATAAATTTCCTGAACATTTACACTTGTTAAACATATCTGTCAGAAACGTGCCGATTTCCTTTTAGGAACAACAAAAACTCATGTGGCTCGACATGGTTCCATTCTTGCTAATACTTTAGTAACTAGTATGATGGTGGGGGGGGGGACAACCACCGACCCTGACTCCAGTTAAACATGAATGCATCTACCCCTAGAATATTATTGCATCTAACACATCTTACATAGTAACATGGTATGTGTGCATTATATTCGGAGGCAAATAATCAATATCTAAATCGCCCCATCTATCTGTAATCCTTGTTAAAATGCACCGAGATACACCCCAGTCTAGCTTGGGTTCCAGTTCGATTTTTCACTTTTTAATATCTGGCAAAATGACAGCCTGGGGAAACTTGATTTCCGATCGTAGCGCCATCTACTTACACCCTAATTTATCAAGGTGTAGATTCGAAGAACGACAACTCTTCTCTACAAGATACTATCGATAAATATAGAAACGGAATTCTATCGGAAATTGTCGAACAGGCACGATTATGCACGATCATTTCCGAATATACACGAATGCTCCCGTAGCCTCATTTACACTGCAAACATATAATTTCCCGTTTCTGTGATATATCGACGAGATGGCGGATTTTAGCTATTACGTTTAGGTTGTAATGGACCGATTCGGTGTAATTGAAGTAATGCCGACTTAAATCTTGAGTAAATATGTCAAATCAGATGCACATTGTACTTTTGAAAACTATTTATCGTTCCGTTGACCCGTAAACAATGACGGCCAATAATAAAGTTTGATCAACATTGCAGTGCCTCACTTTCGATTCAAGTACGTCATTAATTACGTCACGTGCTAATAGGCCTATTAATAGGATTAATGTTATTCAATATATTACACGGACAACCCGTCGAGTTTCCCCGGGCGTTGCTATTATCAGAAACTCAATTAATAGTCTCGGTGCTAAACTATATTATTTGACAGACCAGGCAAAATATATCGACTCCTGTTCACAGGCTAACCCCAGTCATCGTTTCCAACTATCTTAGATAACTAATCCGCTCTTGTATTATCTGCCCTATGTAACCACTCGACCTCTAAATGTACATGGTGTGCTGAACAAAAACGAAATATAGTCATAGCCAATAGTTGTAAGTCTGTTTCATCGAAAACGTTTGATACTATGTTACACACGCCAGTATTTTCACTAAACCATTTAACTCTTTGACTACTCAACACAAACGTGCACTAAATACTCTAAAACCAAATACATTGCACAAAGCTCTCTCCAGGTGGCTGACGTAGTTGATTCCTTCGGGTCCCACGTACCATGTATGAACCCCTTATATGTAGCAACCTTATACCCTGCACATCCGGCACTACTTGCATCACTATTCTAGAGCACAAAGTCGAAGTGACCAAATTCCTTTTTATTTAGCATGGTCAAACAATGCTCATAAAAGAAAGATGTTCTTTGCTTTCTTCTGACATTCCATGACTTTGTTCTAACACTATCTATACTGAGATGTCTAGTAATAATTTGGGAAACTGTACCTGTTACAATATTCATTGATATAATTTGCCCAACGACTGGCAACAAACATGTTATAGTTTCAATAGCTTCATCGACTCTAACATCGGATATTGAGACTGCAAATTCTAACGAAGTAAATACTGCACCGATTCATTGAAGTTTCTGGACTGGAACCCAGCATGACTTATATACCTTTGGTACAAAGCCAGACTATACTAAGTCGGTTTTAATCTCGCTTGACATTAACATGGTTTTATCAAAACTGTTATCAGTACCAACATCATCATCTAGGAATATAATAACTTGTTTACGCTCAGCGCTCCATTTACCTATTAAAGGCCTTGTTCACTTAGTAAATATGTAGGACGCCGAAGATAATCCAAATGACAAAACAAGGAATTCAAAGTACGAAACAACCCCATCTCCCATATCACAAGCAAATCCAGGGAACATATCGACAAAATGATATACCGAGTGAATCTCAAATTAGGCTGTCCGATTAGGGCAGTGGTTAGCGCGCTCGTTTCTCACCACACCAATGCGAACCGGGTTCGATCATCGCACCGGGAAGTATGTGGGATGTTACGGTGGACGCCGGTTCGGACAGGTGGGTTTTCTCCGGGTACTCCAGTTTCCTCCCACAGGAATGACCACACATACGCTTTCATCCGCGCCAACGAGAGTGGTTAATATAAGTTGTTAATACTTGCTTCGAAATCGTTGTAAAATAAATAAAGTTAAACAATCTCAAATGTTATCATCCAGCTCCCCCTTGCAAATATAACAACGTTAATCGTGTCTCCTTATGCTTGACGAACTGCTTCCAGACATGCATATTGACTAATCTTATCAACTAATCAAGAACCAACCTCCTTTTCCCACTGTGTTTAACTGAGACATTAAAAGGATTTACAACAGTAGGAATATGATAACATTCTGTCTAATAAACCATTAATAGTTTCGTAGACAAACTTGCTTTCAATGAACGCAGACTTGGTATTGTTTGAAAATGACTTATTTGGTAATGTATACAATGTTATTTTGCAACAGTTGGAAATTGTGCCAATATTAAAATTATTTGCACATTCAAATGTTTTTCCAAAATTCGATATTAACTTTAAGTCTATGTTTACAACATATTGCAGTGTAGTACAACATACGTTTAACTCTTTCAGCGCCGAATAAATTCAGAGCATGTGCAAACAACATAGATCCAGATCAGCCGTGGCGTAGCGCCGCGTCTGATCAGGATCTATGTTGTTTGCTATTCGGACAGGTGCTTCAGCTCCACTGTCTGAAGAGCAATCAGCATATAGCCTGATCAGACGGCATGTTCTGTTCTGTCCGATCGGGTTCTCTACTTTTTTACAAAGTCGCTTTTATGCGACATTAGCGGTGAAAGAGTTAAACAGCTAACAAAGAAAGAACCACGTCTATCTATCAGTCGTTCCCAAAGCTAAATGATAAACCCTCCAAAAATATGGACGCGGAAATAAACGGAAACTACCGAGCTTGTTCGTGATATCTAATTAGCATAAAGTAGTCCCATTTTCTACCCGGTTAGCCAGATTTATCCCACACGCCCAAAACGGCGCGAAATGTCAGTCTATTGGTGAGAAAAATGTATTCTACCAGGATAAGCTTATACAAATTATAGCGAGCTCTAAGCTGAGAGTTGAGAAAAGAGCGTTGATATTGATCTTATTTTTTTTTCGGTTGCCGGAAGTTTGGGTTGCCGTAAAGATGCATGGAGGCACTGGCACTCATTAACGAAAACGAGGCTAGTTGGGTTTCCCTGTTCTAATTTATTCGGGACGTTTGTAGCAGAAAATCTACAATATTATGCTACAATGTAAACAGTTTTCGGGAAAATTATAATCAGTGCGACGTCTCCAGAAATATATTAGTCCAGTTTAGTTTAAACATAGTTTATTTCAAACCATACAACATATACAAGCATACAGTTTACACAAAAGTTAGATACATGCATGAACAAGGATTATAACAGAAAGCTAGAGCTTATAGAGGTCTTCTCCTATAGCAAGGTACTTAATGCAATTGCGATACGACAGTGTTTTCTAAGCTATTAATACAAATTTGAAATAATGGTAGGTACACGCTTTAATCATGGACTGTAAATTAGAATATCAATAAGATAAAGAGATTATTAAGGTGAAACAAGTGCATATACTAACTAATTTAGAAGGTTGTAATTGAGATTGACCCAGAAGAAAGAAGAAATGATAGAACAAGGAATATGATAGATTCATTCGGATAGTTCAACATTATTAGTCCAGTGGGTAGCTAGGGTATATATTTGCAGATGGGTACATATCGCCTACACATTTACCTTAATTTGAGTGCATTACCGCTTAAGGTCACTGTTGAAACACAAACTGGATCCTGCAAACAAGTACATGTAAAGTTAAAGTAATGTCGGGATAGAAACTCTCTTGCCAGTCACAAGTTTACCCATCAGTCTCGTAGAAATACCCAAGTCGCTTCTAGTGTGTGCCATTCATACATTTATCACACGTCACATATGTGAAGAATATGATCGCATTTGTCACATTGAAGAATGTGATCTGTAACATTGTCAGGGCGAGAGCATGTGTTAGCGCATTTGGGACAGAGATGGCGAGAGCATGTGTTAGCGCATTTGGGACAGAGATGGCGAGAGCATGTGTTAGCGCATTTGGGACAGAGATGGCGAGAGCATGTGCTAGCGCATTTGGAACAGAGATGGCGAGAGCATGTGTTAGCGCATTTGGGACAGAGATGGCGAGAGCATGTGTTAGCGCATTTGGGACAGAGATGGCGAGAGCATGTGTTAGCGCATTTGGGACAGAGATGGCGAGAGCATGTGTTAGCGCATTTGGGACAGAGATGGCGAGAGCATGTGTTAGCGCATTTGGGACAGAGATGGCGAGAGCATGTGCTAGCGCATTTGGAACAGAGATGGCGAGAGCATGTGTGAGCGCATTTGGGACAGAGATGGCGAGAGCATGTGTGAGCGCATTTGGAACAGAGATGGCGAGAGCATGTGTGAGCGCATTTGGGAAAGAGATGGCGAGAGCATGTGTGAGAAGAATAGGTGAGTGAGAATGAGAGTTGTGAGAATGTGTTGGCGAGGATGTGAGTGAGGATGCGTGGGTGGACAGTGTGTGCGAGAGACGGTGGGAACGGTATCATTTTCAAGTTAGTTTCTGTTTGCTGTCAAAATAAAAAAAACTATAGACAAAACAAATACATTAGAATGTATTACTTTATAATTAGTTTATACACATTTATTTTAGCTCGATTGCGAAACAAGTTCTTACAACTTATATTAATCACTCTCGAGAAAATGAACCGTTCATGAGTGTCAGAAAATAGCTAAAATACAAACGTACATCCAACCGCGGAGGAATACGAAACTCAAGCAGTGACAGAGTACATCCAACCGCGGAAGAATACGAAACTCAAGCAGTGACAGAGAAAATGTCAACTTTCACTGTTTGAAAATAGTGAATGATGGAGTTTCATTCATTGGAAAAGCATAACAGAAACTAAACTGTTGTCTTATTCTATCCTTCATTAAAATAATATGAACATAAACAACAATTAACTCTTTCACCGCCAATGTCGCATAAAAGCGAACTCTTTCACCGCCAATGTCGCATAAAAGCGAACTCTTTCACCGCCAATGTCGCATAAAAGCGAACTCTTTCACCGCCAATGTCGCATAAAAGCGAACTCTTTCACCGCCAATGTCGCATAAAAGCGAACTCTTTCACCGCCAGTGTCGCATAAAAGCGAACTCTTTCACCGCCAATGTCGCATAAAAGCGAACTCTTTCACCGCCAGTCGCATAAAAGCGAACTCTTTCACCGCCAGTGTCGCATAAAAGCGAACTCTTTCACCGCCAGTGTCGCATAAAAGCGAACTCTTTCACCGCCAGTGTCGCATAAAAGCGAACTCTTTCACCGCCATGTCGCATAAAAGCGAACTCTTTCACCGCCAATGTCGCATAAAAGCGAACTCTTTCACCGCCAATGTCGCATAAAAGCGAACTCTTTCACCGCCAATGTCGCATAAAAGCGAACTCTTTCACCGCCAGTGTCGCATAAAAGCGAACTCTTTCACCGCCAATGTCGCATAAAAGCGAACTCTTTCACCGCCAATGTCGCATAAAAGCGAACTCTTTCACCGCCAGTGTCGCATAAAAGCGAACTCTTTCACCGCCAATGTCGCATAAAAGCGAACTCTTTCACCGCCAAGTCGCATAAAAGCGAACTCTTTCACCGCCAATGTCGCATAAAAGCGAACTCTTTCACCGCCAATGTCGCATAAAAGCGAACTCTTTCACCGCCAGTGTCGCATAAAAGCGAACTCTTTCACCGCCAATGTCGCATAAAAGCGAACTCTTTCACCGCCAATGTCGCATAAAAGCGAACTCTTTCACCGCCAATGTCGCATAAAAGCGAACTCTTTCACCGCCAATGTCGCATAAAAGCGAACTCTTTCACCGCCAATGTCGCATAAAAGCGAACTCTTTCACCGCCAATGTCGCATAAAAGCGAACTCTTTCACCGCCAATGTCGCATAAAAGCGAACTCTTTCACCGCCAATGTCGCATAAAAGCGACGGTGCAAATAGCAGATAACCCGATCAGACAGAACAGAACGTGCCGTCTGAATAGGCTGTATGATGGGCGATGGGGCTCATCAGACAGTGGAGCTGAAACACATGTCCGAATAGCAAACAACATAGACAGGGGCATGTCTAGGCCATGTTTCGTTATGCGCACTGCATCGAGCACGGAAGGTGCGAACATGCTTCAATTCATTTATTTTATTATTATGCCAAATTATTTTATTATTCATAATTTTGTAGATATATATATGGTAGATCTATATCGATTTCACGATAGTGATTTATTTTCAATACATAGTTGTATCAGAGATATATCTATGTCACTACTAGTTTTCAACTTGATACACTTTATATGACCACGAAGATTTGGGCATCCGTGGATAATTGGGCTAAATTAAATGAGAAATTGAACCCTGGGTCTCAAAATCTGTTGCATATTTAATGCAGTCTCGAAATGAAAGTGTACTAATTATACATGACGATATAAATATTTCTGCTCAAAGAATAATACCTGATTAGACGCGGCGTATTTTGGATCTATGTTGATTGCACATATTCAGAATTTATTCGGCACTGAAAGAGAATTGATTAAGTTTCGCAATTCTGGAACCAATTGCCCTACACCATCTAATTAGTTTGAAAACAATATGAACGCAAGTATGGCCGAGTAATTATTGTGAATAACGTGTGTACGATGCCAACAACCACCACGAACGTTTGATCAGTGCTAATTAACCGGTTCACCACCACATGCCTCTAAATAGGTTTTCAAAAAGTGTAGATCCAGATGAGCCGTCTCGTAACGATCTGCACTTTATGCCAGTAATATATCTATTTTTAGACAAAATTACCCATTCCAGATGGAATTCGACGTCTGAAGCAAATACATCATGCGGACTAACATCCCACGTCTTCACACTCAGATATACAAACACTATGGATACACAACGATAATAAAACAGGCCATGAACGACATTCCAAGACACTTTGATATAAACTCGTTAAGCATTAAGTCACAAAGTTCATATAAACCTAACGATTTAATGACATCTTCGCCTGGATCACATCTGCAACAAATACATAGCTTTGACAAGTCAGGAAGTAATCCGTTGACCATGATTAAATCAAGAAATGTAAATCCGACAGATATATATTCCAAACATTTGCTACGTGGCCACCAGACGTGAGATTATATACCTCCATTCAGGTTCCACGGATAGAATGGAGTTAAAGTATTCCGTTATACTATCATGATGTGTATCATCCACTACTATTTCAACTCTATCTAGCTGTTGGGTATACAGTGATATCTTCGTTATCGAATGCATTGTGTTGCATAGATTGAGTTACAGTCCGATCTTGTAGCTAGCTTTATTTATAGTCGCTTCCTTCGCCGAGGCATGTGCGCGACTGGTTTAATAAGTTTATGTTGCTACGTCGCTTATGTAGACATCCTAATGAGGCTTCTCCTTCCTCTGGTCCAGGGTGACCCGTCCTGCAGTTTTCTGTAGACGGTCCCTTTTATGGTCACATCCTTCACCATTTGTCAGTTCACAGCAGCAACACTGGTTCCGGTTTCTTCGCTGGGGTCCTCGTCGTTACCGGATCAGGGCAGAAGCCGCATCCCGCCATCTCCACCCGGATCATGCTAATCCATCCACCAGCTAACCGCCGTCTCCAACACCGAGCATTGCTGTCTCGCCAAGTAAGGACGTTACTATGAGGCTCTCATACTGAGTCACGCGGCCTCTTCTGTTCCGATAACTAGGCTGGTATCAGTGAAGTCCTTGGACCCATTTTCCTGCTGTGAGCTGTACCTAGATGACGACATGCACGTATTGAAGGAGAGACTTGGTTGAGTTACAGTATGTAGTAGTTTTCTTTATAGTCGCCTACGCCGAGGCACATGGGCGATTGGTTTCTCTAAGATGTTTATGAAGATATCTAAGTCGTTTATGTAGACAGCTGGGAAGGCATCGCCGTTCTTCGCAGGGTGACAAGTCCTGTATCCTCTTTCGAAGGGGTCCCTTGTAGGGCCACATCCTCCATGATTTATCAGCTCACAACAGCAATAATGGTTCCGGTTTCTTCGCTGGGGTCCTTACGCCATCAAGAAGTCTGCGTCCCACCGTCTTCCTTGAAGGAGATCGCTCCCCTTGAAGGAGCCGGCTAAAAGAATACAGCTATCCGTCGTCTCCAGCACTAAGTGGTGCTGTCTCGCCAAGTAGGTAAGTTAGTCGAATGGTACTCTGTATGTATATGTACAGAATCACGCGATTCCGATGGCGCGTCTTCCGTCAGCGAAGTCATTGAACCATATTCCTGTTGTGAGCTGTGCCTAGGTGACGACGTGCACGTATTGAAGGAGAGACTTGGTTGAGTTACAGTTTGCTGGTGATTGGCCTTTGTATCTTTATGTGGGATCACACAACCTTCGCGGGTATAAATGCTATTCAAAATCGTGCCATCAGATTTTATCTTGGGGTCGGTAAATATATATGCCAAATGCAGCTGTTGCTGGGGAAATGGGTTGGTGTCCCACTTCCGACCGTCAATGGAGTTCCGTTGTAAACTGTGCGACTCGTCTGGCCAACACAGACTCGTCAAGATTAAATAAGCGAATTGTACTCTGGGCAAATTGGAAATATTCATCAGGTAAAAGTCGGTTTCATGTTGTTAGGAAACAACGTCATGCTTATAATCTGAATGATTTCTGTAACCTGTCGGTAGCAGTAGCTAACTATATAATTAAAACATGTAATTGATTGGATAGGAAATATAAATAGTACAGCAGGTATCTCTTGTGGTCGGTTTCGTAACAAACGTAGGACATACTGTTTGTTCAAACACGAATATAAATCAGAGGCATATTTTATTTAATGATTATGCCGTTTAAGCACAGAGCAGCTTTCAGTAATAGGCGAATGTCCATAGCCATATGTCAATCTTACGTATTGAGTTGCATTGCCACATCCTTATACAATACGTACACAATGTGCTGTCGCAGATGTTATGTTATAAAAAGACACAATGTACTATATTCATTAGGTATAGCCATGTACATGATGGCTCTAGGCTTACTCACACTCAAGGGTGGAACATGACGGCTTTAGGTTTACTCATACTCAAGGGTGGAACATGATGGCTCTAGGCTTACTCACACTCAAGGGTGGAACATGGCGGCTCTTGGATTACTCACACTCAAGAGTGGAACATGGAGGCTCTTGGATTACTCACACTCAAGAGTGGAACATGAGGGCTGTAGGTTTACTCTCACTCAAGGGTGGGACATGACGGCTCTAGGTTTACTCACACTCAAGGGTGGAACATGGTGGCTCTAGGCTTACTCACACTCAAGGGTGGAACATGACGGCTCTAGGCTTACTCACACTCAAGGGTGGAACATGATGGCTCTAGGCTTACTCACACTCAAGGGTGGAACATCGGCTCTGGATTACTCACACTCAAGAGTGGAACATGGAGGCTCTGGATTACTCACACTCAAGAGTGGAACATGAGGCTGTAGGTTACTCCACTCAAGGGTGGAACATGAGGCTCTAGGTTACTCACACTCAAGGTGGAACATGGCTCAGCTTACTCACACTCAAGGGTGGAACATGACGGCTCTAGGCTTACTCACACTCAAGGGTGGAACATGATGGCTCTAGGCTTACTCACACTCAAGTGTGGAATATGACGACTCTAGGCTTACTCACACTCAAGTGTGGAACACGATGGCTCTAGGCTTACTCACACTCAAGGGTGGAACATGGTGGCTCTAGGCTTAGTCACACTCAAGAGTGGAACATGGTGGCTCTAGGATTACTCACACTCAAGAGTGGAACATGATGGCTCTAGGATTATTCACACTCAATGGTGGAACATGACGACTCTAGGCTTACTCACACTCAAGTGTGGAACATGATTGCTCTAGGCTTACTCACACTCAAGTGTGGAACATGATTGCTCTAAGCTTACTCACAATCATTAGTGGAACATGATGGCTCTAGGCTTACTCACACTCAAGAGTGGAACATGACGACTCTAGGCTTACTCACACTCAAGGGTGGAACATGACGACTCTAGGCTTACTCACACTCAAGAGTGGAACATGATGACTCTAGGATTACTCACACTCAAGGGAGGAACATGATGGCTCTAGGATTGCTCACACTCAAGAGTGGAACATGATGGCTCTAGGCTTACTCACACTCAATGGTGGAACATGACGACTCTAGGCTTACTCACACTTAAGTGTGGAACATGATTGCTCTAGGCTTACTCACACTCAAGTGTGGAACATGATTGCTCTAGGCTTACTCACACTCAAGTGTGGAACATGATTGCTCTAGGCTTACTCACACTCAAGAGTGGAACATGAGGGCTCTAGGCATACTCACACTCAAGAGTGGAACATGAGGGCTCTAGGCTTACTCACACTCAAGAGTGGAACATAATGGCTCTAGACTTACTCACACTCAAGAGTGGAACATGAGGGCTCTAGGCATACTCACACTCAATAGTGGAACATGATGGCTCTAGACTTACTCACACTCAAGAGTGGAGCATGATGGCTCTAGGCATACTCACACTCAAAGGTGGAACATGACGACTCTAGGCTTACTCACACTCAAGAGTGGAACACGATGGCTCTAGGCTTACTCACACTCACGGGTGGAACATGGTGGCTCTAGGGTTACTCACACTCAAGAGTGGAACATGATGGCTCTAGGATTACTCACACTCAAGTGTGGAACATGATTGCGCTAGGCTTACTCACACTCAAGTGTGGAACATGATTGCTCTAGGCTTACTCACACTCAAGTGTGGAACATGATTGCTCTAGGCTTACTCACACTCAAGTGTGGAACATGATTGCTCTAGGCTTACTCACACTCAAGGGTGGAACATGATGGCTCTAGGTTTACTCACACTCAAGAGTGGAACATGATGACTCTAGGATTACTCACATTCAAGGGTGGAACATGACGGCTCTAGGATTACTCGCACTCAAGAGTGGAACATGATGGCTTTAGGCTTACTCACACTCAAGAGTGGAACATGAGGGCTCTAAGTTTACTCACACACAAGAGTGGAACATGAGGGCTCTAGGATTACTCACACTCAAGGGTGGAACATGATGTCTCTAGGATTACTCATACTCAAGGGTGGAACATGAGGGCTCTAGGATTACTCATACTCAAGGGTGGAACATGACGACTCTAGGCTTACTCACACTCAAGGGTGGAACATGACGACTCTAAGCTTACTCACACTCAAGAGTGGAACATGATGACTCTAGGATTACTCACACTCAAGGGAGGAACATGACGACTCTAGGCTTACTCACACTCAAGAGTGGAACATGACGTCTCTAGGATTACTCACAGTCAAGAGTGGAACATGACGACTCTAGGCTTACTCACACTCAAGAGTGGAACATGGTGACTCTAGGATTACTCACACTCAAGGGTGGAACATGATGGCTCTAGGATTACTCACACTCAAGGGTGGAACATGATGGCTCTAGGATTACTCACACTCAAGGGTGGAACATGATGGCTCTAGGATTACTCGCACTCAAGAGTGGAACATGATGGCTTTAGGCTTACTCACACTCAAGTGTGGAACATGATGGCTTTAGGCTTACTCATACTCAAGGGTGGAACATGAGGGCTCTAGGATTACTCACACTCAAGAGTGGAACATGATGGCTCTAGACTTACTCACACTCAATAGTGGAACATGATGGCTCTAGACTTACTCACACTCAAGAGTGGAACATGACGACTCTAGGCTTACTCACACTCATGAGTGGAACATGACGACTCTAGGCTTACTCACACTCAAGAGTGGAACATGATGACTTTAGGATTACTCACACTCAAGGGTGGAACATGATGGCTCTAGGATTACTCACACTCAAGGGTGGAACATGATGGCTCTAGGATTACTCACACTCAAGGGTGGAACATGATGGCTCTAGGATTACTCGCACTCAAGAGTGGAACATGATGGCTTTAGGCTTACTCACACTCAAGAGTGGAACATGATGGCTTTAGGCTTACTCACACTCAAGGGTGGAACATGAGGGCTCTAGGATTACTCGCACTCAAGAGTGGAACATGATGGCTTTAGGCTTACTCACACTCAAGAGTGGAACATGATGGCTTTAGGCTTACTCACACTCAAGAGTGGAACATGATGGCTCTAGGATTACTCACACTCAAGAGTGGAAAATGATGGCTCTAGGCTTACTCACACTCAAGGGTGGAACATGACGACTCTAGGCTTACTCACACTCAAGAGTGGAACACGATGGCTCTAGGCTTACTCACAGTCAAGGGTGGAACATGGTGGCTCTAGGCTTGCTCACACTCAAGAGTGGAACATGATGGCTCTAGGATTACTCACACTCAAGAGTGGAACATGATGGCTCTAGGCTTACTCACACTCAATGGTGGAACATGATGGCTCTAGGCTTACTCACACTCAATGGTGGAACATGATGGCTTTAGGCTTACTCACACTCAAGAGTGGAACATGATGGCTCTAGGATTACTCACACTCAAGAGTGGAACATGATGGCTCTATGCTTACTCACACTCAATGGTGGAACATGACGACTCTAGGCTTACTCACACTCAAGTGTGGAACATGATTGCTCTAGGCATACTCACACTCAAGAGTGGAACATGATGGCTAAAGGATTACTCACACCCAAGAGTGGAACATGAGGGCTCTAGGCATACTCACACTCAAGAGTGGAACATGATGGCTAAAGGATTACTCACACCCAAGAGTGGAACATGGTGGCTCTAGGCTTACTCACACTCAAGGGTGGAACATGATGGCTCTAGGTTTACTCACACTCAAGAGTGGAACATGATGACTCTAGGATTACTCACATTCAAGGGTGGAACATGATGGCTCTAGGCTTACTCACACTCAAGGGTGGAACATGACGGCTCTAGGATTACTCGCACTCAAGAGTGGAACATGATGGCTTTAGGCTTACTCACACTCAATGGTGGAACATGAGGGCTCTAGGATTACTCACACTCAAGAGTGGAACATGAGGGCTCTATGATTACTCACACTCAAGGGTGGAACATGATGGCTCTAGACTTACTCACACTCAATAGTGGAACATGATGGCTCTAGACTTACTCACACTCAAGAGTGGAACATGACGACTCTAGGCTTACTCACACTCATGAGTGGAACATGACGACTCTAGGCTTACTCACACTCAAGAGTGGAACATGATGACTCTAGGATTACTCACACTCAAGGGTGGAACATGATTGCTCTAGGATTACTCACACTCAAGGGTGGAACATGATGGCTCTAGGATTACTCACACTCAAGGGTGGAACATGATGGCTCTAGGATTACTCGCACTCAAGAGTGGAACATGATGGCTTTAGGCTTACTCACACTCAAGAGTGGAACATGATGGCTTTAGGCTTACTCACACTCAAGGGTGGAATATGAGGGCTCTAGGATTACTCGCACTCAAGAGTGGAACATGATGGCTTTAGGCTTACTCACACTCAAGAGTGGAACATGATGGCTTTAGGCTTACTCACACTCAAGAGTGGAACATGATGGCTCTAGGATTACTCACACTCAAGAGTGGAAAATGAGGGCTCTAGGCATACTCACACTCAAGAGTGGAACATGATGGCTCTAGACTTACTCACACTCAAGAGTGGAACATGAGGGCTCTAGGCATACTCACACTCAAGAGTGGAACATGAGGGCTCTAGGCATACTCACACTCACGAGTGGAGCATGATGGCTCTAGGCATACTCACACTCAAGAGTGGAACATGATGGCTCTAGGCATACTCACACTCAAGAGTGGAACATGATGGCTCTAGGCTTACTCACACTCAAGGGTGGAACATGATGGCTCTAGGCTTACTCACACTCAAGGGTGGAACATGACGACTCTAGGCTTACTCACACTCAAGAGTGGAACATGATGGCTCTAGGCATACTCACACTCAAGAGTGGAACATGATGGCTCTAGGCTTACTCACACTCAAGGGTGGAACATGATGGCTCTTGGCTTACTCACACTCAAGGGTGGAACATGACGACTCTAGGCTTACTCACACTCAAGAGTGGAACACGATGGCTCTAGGCTTACTCACAGTCAAGGTGGAAATGGTGGCTCTAGGCTTGCTCACACTCAAGAGTGGAACATGATGGCTCTAGATTACTCACACTCAAGAGTGGAACATGATGGCTCTAGGCTTACTCACACTCAATGGTGGAACATGACGACTCTAGGCTTACTCACACTCAAGTGTGGAACATGATTGCTCTAGGCATACTCACACTCAAGAGTGGAACATGATGGCTAAAGGATTACTCACACCCAAGAGTGGAACATGGTGGCTCTAGGCTTACTCACACTCAAGGGTGGAACATGATGGCTCTAGGTTTACTCACACTCAAGAGTGGAACATGATGACTCTAGGATTACTCACATTCAAGGGTGGAACATGATGGCTCTAGGCTTACTCACACTCAAGGGTGGAACATGACGGCTCTAGGATTACTCGCACTCAAGAGTGGAACATGATGGCTTTAGGCTTACTCACACTCAATGGTGGAACATGAGGGCTCTAGGATTACTCACACTCAAGAGTGGAACATGAGGGCTCTATGATTACTCACACTCAAGGGTGGAACATGATGGCTCTAGGATTACTCATACTCAAGGTTGGAACATGAGGGCTCTAGGATTACTCATACTCAAGGGTGGAACATGAGGGTTCTATGATTACTCACACTCAAGGGTGGAACATGATGGCTCTAGGCTTACTCACACTCAAGGGTGGAACATGAGGGCTCTAGGATTACTCACACTCAAGGGTGGAACATGGTGGCTCTAGGCTTACTCACACTCAAGGGTGGAACATGATGGCTCTAGGCTTACTGACACTCAAGAGTGGAACATGAGGGCTCTAGGTTTACTCACACTCAAGAGTGGAACATGACGGCTCTAAGTTTACTCATGTACGGTGTACTTTGTTAGTAAGGTTGTGGGGGCAATGCGAGTTAACAATCTGGCAAGTTACGCTTATAAACATAGAGGTGGTGTTGCTCCGATACGAATTGAGGTGGGGATATATGGATGCACACCACTGCATTTTCTCCTTCGCGCTATAGGAACTCACAGTCAAATTCGCAGTTCCAAACAAGAATCGACATTTACCGCATGCAGTTCTATAAACTCCAGGGCTGCTGCTTGCTGTTAGACGCAAGTAAGTCATGGCATCACCATCAAAGTTTTTCACAATTTTCAAATGTAAACAAACATCGGTTAAAAATGGAGCGCGTAGGAATCCTAGCTGTCATGTAGGGCTGTTTACTTATCAATGCGCTGGAGCAAGTAATACTGAAATAAATGCACAAAAAGGCTTTTTTAAATGGTCTTATATACAAGGGGGTCTTATATACAAGAGGGTCTTATATACAAGAGGGTCTTATATACACGGGGGTCTTATATACAAGAGGGTCTTATATACAAGAGGGTCTTATATACAAGAGGGTCTTATATACACGGGGGTCTTATATACAAGAGGGTCTTATATACACGGGGGTCTTATATACAAGAGGGTCTTATATACAAGAGAGTCTTATATACACGGGGGTCTTATATACAAGAGGGTCTTATATACATGGGGGTCTTATATACACGGGGGACTTATATACAAGAGGGCCTTATATACACGGGGGTCTTATATACAAGAGGGTCTTATACACAAGGGGGTCTTATATACAAGGGGGTCTTATATACAAGAGGGTCTTATATACAAGAGGGTCTTATATACACGGGGGTCTTATATACAAGAGGGTCTTATATACAAGAGGGTCTTAAATACACGGGGGTCTTATATACAAGAGGGTCTTATATACATGTGGTTTCACTCAAAGAATAGTTTTGTATCACGAATGAAATTATGGATCAATGGATCAATCAAATATGAATCAAATATTATTTTGTTAATGTCATCTGTCAGAGTCTCATTTCACCGTGTATGATAGTAGGCAGATTAGCAGTAGGGCATAATCTTAGCACAGTATGTAGGAAATCAATTAGAATATTAGAATAGTATGTACATTCAAAGAAAAAGTGGTAGCTGTTTTCATAAAATCCACAGCGGCATAGTGGTGATTGAATTATGTTTCTTTAAAAAGAGATGCTCGTGGATCCCACTTGACTTGGTTCTAATTCCTGTAGGTACTACTTGCAGGTAGTTATCACCATAATCGAAGATCGTAGGAGTTGTTCATTTATTTTAGTTTATAATTTTTTAAAATGTGTTTTGAGTTGTGGCATTCCTAACGTTACTATCTAGGTCATTCCATTCTCTTATTACGGATGGTAAACATGAATTGTAGTATGAAGTCAATTGATCGTATAGCATCAGCATTCCGAAGATTATATCGACTAAATGAAGCAACAGTTGCAGGTACAATATCAGATTATCAGAAGTATTCACGTGTTAAAACGTTTTTCATTTTTATAAAACATAATTAGTTTGTGTTTGTGTCTACGGATACGTAAAGGTTCCCAGTTCACTTCATTTTGTAGATCAATTAGTGAAACTAGTTTAGATGCACCTGTTGCGATTCTGGCAGCCTCGTTTTGAAATGTTTCTATTTCATTTTTCACGAATTCGGGACAATTATCCCATACAACATCTGACTATTCTAAAATAGAGTGTATGAATTTACGATCTAGTTTGTATTTAAATTTTCGCATTATGTATATTCGTTTCCATGCCTTTTCCTTAATGTGAGGTGAGTATTCCAAGTACAATCCTTAGTTAAAACTAATCCCAAGTGCTTATGTGAACTAACCTTTAATATTGGGGCGTCGTTCATTGTTAATGGTACATTGTTTTATTGTTTGTAAACGATTTTGCAAATAAATATAAACCTGATCAAACTTAGTTTATACAAATTTATTTTTAGCTCGATTGCGAAACAAGTCTTTCAACTTATATTAATCACTCTCGAGACATCATTCCTGATGGAATCCATCGCCATTCAGGAGAGAGAAGAGGCAATGTGGGATTTAAATGCCTTGCCTAAGGGCACAATCGTAACAACTCCAGCGTGGCTCGAACTCCGGACCTTTCGCACCTAAAGCGAACGCGCATCAAATTTAATTTCCAGCCATCATGTTCCACTCTAAAGTGTTAGTAGAGATAAAACATGTTTTAGCATATTACAACGATGTGCTTTTTGTATCTTTGTAAGTACTAAGTAATGATAATGATGTGTCTTAATTAGCTGTATATTTTATACATCCTGATAAATAGTTGCTAATAATTCACCCTAGATCTGATCGAGGTAATATGATATGATAACAGATCTCTAGTGACAATTAGCTACTACTCCTCAGTTTTTACCTTGTACATATTATGGTTTGTTTTAATTTTTTCCGTTCTTTTTTTATTGGTAGATTTCCCCTTTCTATTATTGCAAAGGAAAGATTATTAAAATGTTGGATTAAACTTATGACAAATCATTATTCTCCTAGTAACAATGGTTATTTAGAACAAAGCAGCTCCGTGCATGGTAAGTGTTGGTCTAATAGAATATTAATTATCATTGACCATCTTGGATTTACTAACATTAAATATAATTTTAATGAAAACATAAACTAGTTATGCCTATTTTTAAACATCGTATCTGAGACCAATTAATACAGGAAAAGTAACGCTCAATATAAAAGTGCACATTTTTGCATGGCTCAATATAAAAGTGCACAGTTGTTTCATGGCTCAATATAAAAGTGCACAGTTGTTTCATGGCTCAATATAAAAGTGCACAGTTTTATATGGCTCAATATAAAAGTGCACAGTTGTTTCATGGCTCAATATAAAAGTGCACAGTTGTTTCATGGCTCAATATAAAAGTGCACCGTTTTGTATAGCTCAATATAAAAGTGCGCAGTTGTTTCATGGCTCAATATAAAAGTGCGCAGTTGTTTCATGGCTCAATATAAAAGTGCACAGTTGTTTCATGGCTCAATATAAAAGTACACAGTTGTTTCATGGCTCAATATAAAAGTGCACAGTTGTTTCATGGCTCAATATAAAAGTGCACAGTTGTTTCATGGCTCAATATAAAAGTGTACAGTTGTTTCATGGCTCAAAGTGTACAGTTGTTTCATGGCTCAATATAAAAGTGCACATTTGTTTCATGGCTCAATATAAAAGTGCACAGTTTTGCATAGCTCAATATAAAAGTGCACAGTTTTGCATAGCTCAATATAAAAGTGCACAGTTTTGTATCGCTCAATATAGAAGTGCGCAGTTGTTTCATGGCTCAATATAAAAGTGCACAGTTGTTTTATGGTGTCAGTATCGATGAGACAGTAATAAAGGTTAAAGCTAAACTATACCGATACCATAAAAAGTGCACTTTTATATTGAGCGTTACGTTTTCGTTTCAAATTTTAGAATTATGGATTTTACTTTGATAATGAGTAAAGAAAATAATACATCACGCATTGCACTAATTTACCCAATATTTAAGCCTAATTAATTTGCCAATATTTGTTTCTAAAAAGATAATACATGTTACCTCTAATGCAAGTGCACAGTTTGTTTTTGGTGTCAGTATATTTATGAGTTCCAGTCCGCTGAGTATTGACATTTCGACTTCTGCATAATCGACAAGACAGACAGACAGACAGACAGACAGACAGACAGACAGACAGACAGACAGACAGACAGACAGACAGACAGACAGACAGACAGACAGACAGACAGACAGACAGACAGACAGACAGACAGACAGACAGACAGACAGACAGACAGACAGACAGACAGACAGACAGACAGACAGACAGACAGACAGACAGACAGACAGACAGACAGACAGACAGACAGACAGACAGACAGACAGACAGACAGACAGACAGACAGACAGACAGACAGACAGACAGACAGACAGACAGACAGACAGACAGACAGACAGACAGACAGACAGACAGACAGACAGACAGACAGACAGACAGACAGACAGACAGACAGACAGACAGACAGACAGACAGACAGACAGACAGACAGACAGACAGACAGACAGACAGACAGACAGACAGACAGACAGACAGACAGACAGACAGACAGACAGACAGACAGACAGACAGACAGACAGACAGACAGACAGACAGACAGACAGACAGACAGACAGACAGACAGACAGACAGACAGACAGACAGACAGACAGACAGACAAAACCATTAGGCTAAAAAGCCCATGTGGTCAAAACATATGCAGGATAGAGATAGCGAACAGTGAAACTACATTTTGACAAGATAAAGTTGTTTATTACTAATGGGTGGGGTGCTAAATATACACAGTGTTGACTGTTGATTTATATGAACGCTGTTTCCAGTGTACGAGTTGTATCATTGATCAGTACTATTTATAGCCTCATCTATTATATTTTATTTCCTATTCAAGCCGTTCGCTCTGACACTATTTGTTGGGATTCAACAGACAGACAAACAGATTACATATATCATGTTGAAATAATTGTTCCACACTGCGCAATTACGAGAATGTCTTCACGTGATATACGTTGTATTGTATGTTATATTGCATCCTATGCATAAACAACTCGATAGGGTATTTTGCCCACGACATATATGTCTGATACGTATCTATTCATAAATAATACAAATCTATTCTGGCTTTAATAAAATCCCAGTTTCCAATTCATGTGTGTTTGTTTACATTTCACTCATATTAATGTATTGATATGCATTTCTGTACTAGTGATTTCGCATAGTAAATAGAAATATTTGTTGGAAGTTGAAGTCGTGATAGCGCAGTGGTAGCACGCTCGCTTCAGGTGTGAAAGGCCTGGAGCTTAGAGCAACATGTAGCGATGAAAAATAAAGGGGAAAGCACGCGAATGTATTTCGACATCAATCAATCCATCAATCAATCCATCAACCAATAAATTAATCAATCAATTAATCCTATCAATAAGTATGAAGCCGAACACGAACCAATGTGCACTTGGCCTGTCTGTGATATCTAAATGTAGCATTAGCATCCACCCAATGTGGTTGGAATTTGCATTCTGTACGTCGTTACAATATTGTGGATATATGAGCACATTTTAACACCGTTCGTTCGTTTGGTCTTAGAGATGCATGGAACCAGTGTAACGATTTATGACAACATAGATAGAACTACAGCGAAGGATAATCATAGTGGTATATGATTGGAACTACAGGGAACCTGTGTAACGATTTGTGACAACATAGATAGAACTACAGCGAAGGATAATCATAGTGGTATATGATTGGAACTACAGGGAACCTGTGTAACGATTTGTGACAACATAGATAGAACTACAGCAAAGCATACTCATAGTGGTATATGTTGGAACTGCATGGAACCAGTGTAACGATTTCTGACAACATAGATAGAACTACAGCGAATGATAATCATAGTGGTAGATGATTGGAACTGCAGGGAACCAGTGTAACGATTTGTGACACCATAGATAGAACTACAGCGAAGGATAATCATAGTGGTATATGATTGGAATTAATGACTTTGAGTGCACGACAGAAGAAAAGTAAGTTGAAGTAGTTTGTATGAATCTCATAAATCACTAGTCTCATTGAGTAAAATTAGTAAGTAATCTTTACTTACATCTCATCATTGTACAAACAGTAGGATATAACATTACATATATAGTCTACAGAAACAAATGCAATGCCACTCTCAACGTGAAGATATAAGAGAGGAACATAATATTAAATATCACAATCGTTTATCACAGTACATATGGGATAAAGGTTGTAAAACAACAAATAAATTGCCTATTAAATACATATTAAAAAGTAAAAACATTTAGTTCATTTATATTTCCAATCTTTCATTTCTTCTGATACCACAGCCACTGTGAAGAGGTATTCAAACCAGCCTGAAATATACCAGGAATATTTCAAATTTTATGTTTCAAATAGCCAGTGCTCGCCTGTTAATAACGTCATTGGGTTTCCACACTGTATTCCTCCGCCAACTAATACAATATACCAACCTTCAGTTTGCAATGGCCTGAATTCTTATAACACATCTTTTCTACACATCAACTAGTCTGAAATCTTCCCACATAATTTCTCAAAAAACACAAAAACTACACACTGCCTGTCATGAAAATGCATTTTTACGAAAAAGAAAAATGAACTATATTAGTTATTGGGACTACATTCGATGGACCGCGGATGCACTTCTGCCTATTTACGTATATACAACCTAAAGCTGCAAGCTCACTGTTAGTCGTATATTCGAAACGGCTCTAAAACAATGATACAACACTGAGAGACAAACTCGGTACTTAAGAATTGGTTATAGGAAATCTAAATTCGTCTTGATCAGATCACAGCGAATGTGATTAGCAGAGATGTTACAGACGAGATAACAATTAATTCAGCAGTTGGAAATAGTAAGAAATAATGGCATTATCTACAATATTAAACAGCTATTTACATAATAAAACTGACGTCTCTGAAGAATAATAAAACAGGTTTTGGCACAATTATTTCTGGTTTTGAAAACAGGAAACAATATTTACCATTGATGAAACTAATTATTGTAATCATTAGTGTAAACACATTTAGTATAGCTCGATTGCGAAACAAGTTCTTAAAACTTATATGAATCACTCTCGAGACCTCTTTCCTGACGGAATTCTTAGCCCGAGAGAGAGAAAAGAGGCAACGTGGAATTTAAATGCCTTGCCTAAGGGCACCATCGTAACGGCTCCAGCGGGGCTCGAACTACGGACCTTTCGCACATGAAGCGAACGCGCATCTACAACGCTATCGCGACTTCCACTATATTAGTTAGTGGGACTACATTCGATGCACTTCTGCCTAGTTAGGTATATACAACCTATACATTCTAAGCTTACCATACAAAACGTCGGTTATCAGTGTCTTCCCATGCTTGGGAAGTATGTATTTGCCAATGCAGGCATCACATATTATGAGTAGGAAAGAGGTAGCCATATAAGCAAGTTGCTTTCTCCTCAATCCTACATGTATTTTCTTATTGTGATCATTATACTATGTATATTCATTGAAATAAAATATTGTTTAAACTAAACTAAACAGATTATGTGTTGGGAAACGACGATAGAGTATGATATTGTATAGCAATGCTGCGTCTGTAGACGATGACAATGTGTTGTTTCGTATAGCTTTATCGATCTAATCCCCTGATATATATACTTTTTTAAGATTTGTTATCTCTTTTGGCTAGACACAGAACTCATACAATAATATATCGGGAACTTTGAGAAATATTAAACCTTACTTTCTGGCAAATATGCAAACGTATATAGGTCAGTAACAACGGGAGTGTCCTATAGTGTACCGCAATGTAGTATATTACCATCACGATGATTAAAATGTGTGGAAGTCGTGATAGCGCATTCGCTTCAGTTGCGCATTCGCTTACGTGTGTTACTTATAATGAGTGTGTTGGGATGGCTGAATTAAGAATAAGATTGTAATAGAATTTGTTTTGGGTATATATCTGTGCATGGTGTTTGGGTTGTATAGATATACGCCCTGTGATTTCAGCTATGACAGCTATGACAAAGCTGTTAGTTTGCCACATGAAACAGCTCCAAGGATACATTGCGTGCGTGCGTGCGTGCGTGGGCGTGCGTGCGTGCGTGCGTGCGCATATCTACCTTTGTATTTTATGAATGTATGTATGTGGGT
This sequence comes from Archivesica marissinica, assembly GCA_014843695.1. Taxonomy (NCBI): domain Eukaryota; kingdom Metazoa; phylum Mollusca; class Bivalvia; order Venerida; family Vesicomyidae; genus Archivesica; species Archivesica marissinica. The sequence goes on from CM026387.1 coordinate 39,188,928, forward strand.
ATGTATGTGCGTATGTATGTGCGAATGTATGTATGTGCGTATGTATGTATTGGTGCATGTATATATGGCAGGGGTATAAATGCTATATGTATGGGTACACATATTTGTGTATGTTTAGACGCCTGTGGATTCGTATGTGCCGTCAGCATACACATATACCATGGCGTAGGGAAGATCTAGTCCAATTACGTTACATGTTTATCTATGATGCTTCTTGCGTACATGTCTACAGTTATCGTAATATACAAGGACCCAAAGCATGTTTGTTTCTAAATATTGTTTGCCTGTGTGCCATTGATCTTTGTATTGTACATACTATTGTGGTAATCTATAGATCAATACTATTGTAATAATAATTATAAAATAACTGGAAAGATACTCCAAAAAATACTATTCTTAAAAACAACACATTGAAACTGTTAGGATACCACTTCTAGTTCATAAGTCTTATTTATTTTATTAATATTTGATAGCATAATGAAATATAATTTTGAATTCGGATTAGCTAAGACAAGTGTCAAACGTAAAACAACAAAATATAAACTAGCATATCGATTATTTAATTTATCACGACCCGAGACACTAATAAAGAAGTTAGACTTAGTACATATACTAAATGATGATTAAATTTTGTAGCTTTAATTTAAATTTAAGGATTGTCGTCAGTACAAACACGGTTACAAATGTTTGAATATCTTAAGCAAAGTAAATTCGATATACGTTTTCTTCAAGAAACACACTACACTGGTTCTAATAAAATAAACTGGGAAAAGCAATGGGGAACCGAAATATATTGTAGTGGTGATAGTTCAAAGAGTAAGTGTGTGGGATTCTTCATAAATACGAAACATAAATATAACATTATTGAACATAAAGAAATTATTACTGGAAGATTAAACATATTGAAGCTTGAAATACTGGATACAGAATTGGTGCTAATTAATATATATGGACCAAACAATGATGACGTTACCTTCTTTGATACACTGGATAAATTAATTAGAGAAAATAGTGATGAAACACTTATTATTGGTGGAGATTTTAATAGGATATTCAACATAACATTAGACAAGAATAATGGCAGTATCAACAGAAATAAAAAATCTACAGAAAAAACTTCTTCATATTATCGAAAACAATGACTTGTATGATATATGGCGAAAGTCGCATCCAAATAAGAAACAAACAACAACAAACCCCAAAACAACAAACAACAAAGACATATACATGGTATTCTAACAATAGTCCTCCAATAATGTGCAGACATATACATGGTATTCTAACAATAGTCCTCCAATAATGTGCAGACGTGACTATTTCTTACTATCTTCTAACATTTTAAATACAATTACAAATTATGATATAAAACCTGGATTTTGATCTGATCATTCAATAGTTACTTTTAATCTTGATATAATAGAACTAAAAAGAGGTCCTGGAATGTTCAAAGTTAATAATAGTATTATTTTAAATACTGAATATCAATCAATTATTCGAAATGCAATATCGGAAGTAACTAATATTAATAAAGAAGCCAATCATAATACTCTCTGGGAACTAATAAAAGGAAGAATCAGAGACGAATCAATACAATTTTCAAGTAGAATAAAGAAACAGAAATAAATAACTGAAAAGGATATATTAGAAAATATTAAACGTATAGAAACAGAACTAGGGTTAAACCCAACAAATAATGACACATTTGTAAACCTTAAAAATGAGAAGGCAAAATACAATAGACTCCAAGAAGATAAAAAATAAAAGGGATTTTACTGAGAACTAAAGCTGAATGGGTCGAAGGTGCAGAGAAAAACACAAAATATTTCTCAAATCTTGAGAAGAAAATAGCCGAAGAGAAATCTATTAATCAAATGGAAATCAATGGAAACCTCGACCAAACTGATATTTTAAGCTATGTGAAATCATATTACGAAAAACTCTACACAAATGATAGTACTATACAATTAAATGATGCATACTTTCGTGATAAAAGTAATTTACTAAATAATGAAGATAAAAATAGCTGTGAAGGTAAGATAAATGATTATGAATGTTCTATAACACTAAAATATATGAAAAACAATAAAAGCCCCGGAACCGATGGAATGTCAGATGAACTGTATAAGATATTCTGGAATGATATCAAACCGTATCTATTAAATTCGCTTAACTATTCATTCGATATAAATAAATTAACCGAATTACAAAAGCAAAGTAATATCACATTACTACCTAAAAAGGATAATGATTTACATCTTGTTAGGAACTGGAGACCTATTTCGTTACTAAACGTCGATTATAAATTATGTACCAAAGTTATTGCAAATCGTTTGAAAAATGTGTTACCAAAAATCATTAGTGGTGACCAAACAGGTTTTCTAAAAACAGATACATTGGAGAGAACATAAGAACTTTGCAAGAAATTATTGAATATACAAATCAAAACGATAACAAAGCAATATTATTCTTTGCGGATTTTCAAAACGCGTTTGATAGTCTGGACCATTCATTCATGTTTAAATGTCTAAAACACTTTAACTTTGGAGATGATATAATAAAATGGATACGGTTGTTTTACAAAGATGCACATGCCTGTATTAGTATCAATGGACATTCATCACAATTTTTCAAAATAAAAAAGGCGTTAGACAAGGTTGTCTTCTTTCTCCATACTTATTTTTAATATGCTCGGAAATTCTATCTAGGGAAATAAACAAACACGATAATATTAGAGGGATTGCATTATACAATACAGAAATAAAACAAACATTGTTGCAGATGATGCTACGTATATCAAGCGTATACTGACGTCGATTATCCATGCTGAGATACTGGAATCGCCTTACAAACATGGATGATAATAGATTAACAAAGAAAGTGTTTCTACACGATTACCGTATGTGTACAAATAACTGGAGTAGTGATATTAAGCAAACTATGAAAGATATTGGGCTCAGTCAAAATTTTAATAATAAAAGCACTATTGATCTTAAGGTCGCAGATATTTCGATAAAACAGGGTTACGCACATATTTGGGACCGTGATATTCAAAACGTGAGAAAACTTCGAACTTATAGAACTTTTAAAGACAGTTTTAAACAAGAAGAATACGTTGGGTTGAATCTAAAAAAGTATGAACGTTCCATGTTATGCCAATTTCGCTTTGGCATATTACCAATACGTATTGAAACTGGGCGTTATGTTGGCGACACTCCTGAGGAAAGACTATGTAGACTCTGTAACAGAAACGAAATAGAAAATGAAACTAATTTCTTGCTAGATTGTGACTTATATAATGACATCAGAAGTGCAACATTTGGAACTTTAATAACAAGTGATGAATTCTGTAATATAACTGTGTTAGAAAAACTAAATCTTAATCTTAATATGTATCCTAGGAAAGCTGCTAAGTTTATCATGAACTCATATTTACATAGGAGATGTACACTATACTCTGGTAATTGAATTTATTCATGTATATATTTGAATGAAAATTGTAATCATTACAATCGTTCACATGTATAAAGTATTATTTGCTTAGAGCTATGATTCAATCATGATATATGTAAAGTGTCTGTCATGTCATATATATAAACCGTTAGAGCTCACTACGAACTGCGAAATAGAGAATGACAGTAAAAGGACTTTTACCGGATAGCTATACGGATTACAGGCAATAATCATTGGATAAAAGTATGAAAGAACATATGCATTATGACATTGGATTATATGATGGGTAAAAAACGTGACCGTGAAAGATCAAAGCGGAAGAAAAGCAGTGAATCGGACTTAGAGGGGCGCTCTAACAAGCAGGTTAAACGTAACGGAAAAACAGGAAAAAGTGAAAACGTCAGTGACGTCATCGGTGAAGCGAACAGTATTCTGTATGACCAGGAAAATAATTACGATTTAGATCGAAAATCAGACTCAGAATTAAAAAGTCAATCATCAATAAACACCTCTGTATTCTCCACACAGACAGATTTGAACACGAATCCAAGTATGGCTTCCGGTTCGAGTCCCGTTCCAACAACCGTTCTTAGTGATTCGAAAAAAATTGGATTCTATCTTGTCGGGTATGAGCACAGTTACGGCTAATATCGAGGAGTTAAAAAACGGTCAGGAAGGCATGAAAAGAATGATTATGAGTAAGATAGACAAATTACGCAATGAACTAGTGGAAAACATAGACTCAAAAGTTAAAACCTTGCATGATGACTTAAATAGTGAAATTGGTGAACATAGCAAACGTATGATGGAAACGATGAAATCTCTTCAAGATCGTGTGTCTACTGTGGAATTAGCACAACGATCAGCGCCCACGGGGGCTGCTGCCGATCATAGCTGGGAAGGAGCTGCATACGATATGGAAACGACTAACGCGGGAAATCGCTTCCGCTTCAGGCCGGGTCATTTGGATGACTCGGATATTTCGATTATGGCGAGTGGCGTTACATACGAAGACGGCGAAGATCTCTTACGGAAAGCACAGGACATCATTAATGCGTTAATGTAACAATGTATCAGATCGACATCATTAATGCGTCATGCAACAATGTATCGGAGCAAGTTGCTATAACCAGAGTCATACGAATTCGTTCGCGCTTCAGAGATTTAAACCGACCAGATCGACCGCCGCTTGTGAAAATATGTTTCAGAAACCTTGATGAAAAAGTGCTGGTGTTAAGAAACAAAATGTCTCTGAAAGAAACGCAAAACTATAAAACTGTGTACCTTCAAAGTACAAAATCACACGCAGAGCGACTCATTGAGTTGAACGCACGCATGCTACTGAGGCAAATGCCTGGAGGTAACAACTTCCGGGTGAACGCAAATGGTCGTATACAACAACGCACACGACAAAATAATGGTGATAGGAACTAGGAAGCAACCCGGTCTAATGGAACAATAAAGATTGCCCATATAAATGTATGTGGATGGACTAGAGAAAATTATGACTTACGTGTTGCCATCATTAGTGCATTAAACTCGGACATAATTTCAGTTTGTGAGACACATTTGCGCGAACAGGATACTATAGAAATGGAAGGCTATACATGGTATGGCTTTAACAGAAAAGAAATACATCGTAATGCTCCGAAAGCTTCAGGTGGTGTGGGTATCCTAGTGAAACAAACTTTGAGTGAATACTTTAACGTGGAAATAGTAGACAAATCATATGAAGGTATTTTAGCGCTGCGCTTTACCCACCGGGATACGGAGACGGATTTTATCATATTCTCGTGCTATTTACCACAGGAGAATTCAACTAGAGGCAGAGACGCCCAAACGTTTTTTGCACATTTACTGACACAAATATACACATATAGCGAGTGTGACGATATTTTCATTGGAGCTGATTTTAATGCCAGAATAGGAAGTCTGTCGGATGCTATTTTTGACTGTGATATTATTCCAGCACGGGAAGTACTAGATAAAACTATAAATCAGCATGGGCATGATCTAATCGACTGTTTGAATGACTCGAAGTTGTGTGCATTGAATGGTCGCTCTCTCAGTGATAATTTCACCTCCATATCCAGACGAGGTAGAGCGGTTGTAGACTATCTGTGCGTGCCTCAGGACACATTCATGAATTATCGAAATTTCCGCGTATTAACAGTACAAGAGATCGTAGATCAGCATGGACTGCACGGGTTATTGGGTGAACGCGCACGTATACCTGATCACAGTGCTCTAATGACCGAGTTTAATTGCCGTTATTCGCATGAATGGAATGAAATCAATACTACGGATGGGCTCAGTGGCATACGATTCAAATTAAAAAGAATTCCTTCAGATTTTATGGATAGTGAACTTGCCAGAACTGCTATTATGAATGTTATCACCAATATAGAATCAGCACGAGATACACAGACTGAAATTGATGGTATTTACCAGAAACTATGTGACAGTATATCGGATGAAATGTTACGGAGCATTCCCAAGTATAATGTGTCCCGTAGAACTCAAAAACGGTGTAAGCACGGAAAACCGTATTGGAATGAAGGTCTACAAGAGCTCTGGGATATATTGCGTCGGAAAGAACGAACATTTTTAAAGTGTACAGGCCCTAATCAACAACGATCTCGGCTTAGAAATGAGTATACCACTTCACGGAACGCTTTTGACACACTTTTAAGACAATCGGAACGTGCGTATAGGCTGTCGCAGACGATTGATATAGAGGAAATGTCAACTAGGGATCCGAATGCATTTTGGAGAAAGATAAAGCAACTAGGTCCTAGGTCGGACAAATCGATACCGGTGGAAATTATCGAGAAAGGTGTATTTAACCGGAATGAAAGTGTAGTGTTTGAGCGGTGGAAACAGAACTTTAGAAATCTATACAATCGTGACGATGACAGCGATTTCGACGATGAACACTATAATCGAGCTAAAATACACAAACACGTAATCGAAATGAACATTCAAGATCCGTTATACACGTCAAATGAACAAATGAACTGTAATATTACGATAGATGAAATAACTGGTATAATAATGCGTGCACAATCAGGCTCAGCTTGTGGAATCGACAAAATACCATACGATGTTCTGAAATACCCGCTAGTGATCACAGTGCTGCATAAACTGTTTCAGTTTATATTTGACACCAGCTTAATACCATCAATATGGAGAAAGGCTAGTATCTGCCCAATTTTAAAGGATCAGACGTCAGACAGACGGGTACCGTTAAACTATCGTGGTATTAGTTTATTGTCGTGCATCAGTAAGCTGTATAGCTCGCTCATTAACAAAAGGCTGACACACTATTTAGAAAGCAATGAGTTACTGGCAGACGAACATAATGGATTCAGGGCAAAACGGTCGTGCGAAGATCATGTGTTCGTGTGTAATAGTATAATAAGGAATAATAGTTCCGTGCACACAGCATTCATAGACCTAAAGAAATGTTTCGACTTTATAGACCGCGACATGTTATACAAATTACTGCTGAACAATATTGATGGAAAACTATATAGCTCGATCAAAAACATATATACAAGTGCTACAAGTTCTAAACAACAAGCTTACAGAGTGCAGTCATTCTCAAAGATATTAACAAAATAATGTTTGATTTTTTATGGGATTCAAAACCGGACAAAATTGCTCGAAATATTATAATACAGGAGTATGAGAATGGTGGACTAAGAATGATAGACATAGAATCTTTTATAACTTCTTTGAAAATAAATTGGATTAAACGTTTGTTAAACTCTACTAATGCAAAATGAAAACACATATATAATAAACAGCTAGAATCCTTCGGAGGAACACTTTTATTTAGAAGCAATATAAATGAAAAAACATGCGAACACTTAAATATAAAATCATGCTTTCTAAAGGAAATGAAATAACCATGGTCAAAAGCCAATTTTGATAAAAATAAAATATCCATCTCTAAACAATTGTTATGGAATAATGAAAACATTAAGGATTCAAGAAAGAAATACCTTCTTTTATAATGATTGGTTTAATAATGGAGTGCAATTCATTGAACATGTGTACGATTTTCGAAATAAAACGTTTTACAATTTTCAAGTTTTTTCCGGACTTTATAATGCAAAAACCAGCGATTACCTTAAATACCATACATTAATAAACAACATACCAAAGAAATGGAAAGAGGATATGAAAAATGAAAATATGATGTATAACCCACCAGCGCTATTACTTGATAAAATTCACACAATAATGAAAGTGAATAAATTTATTTATGATATTTTGATAAAACAAAGAACACCCGCAAAAAGAAAAAATCACTGCAAATGGGAATATGAAATTGAAAATTTTAATCCAAACTGGGATGAAATATACACAAATTATTCTAAATATACAATTGACACAAAATTACGTGCATTTCAATACAAATACATAATGAGAATTATACCTAACAACTCATTTCTGTTCAAATGTAAAATTATAGCTTCCAATCTCTGCCAATTTTGTAACATGTACACTGATACAAATAGACATATGTTTTGGAACTGTATTATAGTACAAGCATTTTGGACAGACTTACAGAACTTTCTGAGCAATATATTTAACAATGTGTCAAATTTAACGTATACAAATATTTCGTTTCTAAACTTTACCTCTGGCAGTAAAAGAATGTCAGAAAATATTAATTATATTATCTTGCTAGCAAAATATTTCATTTTCAAATGTAAATGTGCAAGCTTATTACGTTGATAGAATGCAGACCATATGTTTTATGGAAACTAAATATAGAAGAGACCATTTCATTTATGAAATGAAGCAATCGTAAATTTGAAATCCAATGGAGAGATTTTCTCAATTCCACTAACACTACTAGTGAACATGCCTAGTTTTAACTTATGTTGTTTTAATTAGGAATCCTTTCCGTAACACACAAACAAAATTCATTTAACAATTGTTAAAATCCAAATTCAGTCTCGTTGAACAACAATTGATGGAATAGTTAGTCTTAAGCTTATTTATTAAAAAGCAAACTTTTGTATTATACCATTGTGTACAATTGTTGTTTGTGTATATAACTATGTAATATGTACAATTGTTTGAATAAAAAACATCGAAATTCAAAAAAAAACGTATCGTGCGCTCCCTTTTTATCTGGACGGATATGTAGTCCAGTGGTAACACGCTGGACTGGTAATCCAGGGATCGCAGGTTCGATCCCCCGTCTGACACTAATAAAATTAACAGCCTTTCAGATGGGATGCTAAACCGAGGTCTCGTGTTGGTGCTTTACACCGTACACGTAACAGAACCAGTGGAGATTCTGGAATGGGTCTCTGTCTGTATAATGCACTATCCTCCAAAATCTAAAAAAACTAATCTCTTCAGGAGGCGTCGCTCATATGGGCAACCGGTAGCGACGATAAATAAACGTAAAACACACACGCGCTCCATTTCACTGTCATTTGCGATAATAGTTGACTGTAGCGCCGAATATATGGCGACATCACCTGTATGTATTGCCTTTAAAATATTGCAATCGTTTGCTACGGCGTGACATTCACATGACACCGGTAACACAAACAAAGACACAAGAATCTACGAGAAAACTTTGAATAATAATTGAAATATAAACATGATCTCTTTTGTACAGAATTGTTTGGTGTGGGGGTGCAATGGATTGCGCTCGTACGATGTATATCGAGTTAATGCATTTCATGAAAACAAAAACAACTATAAAATGTAAAATATGACATACACGTATTTCGTGAAAATACTATGTTCTACACAACCCGCTTAAAGCTATATTACGTCACAAAGACTTGCGTTTTCACCGATGTATTGTCGCTTTAAACATTCACCAATAGTATCACGACCTCGTGACTGTTCTAAATTGCTAGGATCAGTCCAACACATAACATTACCTAAGTATCCATGTTCATACCTTCAACTTGGTATGTGTACACATATTGAGCTCTCATGTAATGTATATCGTGTTTTAAAGGCAGTGAACGAAATGCTACAGCTACTAATCTACACGCGTGTAGCTTGTGTTAATAATTCGGAAATTACACAATAATTATAGTTAAAAGGGGTTCGACATCCCATCGAGAGTAGCATAATCACGGACCAACTGCCTTACATAGGCTACAAACAATATTAAATTTTTAAAAATTTAAAATATTAATTTTTTTTTTTATAGTTATTATGATTTATCATAACAATACTCAAATATACTGACACCAACAAGAAACTGTGCGCTTGCCTCAGAGGTAAAATCGATATCCTTTTACAATAAAATATAGACAAATTTGGTATAAAACTGTGCAAAATATTGTGTAAATTAGTGCAAGTGTGAAGAATTATTTTCTTCACTCCTGATAGTAAAATCCATAATTCTAGAATTTGTAGCGAAAAAGTAACGCTCAATATAAAAGTGCACCGGTTTTTATGGTGTCAGCATTGTTCCTAGGAATCCGTTAGACAATGATTTTCTGGAAGCTGATCATAATAGCAAAATAATAGTTCATACTATAAATGAGAATAGCTTTGCTCAAGGAAATTATCAGGAGCTTACTGAAAAATTCCCATTGCACATACGAATGGTGTTGTACTTTGCCACGATAACTTGTTGTGTATATTGTATGTATTGTACAACGATGAGACTGAAATAAATAATAAATATACGAATGATCAATGTGTGAATTGACAGAAAGTATCACGATTGTAATTAATGATATATGTTTTATCTGTAGACAGATTATTATTGTCGTCCATAACATGACATACTGGATCTCATTTTACGCACAGGGATTCGGCACGTTTGGGGGTACTAGTATATATATTTAAGTACAGGGATTCTACTCTGTGGGATGTCAGAGTTCGCATCGATCAGTAAAATGGCCATATCTGAAACAATTTTGTACAAAGCTGTCCAAATATAACGCCTATCCCGAGTCTTTATATTGTTCTTCAAATAAAACACAACTTTAAGCTGCATGCATGTATACTTTGCAAACAATTGCCACATACATTGGCCATACAGGTCACATTCCATACTAGGACACGGGTTCTGTCAGCAACAAAAAAAAATCTTCGACGGGAGAGTTTTAACTGTGAATAACATTATCAATAAATGTGTTTCCACTAACCTGTAGTTTATTCGGCAAAAATGTACGTCAAAAAGAGATTTCGTAGCATTTTCAATTTGTTTTGAAAAATTCTAAAGCGGCGCAATCCACGTTGAAACGAGCGTTCTGATTGGATTATGATTGTTCTTCATATATAAAAAAACATCTTGTTACATTCTAATAATCCAATCAGAACGCTCGTTTCAACGCTCGTTTCAACGCGAATTGCGCCGCTTTAGAATTTTTCAAAACAAATTGAAAATGCTACGAAATCTCTTTTTGACGTAAATTTTTGCCGAATAAACATACAGGTTAGTGGAAACACATTTTATTGATAATGTTATTCACAGTTAAAACTCTCCCGGCGAAGATTTTTTTTTGTTGCTGACAGAACCCGTGTCCTAGTATGGAAATGTGACCTGCTATGGCCAATGTATGTGGCAATTGTTTGCAAAGTATACATGCATGCAGCTTAAAGTTGTGTTTTATTTGAAGAACAATATAAAGACTCGGGATAGGCGTTATATTTGGACAGCTTTGTACAAACTTGTTTCAGATATGGCCATTTTACTGATCGATGCGAAATCTGACATCCCACAGAGTAGAATCCCTGTACTTAAATATATATACTAGTACCCCCAAACGTGCCGAATCCCTGTGATTTTACGTATCATTTCAGCATGCAGACATAATCTGTCCTATCGGAGGCACGTTTGAGAAGCAACACATATTTTGATTGGCATGCCATCTTAGTTGTATCGATTAGACAGAATGGTGATATATATAGGTGACATGTTCTTATTGTAAGTAAACATCAATGTTGTAAAGCGAGTGGAAATCAGATAGCAACACCTTATGGTAGACATTCAACTGCAGTAGAGTAATAACATTGATTGCGGTACGGTTCTACAAGACACACTGACACGATCAATCACTGTCTCTGTTGCGATATGTAAATTAGAATAGCAGACGTACTGGAGACAGACTCTAGACTGATCTGTTGTCCAGTGATTAACAAGTTGGATTGGTAATCCAGGGATCGCAGGTTCGATCCCCCGTCTGACACTAATAAAATTAACAGTCTTTCAGATGGGACTTTAAACCGAGGTCTCATGTCGGTGCTGTACACCGTGCACACAAAAGAACCAGAAGAGACTCTGTATCATTGCACTATCCTCCAAAAATCGAATATGACTAATCCCTTCAGGAGGCGTCGCTCATATTGGCAACCGGTAGCGACGATAAATAAACGCAACACACATACACTACTGGAGACATTTAGGATTTAACATTAGTGGTGATTTCATACCATATTATATGAAACGAGTTTAGGTATTTTGCTATTAAGCGAGCGTTTTGGTGAGCTAAATAGCAAACTTCCAATAAGAGTTTCATAAAATACGGAATGAAATCACCACGAGTGTAAGATCCTTTTTATATCACATTACCATAGTAACAACAAGTACACAGTTACAACAAGCATGCATTTGATGAACAAAATAATGTTTGCCAGTATATGTTTTAGCCTTATCACAGTATCGCATTCTTGCGCCGTTGTAAATAGTCCCTGATAAATCGAACAACTCCATGCAAATAATCGACACCATATATTTAATCACTGTATCCCGCTAACACGCACGCACACACGCACTGTTCAAGTCTACATTGATCCCCTATACATACATATATATAATATATATATACACTATACATGTATATAAAAACATCAGTTGATTAAATATAGAATAGTCGTTAGCAATAATGAGTATGTACATAATGTATGTAATATACAACGTTGATACTGTCATGGTATGTACTTATCTGGGTCCGCCTCCGTGTATACCACTGTAACCTATCATCACTGATGGTCACGGGTTCGAGCCCCGCTCAGGCCGTGTCTCATTTATATGAAAAAGTTGGCTGTTTCTTACGGAGGTTGGTGCACCCAAGTACTGGTTAACCGCTGGAGCCTGTCCAGGAAAGGTGTTGTTAGGTAAACTGCCCGCCGACGATATAGCCCAAAATGGTGTTGATGCAGACGTAAAACCCGAAATATAACATAACATAACTTATCTGTATATATATTATGTCATATGAAATGATGAGGAATAATAAAACAATAAAAAAGAAAAAACAAAAATGAAAGCGGTCACGCCGTGCAGATTTAAGCTCTATTTACATTGATTAGAATGCAAGGTGAGGTGAAGCTGCATGACGCATTTCTCACATCTACCTAATTGCTTCCAATATATTTTATATGCAGTTTACATTGATAGTTTGCCATCGATTCATAAGATTAAACTCTATTATTGGCCCGCTCTTGTTCTTGGTGTTTATCAACGGTATCGTCGACGACATAGGTTCACAAGTACACCTCTTTGCTGACGATACCAGTTTACATATAATTGTTGATTATCCTATTTCTGCTGCAGAAACTCTACAATCCGACATTGATAAGATATTAAATTGGGCCGACAAATGGTTAGTCAGGTTTATCCTTCCAAATCAGAAAATATGACAATTTTATGTAACACGCTTAAGCAATTTCATCCACCTATATTAATGCACGATCAACCTATCACTCTAGTAACTGGTCACAAACATCTCGGTGTCCACCTTTCTGAAAATTGGGCCATTGTTCTTGGCATTCACATATGAATTATATCAAAGAGCGGGCACGGAAGAGAATATATATCATGTGAAAACTAGATAGAAGATCATTAGAAGTCATATACAATGCAGGTATTTTTCAGCAGACCTCCTATGGTTGTAAAACAACACATACATTGCCTATTAAATACATGGTAAAAGTGAAAACATAGAATCTGTTCATTTATATTTCCAATCTTTCATTTCTTCTGATACCACATTCACTGTGAAGAGTTATTCAAATCAAACTGGAACACAGCGGTAATATCCAATAAGTAATGATTCGCATAGCCAGTGCTCCCGTGTGAATAACGTTACTGTGTTCACATTTATATAAATAATACAGTATTCCAACCTTCAGTTAGCAATGACCTGAACTCTTATACAACATCTTTTCTACACATCAGCTAGTCTGAAGTCTTTTCAAGTCACATAATTTCTCAAAAAACACAAATACTATACACTGTCTGTCATGAAAATGCATTTATACCAAAAGGAAAAATGAACTATAATAGTTATTGGGACTACATTCGATGTGTACCTCTGATGCACTTCTGCCTATTTACGTACATACAACCTTATTGAATACACTGACGTGGTTTACATCAACTGTATACACTATGGTCAATAGGAACTCCACACAATTCAACAGGAAGCTTCCTGTAATGCTTCTGGGTTTACCACATTTGTATCGTTTCACGAACTCTATAGAGAAGTTCCACCGGAATCCCTTGAGAGTGGAAGACATAATCATAAACTAAGTATGCTCTTCAAGAACTACATAACTCTTGATTATCGTTCATTTCTATTCACTTGACTACGTACCACCAGCCATAGAATTACTGTAAACCTAGGACACATATATTTAAGCAGATGCGAAATACCTCAACAGTCTGAGGATCAATAAATTCATTCATACTCGGCGCATTCGTTTTGCCGACGTTGGAACAGTTGCCTAATCTGAAACATAAACACATTGATAACTTTCGCATTATACATTCTTATATAGATTGATATATTCTATATCAACTATAGGTATGTGTATATAACCCCAGATTAGTAATGTGCCCATTATATATGTAACCCAAGTCATATTTAATTGTATTAAATAATTATTGATGGTACCTAATTATATTCCATAACCCCGCTGCAAGCGTACCACCCAATAGTTTTCTCTATATGGCCTAATACAATCACTGGTCTGAGTTATATTATATATAGTAAGGTCCATATTATGTTATTATATGCTGCATTACTATTGTGTCTATAGAATTAGGGGTGAGAGATAGTGAGTGATGATCAGATCAGATGTGTGAATACGTGAACTCTTAACATATGTTCCATTAACTCTTTCAACCCCAAGTAACTGACATGGACTGGTGCATGCTATTTTTAGACCAATAAATTAATAAGAAAATTACCTTTGGACCAGTTCATTTATCAAAATGGGTAATTTTATCTAAAAATAGTAATAATTATTACTGGCAAAAAAGTGCAGGTCCTGATGAGACGGCTCGTTACGAGCCGGCTCATCTGGATCTACACTTTTCATAAGCCTATTTAGAGGCCTGTGGGGTTGAAAGGGTTAATGTATGTTCCATTAATGTCAAACCCCTTGCGGGGACCTAGACCAGTTTTCCTGGGCAGGCTTAGCCGACCTAAGTGGTTAACCAGTACTAAGCAGTGTGTGAGGTGCCTTGCTCAATGACACTACATACGTCTACATAACTAATGATGTGCACTTCCCGCTAACCTATCCTTACATCTAAAATACATCTAAATTAAACAATGTTAGTGAATGTCATCAAGACTCTGGTAATGTGTGCTTTTGATATTCATATTTTAAGTTGTAAATATGTATATTTGCAATGATTGAAATGTGTGATGAGTACCATTATTTGGAAAGAATGTTTATGTTTTTATTCTTTTTATTACATGCTTTCTTTGCCCTCATCTCTGGGAACAAATACATATATGGATTAAACCGAGCTTGGGCTGGTTGATAACAAACCCTGGTGGCAATAATATATGTAATATAATATATGTAATATAATGTAACGTTCTCAAAGATGGGTGCTGTGTAACCCAGGTGAGAAAAACATGCAGCCAGTCCTCCGAGTCTCGAACCCGGAATATCTCGCTTACAGGGCGATTGCTATACGGACTGAGCTAACCGGGCTGCCTACATATCGCCTCACATATTGAGTTAATATACACACCGTTACATAATATTATACAACCTCATACTTCGGGATATTGATACATTCAATATAATTGTTAAACTTCAAGGAAAGGGGTTGGAATAAGTTACTATGTAACTTCCCCCCAATCCTATATGTGCTGTTGCAACTATTCCTATGTTATGTACCATTCTAGAATACAATATTGTTTAAAGCGACACTACATGAATGAAAACGCACATTTCTGCAGAATGTAATTTCCTATTATATGGTATAATTCCCCCCAAATATTTGCCCCAAAATCTAAGTATTTCATCTAATAAACAAGCGTCGTATTCGCGGCTTGTTGACATAACACAATGATGTAAATATGGTCGACATCCATGCGTGTATATTGAACAACACGATTTATGGTACATATTTACCGCTATATTTCACAGTTTATTTGTAGACTAATCTTAGTTAAATGATCTCTAAACGATAGTATCACTCGTTAAGTATCGACTCTAATGACAAACAAACGTCAATTCAGGAGCATAGATGACCGTTATATGAAATCCTAATTTCACCTTTGAAAGTTTGTAGATCACAAAAACAACACTGTTTATTGGTAGGGTTCGAATATATTCGGAAGAATTTGTAGTAGCAAAGCATTTATACGTGAACAAATGCATTTGTTTGCTTTTTTGCGATGTAATGTCGCTTTATACTAATTGTTAAACTTTACAACAAGTACTATTTTTCGTCCATATATACTGACACCATAAAAACTACACTTTTATATTGAGCGTTACATTTTCCTTGCACATTTTAGAATTATGTATCTTACTATCAGTGAGGAAAATAATCTTTCACACATTGCACTAATTTACCCAATATTTCGCACATTTTGAACCCACATTTGCCTTTATTGATTTTTAAAAGGATATAAATTTTACCTCTAAGGCAAATGCACTGTTTCCTTTTGGTGTCAGTATACATACCAAATTATCCAAACACTGTATTATTGATATTTTTAAGTTTTTATATGCAATAAACCCACATATATTCAAATATAAGAAGACTGTTTTCCTGGATTCCAAACAGACGCAACAAATCGCCCGCCAACTTCATCTTTGCATAATATGTCGTCTGTGATTTCTGCTCAACATTAACTACAATACAAACCATTGCAATAGTTCAGTCACGGGTGATTAGTTTATAATCACATGCAATTACTGATATGAATTGATGCATTTGAACATGTAGCTAGCGGAAGACGGATCTGTAGTCCAGTGGTTAACACGTTGGACTGGTAATCCAGGGATTGCCGGTTCGATCCCCCGTCCGACCCTAAGAAAATTAAGTCTTTCAGATGGGACTGTAAACCGAGGTCTCCTGTCGGTGCTATACACCGTGCACGTAAAAGAACCAGAGGAGACTCTGGAATGGGTCTCTGTCTGTATCATTGCACTATCCTCCAAAATCTAAAATGCTTAATCTCTTCAGGAGGCGTCGCACATATGGGCAACCGGTAGCGACGATAAATAAACGTAAAACACACACACTCCCTCGTGGCGATGGATTTCATCAGGAATGGGGTATCTCCAGTGATTAATATAAGTTGTTCGCACTTGTTTCGAGCTAAAATAAATGTGTATAAACTAACCGCAAATGAAACACACTCTAAGTCTCTTATGAAAAATGTATAGGATTTCAACACACATGGGTGAGAAATTGATAGATCATAATTTAACCGGAATTCAAATACAACGTTGAAAATTGGTTGCTCATTTTGTAACATAGATCCAAATTATAAATTATGTAGTACATGTCTATGATCGTATTCAGGGATACACTATGTGCTGAAACACTGGCAGATAACAGAAGAAAAATATGCTTGAATCATCTATACACCGTGCACGTAAAAGAACCAGAGGAGACTCTGGAATGGGTCTCTTTCTGTATCATTGCACCAACAATCTAAAATGACTAATATCTTCAGGAGGCGTAGCACATATGGACAACCGGTAGCGACGATAAATAAACATAAACCACACATTGTAGCTAGCGATAGACGGATCTGTGGTCCAGTGGTCAATACATTGGACTGGTAATCCAGGGATCGCAGGTTCGATCACCCGTCTGACCCTAGTAATATTAACGGCCTTTCAGAGGGGACTGTCACTTTAAATCGAGGTCTCGTGTCGGTGCTGTACACTGTGCACGTAAAAGAACAAGAGGAGACTCTGGAATGGGTATCGGTCTGTATCATTGCACCATCATCCCAACATCGAAAATGACTAATCTCTTCAGGAGGCATCGCTCATATGGGCAACCGGTAACGACGATAAATAAACGTAAAACACATACACATGTAGCTAGCGACAGACGGATATGTAATCAGTGGTTAACACGTTGGACTGGTAATCCAGGGGTTGCAAGATCGACCCCCGTCTGACTCTTAAGAAAATTAACAATCTTTCAGATGGGACTGTCACTTTAAACCGAGGTCTCGTGTCGGTGCTGTACACCGTGCAGGTAAAAGAACCAGAAGAGACTCTGGAATGGGTCTATGTCTGTATCATTGCACCATCCTCCAAAAATCTAAAATATCTAATCTCTTCAGGAGGCGTCGCTCACATGGGTAAGTGGTAGCGACGATGAATAAACGTAAGAAAAACAAAATGTAGCCAGCGAAACAGATTGTGTAGCAGACAAACAAGGTACATCACAAGCAGGTCTGTGCAGATATGTAAGCACTCTTGCAAATTCGATCTTTATATTGTTAGTAATAATTATACTGCAGGTAACCATATACCTATTTCATTGACTATTTGGTGTTACACTGTTGTCTAGTTGGTGTTACACTGTTGTCTAGTTGGTGTTACACTGTTGTCTAGTTGGTGTTACACTGTTGTCTAGTTGGTGTTGCGCTGTTGTCTAGTTGGTGTTACACTGTTGTCTAGTTGGTGTTACACTGTTGTCTAGTTGGTGTTACACTGTTGTCTAGTTGGTGCTACACTGTTGTCTAGTTGGTGCTACACTGTTGTCTAGTTGGTGTTACACTGTTGTCTAGTTTTGTTACACTGTTGTCTAGTTGGTGTTACACTGTTGTCTAGTTGGTGTTACACTGTTGTCTAGTTGGTGTTACACTGTTGTCTAGTTGGTGTTACGCTGTTGTCTAGTTGATGTTACGCTGTTGTACGGTAGCTACACTGTTGTCTAGTTGGTGTACGCGTTGTACGGTAGCTACACTGTTGTCTAGTTGGTGTTACGCTGTTGTCTAGTTGGTGTTACACTGTTGTACGGTAGCTACACTGTTGTCTAGTTGGTGTTACAATGTTGTCTAGTTGGTGTTACGCTGTTGTCTAGTTGGTGTTACACTGTTGTCAAGTTGGCGTTACGCTGTTGTCTAGTTGGTGTTACACTGTTGTCTAGTTGGTGTTACACTGTTGTCTAGTTGGTGTTACACTATTGTCTAATTGATGTTACAATGTTGTCTAGTTGGTGTTACACTGTTGTCTAGTTGGTGTTGCACTGTTGTCTAGTTGGTGCTACACTGTTGTCTAGTTGGTGTTACACTGTTGTCTAGTTGGTGCTACACTGTTGTCTAGTTGGTGCTACACTGTTGTCTAGTTGGTGTTACACTGTTGTCTAGTTGGTGTTACACTGTTGTCTAGTTGGTGCTACACTATTGTCTAGTTGGTGTTACACTGTTGTCTAGTTGGTGTTACACTGTTGTCTAGTTGGTGTTACACTGTTGTCTAGTTGGTGCTACACTGTTGTCTAGTTGGTGCTACACTGTTGTCTAGTTGGTGCTACACTGTTGTCTAGTTGGTGCTACACTGTTTTCTAGTTGGTGTTACACTGTTGTCTAGTTGGTGTTGTCTAGTCGGTAGCTACATACTTACTGTGTGCATTCCAGCTTACGTTGCCCTGTGTCTATGTGCTGGACTAGCCTATTGACATTGAATAGATACGTATCAGACTATACTGTTGTACGGTAGTGCATCCCAGCTTACGTTGCCCTGTGTATGTGGGCTGGACTAGCTTATTGACATTGAATAGATACGTATCAGACGTCTTTATAATGGAATAATCATTGGAAAAGCCATAGAAGATCGTATTTCGGATAGTGACATTAATCTACACTTGCTTCTGGGCAACAAGCGACACTGCTTTCCTAATTGGAACCAATTTATGTTTATCTCACGTAACGCACATACAGTGTGGGTTATGGGTAGTGACGTATAACAGTTACATTATTTAACTGGTACCTTTCGATGAAAGATAATCGGACCGCTTCAGCGGTCGAGTGGTTAAGGTCGTTGACGTGTATACTACTGAAACATATCATCACTGATGGTCACTGGTTCGTGCCCCGCTACTGGTTAACTGCTGGAGCCTGTCCAGGAATGGTGTTGTTAGGTATATTGCCCGTCGCTCAAATGGGCAACCGATAGCGACGATAAATAAACATAAATAATATAAAAAAGATAATCCCAATTGCTATTATCTATCAATAATAATGAAGATTAGTATAACATTTAAATACATGTATAGCCATATTATTTTTTATACACATTTATTTTAGCTGGATTGAGAATGGGTTCTAAGAATTTATATTAATCACTCTCGATACCTCATTCCTGATGTAATCCATCGCCACGAGGGAGACAGAAGAGGCAATGTGGAATTTAAATGCCTTGTCTAAAGACACAATCATAACTGCTACAACTGGGCGGCGCCAACTCCGGGCCGTTCGTACATGAAGCGAGCGAGCTACCACTGTCGTAGTGTGGTAGCACATTGCAATGACAATGCCTTGATCATGAATACAATTTGAGATTGCCACTAGAGTGGCACTTGATGACTTTACCCCTGACTGCCGGCAGCCATCCCATATATCTTATTGCTTCTGAATTCATTCTGCGCTCATTCATTTCTGTCAATTCTAAGCAATGTTTACACTTTATATACATGTATTATTTCCGCATATATTACTTTGTACTTTGAATAGCACGGATATGCACTATTCATGCTTTGTTTCGATGTTGATCCTCTCCTATATACTTATGTCGTGTGCACACATGTGTACTAGAGGACACGAAAAACAATAACTATATAAATACATTTTGGAATATTTTTAGTTGTTCAGTTTGTGTTTTGTAATAAAGATGTCGTTGATGAAATATTCGTATTTCGTTTTCATGTAATAATAGTCATATAATGTAGGCGTGCGTTTTTTATGTCCTCTAGTATATCAAGTAGGCGTGCGTTTTCTATGTCCTCTAGTATATAATGTAGGCGTGCGTTTTCTATGTCCTTTAGTATATAATGTAGGTGTGCGTTTTCTATGTCCTCTAGTATATAATGTAGGTGTGCGTTTTCTATGTCCTCTAGTATATAATGTAGGTGTGCGTTTTCTATGTCCTCTAGTATATAATGTAGGTGTGCGTTTTCTATGTCCTCTAGTATATAATGTAGGTGTGCGTTTTCTATGTCCTCTAGTATATAATGTAGGTGTGCGTTTTCTATGTCCTCTAGTATATAATGTAGGTGTGCGTTTCTAGTCTCTAGTATAATGTAGGTGTGCGTTTTCTATGTCCTCTAGTATTATGAGGTGTGCGTTCTATGTCTCTAGTAAAATTAGTGTGTTCTATGTCCTCTAGTAATGGTGTGCTTTTCTAGTCCTCTATATATGTAGTTTCTATTCTTATAATGTAGGTGCGTTTTCTATATCCTCTAGTATATGATGCAGGTGTGCGTTTTCTATGTCCTCTAGTATATAATGTAGGTGTGTGTTTTCTATGTCCTCTAGTATATAATGTAGGCGTGCGCTTTCTATGTCCTCTAGTATATAATGTAGGTGTGCGTTTTCTATGTCCTCTAGTATATAATGTAGGTGTACGTTTTCTATGTCCTCTAGTATATAATGTAGGTGTGCGTTTTCTATGTCCTCTAGTATATCAATACAATTTGAAATTTAAAAAATCGTATGTATTCTCGTCACATAATTTTAGTACAAATGTTAATTATTTATAAATAAATGCAGTCTTATGCATCAATAGACTAGAAGTATACATGCACCGGGTATTGTATCCACCTGTCTACATCCGACTGTCGCTGGCACAAATTCTTGTATGAGTGACAGTCGGAGACCGAACACACACTTAGACTACAGCAGCCCTCATAGCCCTCTAATCACCCAGTTATAATAAATACGATATGCCCAACTTATCACTTTTAGATGATGTTTATTTTAATCATCTGAAATACATTTATCTATTGATTGATTGGAAAAGCAGATAAGATATTGCAATACACGAATAATGTCACTTTTGTCAGATATGCAATGTAACTATACTCACACGAAAAAGAAAGTGTGCACTTGGTTAGAGGAATTTATTAAAACTTAAATATAGAAGCAATAAATAGTCAAATTTAGTATCAAAATATGAAAAAATGTATTGTACTTTTAATTGAAATTTGATAATTATCAGAACACTATGTTACGTGTGAATATAAGTATATAATTTGCCATCTAACCAAGTGCACACTTTCTTTTTCGTGTGAGTATATATTGATGCGTTGCTGTTCATAGACAGATCAATTAGGAGATATTACTGCTGACCAGACGTTGGTATTGATATAATATCACAGAACATCAAACATGTCAGTAGTGTGTGTGGTTAGCAAAGTAGATAGACAGATATTTGTGTTTTTGATACTCATCTGTCCGATATTACGAACACCGTACCGTCTCAACTACTTCCAGGTGCGAGGATCGAAACGCGGGTTGTATTGGTGAGAAGCGAGAGTTTGTGTACACTACCGAACATTTATGGAGTATTGATACGACCGTAGCAACATTAGAACGCTCCACTGCTTGTATGAATGCAAATGACATCTACCTTAATTTCAATGCGAGCATCTGATGACATGGTCGGTTCTTCCAATACAGTATGTGCGTGCTTTACGTTTATTTGTCGTCGCTACCGGTTGCCCATATGAGCGACGCCTCCTGAAGAGATTAGTCATTTTAGATTTTTGGAGGATAGTGCAATGATACAGAAATAGACCCATTCCTCTGGTTCTTTTACGTGCACGGTGTAACAGTATCGACACGATGCCTCGGATTTAAGTCACATCTGAAAAACTGTTAATATTATCAGGGTCAGACGAGTGATCGAATATGCGAGCATGGATTCGCAGTCCAACGTGTTAACCACTGGACTACAGGACCGTATGTCCAATACACTGTATATAATCCTTCAAATATATACCGACACCATAACAAACTGTGCCCTTTTATACTGAGCGTTACTCTTTTGTTACACATTTTAGTGAAGAGAATAATCCTGAACACATTGCACTAATTAACCCATTTTGATACCAACTTTGCTTATATGTTTTCTAAAAGGATATAAATTTCACCTCTAAGGCAAGTTCACGGTTTCATTTTTTTGGGTGTCAGTATAGGTTTGACAAGATTGTCAAGGTAGTGGTTTGTTGTCGCTTGGGATGTCAGCGGCATCATTAGTATTGACGATCAGTGTGCCACCGGTGACGGTCGCGACTATTCTAAATGTTGTTCCGGTAATCATTGCAGTCCGCCTCCGTGTTCGAGTGGTTACGGTCGCTGACTTGTATACATACCACTGTAACCTATCATCACTGATGGTCACGGTTTCGCGCCCCGCTCAGACAGTGTCTATTGATGTAAAAAAGTTGACAGTTTCTTACGGATGTTGTGCTAACCAGGAAAGTTATTGTTAGGTAAGCTGCTCGTCGCTCAAATGGACAACCGGTAGCGACGTTAAATAAACTTAAACATAGTAAACAAAGTCATTGTAACGGTGTATGTATGTATTTATGTATGTTCCATTAATGTTAAACCCCTTGCGGGGACCTTGACATGTGTTTCCTAGGCTTAGCCGATCCAAGCGGTTAACCAGTACTAAGCCATGTTTGTGAGGTGCCATGCTCAATGACACTACTAACGTGGCATGACCGATTATCGAACCCGGGATCGTTCGATTCCAAATCCGACGTTCTATATACCACTGGACCCACGGATACCACATACACAACGAGAGTGACCCGCAATATTACCCTGCAATCATGAAGTGTCGATATGTTGTGTTGCTGTTCACAACGACGGTCTAGGCTGTGCAGACATCGCATAATTGACTATTAATTATTTTACATACACTGAGTTCAGTAATCTCTTGTCTAGGAAATATCCCCTTGCAACGGATCTAACATCTTATTTCCAACAAATAACTACACCAAGAGACAATGTTGGCAGATAACAACCTTCTTGATATGACTACGAGACCGCATTAACGCAGTGGAGGCACCCATAAGAGAGTTAAAAACAAATAAAGTGAATGTTGTAATTAAATTAAAATCATGTTCGCTATTTAAGCACTCTCTTTAGTGCAGTAAAGTTAGATATACATGATGCGGTTGTGTAATGAAATTCGTAGTGTGCTCACAACGGTTTCCGACTCCATACAGCAACCAAATATTTCCCAATAGTTCTAGTTCCTGGAAGTCGTGATAGTGCAGTGGTAGCGTGTTCTATTCAGATGCGAAAGGCACGGGGTTCGAGTTCCTTTGGAGCCGTTACGATTGTTCCCTTAGGCAAGCCATTTAAATTCCACATGCCTCTTCTCTCTCCCTCGTGGTGATGGATTCCATCAGGAATTAGGTATCGAGCGTGATTAATATAATTTGTAAGAACTTGTTTCGCAATCAAGCTAACATATATTTGTATAAACTAATAGTTCTGTTCTTCTCTCTAGTCTCAGTGAGTGAGCATATTCTTTGAATGCTTGTTTCGATTAAATTCGACATTATAAAAAACCTTGTGCTTTCCTTAGAAGCTGTGCCTACATGTGAAGACTCAATGTGGATTTTCGAAAGAGAACACTCACATGACTTGTCAGCCTGAACCATAGGAAGAAGAAGCATGGCTGTCCGATTAGCGCAGTGGTTAGCACGCTCGCTTCTCACCAATGCAACTCGCGTTCGATCCTCGGACCGGGAAATATGTGAGATGGTACGGTGGTCGCCAGATCGGACAGGTGGGTTTTCTCCGGGTACTCCGGTTTCCTCCCACACTAATGACCATATATACGCTTTTAATATAAGTTGTTAAAACTTGATTCGCAATCGTTGTAAAATAAATAAAGTTTAAACTTTAAAATGTGTTGCATGTTGTAGATCTGCATTGGGGAACTCGTGACGTACCGGGGCGGGTCTGGCTATAATTAAAAGATCCAATTCACAATTTAAATTTACGAAAAGTTTAATTTTTATGTATTTATGAATTTAGTGTAAACACTGTCGTGACGTCATACTTTGTACTTGCAGTCCATTATTATTAATATTGGACTGCTGTCAAAAGGTTAGTGCATTATATTACATCCTATGTGTAAATAAACGAAATTAACAATTTTAATTAGTAGGATCTTGTTATATATTGTTATATTAGTGTGTTTTAAGTAAGATATAAGCCTCCAACGGATCCAATATGTAAAATATTGGTACTAACACGCGCGCGTCACACAGTTCAATATTTTACATATTGGATGTTTTCGGCTTATATCCCATATATAGTATAATGAAAGAAAAAGCACAAAATGAACACGTACAGTCAAACCTCTCCAGAGCAAACACCATCCGGATACACCCAATATTGGTTGTTGTAGAGAGGTTGCTGTTCTAGGGAGGTTCAACTTTTTGAAGTTTGGAAATGCGGGAATAGTCAGTTTCGACAGTTATAATTGCTCATACTGATTTGAATATAGAGTATACAGAATGGGGGTACTACTTTCATGATATGTACATACTGTTTTTTTTCAGCAAAATGTTTGTCTGTTCTTGGGAGGTTTTCTGCATCGCTGGGTGGGAAATTGACTGTCGTTGTGTGTTGTTGGGAGGTGTCGTTCATGAGAGGTGAAATTGTATTAACATGCAATGGGTGGGACTATAGGTGACGTTATAAAGAGGGCGTCGCTCATGGGAGGTGACGTTTGGGGAGGTGGGAGTGTATATGATAATGAGTCATAATATGTTGGATATATCATGCATATCATTACGGAACACAGCATTGGTAATTAAAACTTGCTTACAAAGAACGTATGATATGTCCGCATTAATTCAATAGTATACTATTTTATACTTCAAAAAACAAAGCAATATATGTCGCCTGCGTTTTGCAACACCTATGGCCTATTTCAACGCGCTCTGGTTATGGATGTTTAGGCAACAAGTTAAATCATAGCAAATAAAATTGGAAATACTAATTAATGATACAGGTATACTCAGAAATCCAGAAGATTGCAGATAGAAAAATTATACCTCCAAGAAAAAAATGGCGAAGTTCCCGGATGAAGTCACACACGTGACAAGGACGACACCAGTTCTGTAGTGCGCGTTATGCGTTATGGAAAATGACCTCCTCGCTAAAAACCGGTATCCGGCTGAGCGTATATACTGACACCCTGCGCGAACTGTAGTTACTACACTTTAAGCATTGTAGAAATTATAAACAAATTTACATTATACTATCGTAAATTGCGTTTGCATGCGGAAGTTATCGAGTCGTACAATTTCTTTAACATGATATAGAATGATTCCACTGTTAATCGGTCGCATCTAGATAAAAAACATTCTTATATTGCATAATGTTGGCCGCATTGATGTATTAAAGGTGATGGAACAGTTAGCAACAAACAGCCTGCGTCGATAAAAGCATTTCTATGTATATACTGACTACATATAACACAATGGAATGTACTAAAATGGCGGGTACCGGAAGTAGCCATCATACTTACAAAATGGCGGATCCCGGAAGTAGCCATCTTTAATTTTAAATTGGCTGATCCCGGAAGTAGCCATCATAATTATATAGCACAATATGCGACTTGTTGTACTATCAATTACTATCAATAGATTATTTCGTATGTTCAAGATAATATAACAACATGTAATCATATAATTCAATTCATGAATTTGTAAATAGATACTGCAGCGCTTATATTTGTAATAATACGGCCGTGGGATAGTAAATGGACGTTTGTTTATATAATGGATATATCCAGCACAATTCTGGTTCAGAATTCTAGTGTTAAGTGTGGCTCCAGATTCTAAACGATGCCGCTATTTGGATATGCACATGCGCAGTTCGAACACACACACCTGTCCAGACTGATGGGTGAACCAATGTTTCGAACTTTTCTCAACAGATCCGCCTATAGGCATACTTTATATATTTTTGTGACAAGCTGCGTAAACTTGGCTACGAACTGGTCCTAATCTGACACTAATCCAATATTTTATCGCAATGTCAACATTATTACAAAGACAAGCAATCTAGGCAATAACCCATGTAAGAGGGTATGTTTGCACAATTAGTATCTAGCCAGAATGACAGTTGTCTATATTTTTTAAAAATTGTTATGATCAAAAATTCTAAATGTATAATCTCTTCGAAAATAAATAGTAAGGTTGAAAAACGTTACTTATGAACTATGAGATTGAAGTCTCTATAAATAAATGACTCCATTATTCTATATACATTATGTACATCTAATAGAAATGTACAGGCTATCAAAATGGAGTGTGCTAGCAGTATGATACAGACTCACATCAGAGAAACAAGCCATCTACTTGCAGAGACTTGAAACCTCAGTACGCATCATAATTGCAAACCTTACAACTTACTTCGCTATTAACTTCCAGGCAGATACATATAAAACAACTAAACATCTAGATAGTGGATAGTTGTGATGAATGTTCGGATTTCAATCCATAGATAGAGTGCAAAAAGTTGTACAGTTTCCATTGCTATAGGGCCAACAAACTACGTCTAATTCTAGTAAAAACACGTTAAGGACATATCTGCAGACATTCCATAATTATTCTGGAGATTATACTGTATTCCATTTATGGCCTTAAAGCGAATTGTGGAATGGTACTGATTCTAGAATATTGTTCAAACCTATGCCTGTAAATGTCAATACTATGCAACTAATTAACGTGTAAATGGTCTAAGAGAATGTTGTAAATGGTCTAAGAGAATGTATGGTCACGTTAGTAATGTAATTAAGTTATATTTACGAATACAATATTAAAAAAGTAGCCGATTTCAAAAGTATAGACATTTTATATTCGGCTATATATATTCTAAGGTGGAATATACATAAATAGGCAGAAGTGCATCAAATGTAGTCCCAATAACTAATATAGTTCATTTTTCGTTTTTGTAAAAATGTATTTGTTTCATGACAGGCAGTGCATAGTTTTTGTGCTTTTTGAGCAATTATGTGAATTGAGAAGACTTCAGACTAGTTGATGTGTAGAACAGATGTGGTATAAGAATTCAGGCCATTGTAAACTGAAGGTTAGTATACTGTATTATTTGGAAGAGGAATACAGTGTGTTTACAAACACAGTGACGTTATTCACAGGTGACTGGCTATGCAAAACATTATAATTGGAAGAGGTTTGCTCTTTTACAGTTACAGAATGCAGAATATTTTATTGTCGTTAACCATATACAGTTTCTTGACACACATATACAGTATAACACATGATGTGATGATCAATCCACATAGCTTGATATTCAAAAACATTATACACAACACAAGTTCTAATATCCCAAATTTCTCTTACCGTATATTTAAAGCGACATTACATCACAAAAAGCACATAAAATGCATGTTTTCATGCATAAATGCATTGCTACTACAAAGTATTCTGAATACATTCGAACACTAACAGTTAATCAATAAACAGTGTTATTGTGGTCTAAACACTTATTAGTCTAAAGTAGGATTTCATATAACGGTCATCCACGTTCCTGAAGTGACGTTTGTTTGTCATTGGAGTCAATACTGTCGCTTAGAAATAATAATAATAATAACTAAGAATAGTCTACAAATAAATATGTATGGGCACAAATGTGAGATATAACGGTAAATATGTACCATAAATCTCGTTATTCGTGATACACAGGTTGTATTACGGATGTATGTCGACCATATTTACATTATTTTGTTATGTCAACAAACCGAGTATACGACGCTTGTTTATTAGTTATTAGTTAGTTTAAACATAATTTATTGCCAAATATATACAGCAAAAGGTTTGGGCCACAAGTGCTATACACATTATAAGTTATTAGTTACATTTGAATACCTCTTCAAAGTGGATGTGGTATCAGAAGAAATGAAAGATTGGAAATATAGATGAACAGACTGTATGTCTTACTATTTACTATGTATTTAATAGGCAATGTATTTGTTGTTTTACAACCTTCTAACAAATAATATTGACCACGTTAGGCTGGAGTGTCAATGTTTGAGCCACGCGTTCGAATTGGCCCCCTGGCCAAATTCTTAAATATTGGGTTAAATAGACTTGATTACACGTGTGATGTTCATAACAGTGAATTGCTCATGCTTTAGCTTCTGGAAATGAATGTTTACAAATTATTCTGCGAGCTAATTGTTGACCTCCTTGATATTTCATGCTGCCTGTGCCGGATATGCGAAGCTAAACGAATAGCTCCAGGCAACCATTTTGCAGCATGTGAATTCAAATATGCTAAACCTACTTGCAAATACCGAATCAAATAGATGGTCAACCACCTAGTTGCATGGTTTATTTCAATGATTGAGTAACTAAAGAAGCAAACACTGTTCCAGAGAATCTGAACATTATTATCAGTTTGATTATAACTGTGCACTGCCACCATATATCATATAATCTAAACAACTGTTCACTGCCACCATATATCATATAATCTAAACAACTGTGTACTGCCACCATATATCATATAATCTAAACAACTGTGCACTGCCACCATATATCATATAATCTAAACAACTGTGCACTGCCACCATATATCATATAATCTAAACAACTGTGCACTGCCACCATATATCAAATAAATCTAAATAACTGTGCACTGCCACCATATATCAAATAAATCTAAATAACTGTGCACTGCCACCATATATCATATAATCTAAACAACTGTGCACTGCCACCATATATCAAATCAATCTAAATAACTGTGCACTGCCACCACATATCAAATATATCTAAATAGCTGTGCACTGCCACCATACATCAAATACATCTAAATAACTGTGCACTGCCATCATATATCATATAATCTAAAAACTGTGCACTGCCACCATATATCAAATATATCTAAATAACTGTGCACTGCCACCATATTATCAATAAATCTAAATAACTGTGCACTGCCACCATATATCAAATACATCTAAATAACTGTGCACTGCCACCATACATCAAATACATCTAACTAACTGTGCACTGCCACCATATATCAACTACCTCTAAATAACTGTGCACTGCCACCATATATCAAATACATCTAAATAACTGTGCACTGCCACCATATATCAAATACATCTAAATAACTGTACACTGCCACCATATATCATATAATCTAAATAACTGTGCACTGCCACCATATATCAAATACATCTAAATAACTGTGCACTGCCACCATACATCAAATACATCTAACTAACTGTGCACTGCCACCATATATCAACTACCTCTAAATAACTGTGCACTGCCACCATATATCAAATACATCTAAATAACTGTGCACTGCCACCATATATCAAATACATCTAAATAACTGTACACTGCCACCATATATCATATAATCTAAATAACTGTGCACTGCCACCATATATCAAATACATCTAAATAACTGTGCACTGCCACCATACATCAAATACATCTAACTAACTGTGCACTGCCACCATATATCAACTACCTCTAAATAACTGTGCACTGACACCATATATCAAATACATCTAAATAACTGTGCACTGCCACCATATATCAAATACATCTAAATAACTGTGCACTGCCACCATATATCAACTACCTCTAAATAACTGTGCACTTCCACCATATATCAAATACATCTAAATAACTGTGCACTGCCACCATATATCAAATACATCTAAATAACTGTACACTGCCACCATATATCATATAATCTAAATAACTGTGCACTGCCACCATATATCAAATACATCTAAATAACTGTGCACTGCCACCATATATCAAATATATCTAAATAACTGTGCACTGCCACCATATTATCAAATAAATCTAAATAACTGTGCACTGCCACCATATATCACATCAATGCTGCCTGTGCTGGAAATGCGAAGCTAAGCGAATAGCTCCGGGCAACCATTTTGCAGCATGTGAATTCAATATACTAAACCTACTTGCAAATACCGAATCAAATAGGTGGTCAACCACCTAGTTGCATGGTTTATTTCAATGATTGAGCAACTAAAGAAGCAAACACTGTTGCAGAGAATCTGAACATTATTATCAGTTTGATTATAACTGTGCACTGTCACCATATATCAAATAAATCTAAATAGCTGTGCACTGCCACCATACATCAAATAAATCTAAATAACTGTGCACTGCCACCATACATCAAATACATCTAAATAACTGTGCACTGTCACTATATATCAAATAAATCTAAATAACTGTGCACTGCCACCATACATCAAATACATCTAAATAACTGTGCACTGTCACTATATATCAAATAAATCTAAATAACTGTGCACTGCCACCATACATCAAATACATCTAAATAACTGTGCACTGTCACTATATATCAAATAAATCTAAATAACTGTGCACTGCCACCATACATCAAATACATCTAAATAACTGCACTGCACATATATCAATAATCTAAAAACTGTGCACTGCCACCATACATCAAATACATCTAAATAACTGTGCACTGTCACCATATATCAAATAAATCTAAATAACTGTGCACTGCCACCATACATCAAATACATCTAAATAACTGTGCACTGTCACCATATATCAAATACATCTAAATAACTGTGCACTGCCACCATATATCAAATAAATCTAAATAACTGTGCACTGCCACCATATATAAAATAAATCTAAATAACTGTGCACTGCCACCATATATCAAATAAATCTAAATAACTGTGCACTGCCACCATATATCAAATAAATCTAAATAACTGTGCACTGCCACCATATATCAAATACATCTAAATAACTGTGCACTGCCACCATATATCAAATACATCTAAATAACTGTGCACTGCCACCATATATCAAATACATCTAAATAACTGTGCACTGTCACCATATATCAAATAAATCTAAATAACTGTGCACTGCCACCATATATCAAATAAATCTAAATAACTGTGCACTGCCACCATATACCAAATACATCTAAATAACTGTGCACTGTCACCATATATCAAATACATCTAAATAACTGTGCACAGCCACCATACATCAAATACATCTAAATAACTGTGCACTGCCACCATATATCAAATACATCTAAATAACTGTGCACTGTCACCATATATCAAATACATCTAAATAACTGTGCACTGCCACCATACATCAAATACATCTAAATAACTGTGCACTGCCACCATATATCAAATAAATCTAAATAACTGTGCACTGCCACCATATATCAAATAAATCTAAATAACTGTGCACTGCCACCATATATCAAAAAAATCTAAATAACTGTGCACTGCCGCCATACATCAAATACATCTAAATAACTGTGCACTGTCACCATATATCAAATACATCTAAATAACTGTGCACTGCCACCATACATCAAATAAATCTAAGTAACTGTGCACTGCCACAATATATCAAATACATCTAAATAACTGTGCACTGCCACCATACATCAAATACATCTAACTAACTGTGCACTGCCACCATATATCAACTACCTCTAAATAACTGTGCACTGCCACCATATATCAAATATATCTAAATAACTGTGCACTGCCACCATATTATCAAATAAATCTAAATAACGGTGCACTGCCACCATATATCAAATACATCTAAATAACTGTGCACTGCCACCATACATGAAATACATCTAACTATCTGTGCACTGCCACCATATATCAACTACCTCTAAATAACTGTGCACTGCCACCATATATCAAATACATCTAAATAACTGTGCACTGCCACCATATATCAAATACATCTAAATAACTGTACACTGCCACCATATATCATATAATCTAAATAACTGTGCACTGCCACCATATATCAAATACATCTAAATAACTGTGCACTGCCACCATGCATCAAATACATCTAAATAACTGTGCACTGCCACCATATATCAAATACATCTAAATAACTGTGCACTGCCACCATATATCAACTACCTCTAAATAACTGTGCACTGCCACCATATATCAAATACATCTAAATAACTGTGCACTGCCACCATATATCAAATACATCTAAATAACTGTACACTGCCACCATATATCATATAATCTAAATAACTGTGCACTGCCACCATATATCAAATACATCTAAATAACTGTGCACTGCCACCATATATCAAATATATCTAAATAACTGTGCACTGCCACCATATTATCAAATAAATCTAAATAACTGTGCACTGCCACCATATATCACATCAATGCTGCCTGTGCTGGAAATGCGAAGCTAAGCGAATAGCTCCGGGCAACCATTTTGCAGCATGTGAATTCAATATACTAAACCTACTTGCAAATACCGAATCAAATAGGTGGTCAACCACCTAGTTGCATGGTTTATTTCAATGATTGAGCAACTAAAGAAGCAAACACTGTTGCAGAGAATCTGAACATTATTATCAGTTTGATTATAACTGTGCACTGTCACCATATATCAAATAAATCTAAATAGCTGTGCACTGCCACCATACATCAAATAAATCTAAATAAATGTGCACTGCCACCATACATCAAATACATCTAAATAACTGTGCACTGCCACCATATATCAAATACATCTAAATAACTGTACACTGCCACCATATATCATATAATCTAAATAACTGTGCACTGCCACCATATATCAAATACATCTAAATAACTGTGCACTGCCACCATATATCAAATATATCTAAATAACTGTGCACTGCCACCATATTATCAAATAAATCTAAATAACTGTGCACTGCCACCATATATCACATCAATGTTGCCTGTGCTGGAAATGCGAAGCTAAGCGAATAGCTCCGGGCAACCATTTTGCAGCATGTGAATTCAATATACTAAACCTACTTGCAAATACCGAATCAAATAGGTGGTCAACCACCTAGTTGCATGGTTTATTTCAATGATTGAGCAACTAAAGAAGCAAACACTGTTGCAGAGAATCTGAACATTATTATCAGTTTGATTATAACTGTGCACTGTCACCATATATCAAATAAATCTAAATAGCTGTGCACTGCCACCATACATCAAATAAATCTAAATAACTGTGCACTGCCACTATACATCAAATACATCTAAATAACTGTGCACTGTCACCATATATCAAATAAATCTAAATAACTGTGCACTGCCACCATACATCAAATAAATCTAAATAACTGTGCACTGTCACTATATATCAAATAAATCTAAATAACTGTGCACTGCCACCATACATCAAATACATCTAAATAACTGTGCACTGTCACTATATATCAAATAAATCTAAATAACTGTGCACTGCCACCATACATCAAATACATCTAAATAACTGTGCACTGCCACCATATATCAAATACATCTAAATAACTGTGCACTGTCACCATATATCAAATAAATCTAAATAACTGTGCACTGCCACCATACATCAAATAAATCTAAATAACTGTGCACTGCCACCATATATCACATCAATACTGCCTGTGCTGGAAATGCGAAGCTAAGCGAATAGCTCCGGGCAACCATTTTGCAGCATGTGAATTCAATATACTAAACCTACTTGCAAATACCGAATCAAATAGGTGGTCAACCACCTAGTTGCATGGTTTATTTCAATGATTGAGCAACTAAAGAAGCAAACACTGTTGCAGAGAATCTGAACATTATTATCAGTTTGATTATAATTGTGCACTGTCACCATATATCAAATAAATCTAAATAACTGTGCACTGTCACCATATATCAAATAAATCTAAATAACTGTGCACTGCCACCATACATCAAATAAATCTAAATAACTGTGCACTGTCACTATATATCAAATAAATCTAAATAACTGTGCACTGCCACCATACATCAAATACATCTAAATAACTGTGCACTGTCACCATATATCAAATACATCTAAATAAATGTGCACTGTCACCATATATCAAATAAATCTAAATAACTGTGCACTGCCACCATATATCAAATAAATCTAAATAACTGTGCACTGCCACCATATATCAAATACATCTAAATAACTGTGCACTGTCACCATATATCAAATACATCTAAATAACTGTGCACTGCCACCATACATCAAATACATCTAAATAACTGTGCACTGCCACCATATATCAAATAAATCTAAATAACTGTGCACTGCCACCATATATCAAATAAATCTAAATAACTGTGCACTGCCACCATATATTAAAAAAATCTAAATAACTGTGCACTGCCACCATACATCAAATACATCTAAATAACTGTGCACTGTCACCATATATCAAATACATCTAAATAACTGTGCACTGCCACCATACATCAAATAAATCTAAATAACTGTGCACTGCCACCATATATCAAATACATCTAAATAACTGTGCACCTCCACCATACATCAAATACATCTAACTAACTGTGCACTGCCACCATATATCAACTACCTCTAAATAACTGTGCACTGCCATCATATATCATATAATCTAAATAACTGTGCACTGCCACCATATATCAAATATATCTAAATAACTGTGCACTGCCACCATATTATCAAATAAATCTAAATAACTGTGCACTGCCACCATATATCAAATACATCTAAATAACTGTGCACTGCCACCATACATCAAATACATCTAAATAACTGTGCACTGCCACCATACATCAAATACATCTAAATAACTGTGCACTGCCACCATATATCAACTACCTCTAAATAACTGTGCACTGCCACCATATATCAAATACATCTAAATAACTGTGCACTGCCACCATATATCAAATACATCTAAATAACTGTGCACTGCCACCATATATCAACTACCTCTAAATAACTGTGCACTGCCACCATATATCAAATACATCTAAATAACTGTGCACTGCCACCATATATCAAATATATCTAAATAACTGTGCACTGCCACCATATTATCAAATAAATCTAAATAACTGTGCACTGCCACCATATATCACATCAATGCTGCCTGTGCTGGAAATGCGAAGCTAAGCGAATAGCTCCGGGCAACCATTTTGCAGCATGTGAATTCAATATACTAAACCTACTTGCAAATACCGAATCAAATAGGTGGTCAACCACCTAGTTGCATGGTTTATTTCAATGATTGAGCAACTAAAGAAGCAAACACTGTTGCAGAGAATCTGAACATTATTATCAGTTTGATTATAACTGTGCACTGTCACCATATATCAAATAAATCTAAATAGCTGTGCACTGCCACCATACATCAAATAAATCTAAATAACTGTGCACTGCCACCATACATCAAATACATCTAAATAACTGTGCACTGCCACCATATATCAAATACATCTAAATAACTGTGCACTGCCACCATACATCAAATACATCTAAATAACTGTGCACTGTCACCATATATCAAATAAATCTAAATAACTGTGCACTGCCACCATATATCAAATAAATCTAAATAACTGTGCACTGCCACCATATATCAAATACATCTAAATAACTGTGCACTGTCACCATATATCAAATACATCTAAATAACTGTGCACTGCCACCATACATCAAATACATCTAAATAACTGTGCACTGCCACCATATATCAAATAAATCTAAATAACTGTGCACTGCCACCATATATCAAATAAATCTAAATAACTGTGCACTGCCACCATATATTAAAAAAATCTAAATAACTGTGCACTGCCACCATACATCAAATACATCTAAATAACTGTGCACTGTCACCATATATCAAATACATCTAAATAACTGTGCACTGCCACCATACATCAAATAAATCTAAATAACTGTGCACTGCCACCATATATCAAATACATCTAAATAACTGTGCACCTCCACCATACATCAAATACATCTAACTAACTGTGCACTGCCACCATATATCAACTACCTCTAAATAACTGTGCACTGCCATCATATATCATATAATCTAAATAACTGTGCACTGCCACCATATATCAAATATATCTAAATAACTGTGCACTGCCACCATATTATCAAATAAATCTAAATAACTGTGCACTGCCACCATATATCAAATACATCTAAATAACTGTGCACTGCCACCATACATCAAATACATCTAAATAACTGTGCACTGCCACCATGCATCAAATACATCTAACTAACTGTGCACTGCCACCATATATCAACTACCTCTAAATAACTGTGCACTGCCACCATATATCAAATACATCTAAATACTGTGCACTGCCCAATATATCAAATACATCTAAATAACTGTGCACTGCCACCATATATCAACTACCTCTAAATAACTGTGCACTGCCACCATATATCAAATACATCTAAATAACTGTGCACTGCCACCATATATCAAATAAATCTAAATAGCTGTGCACTGCCACCATACATCAAATAAATCTAAATAACTGTGCACTGCCACCATACATCAAATACATCTAAATAACTGTGCACTGCCACCATATATCAAATACATCTAAATAACTGTGCACTGTCACCATATAACAAATACATCTAAATAACTGTGCACTGCCACCATACATCAAATACATCTAAATAACTGTGCACTGCCACCATATATCAAATAAATCTAAATAACTGTGCACTGCCACCATATATCAAATAAATCTAAATAACTGTGCACTGCCACCATATATTAAAAAAATCTAAATAACTGTGCACTGCCACCATACATCAAATACATCTAAACAACTGTGCACTGTCACCATATATCAAATACATCTAAATAACTGTGCACTGCTACCATACATCAAATAAATCTAAATAACTGTGCACTGCCACCATATATCAAATACATCTAAATAACTGTGCACCTCCACCATACATCAAATACATCTAACTAACTGTGCACTGCCACCATATATCAACTACCTCTAAATAACTGTGCACTGCCATCATATATCATATAATCTAAATAACTGTGCACTGCCACCATATATCAAATATATCTAAATAACTGTGCACTGCCACCATATTATCAAATAAATCTAAATAACTGTGCACTGCCACCATATATCAAATACATCTAAATAACTGTGCACTGCCACCATACATCAAATACATCTAAATAACTGTGCACTGCCACCATGCATCAAATACATCTAACTAACTGTGCACTGCCACCATATATCAACTACCTCTAAATAACTGTGCACTGCCACCATATATCAAATACATCTAAATAACTGTGCACTGCCACCATATATCAAATACATCTAAATAACTGTGCACTGCCACCATATATCAAATACATCTAAATAACTGTGCACTGCCACCATATATCAAATACATCTAAATAACTGTGCACTGCCATCATATATCAAATATATCTAAATAACTGTGCACTGCCACCATATTATCAAATAAATCTAAATAACTGTGCACTGCCACCATATATCACATCAATGCTGCCTGTGCTGGAAATGCGAAGCTAAGCGAATAGCTCCGGGCAACCATTTTGCAGCATGTGAATTCAATATACTAAACCTACTTGCAAATACCGAATCAAATAGGTGGTCAACCACCTAGTTGCATGGTTTATTTCAATGATTGAGCAACTAAAGAAGCAAACACTGTTGCAGAGAATCTGAACATTATTATCAGTTTGATTATAACTGTGCACTGTCACCATATATCAAATAAATCTAAATAGCTGTGCACTGCCACCATACATCAAATAAATCTAAATAACTGTGCACTGCCACCATACATCAAATACATCTAAATAACTGTGCACTGCCACCATATATCAAATACATCTAAATAACTGTACACTGCCACCATATATCATATAATCTAAATAACTGTGCACTGCCACCATATATCAAATACATCTAAATAACTGTGCACTGCCACCATATATCAAATATATCTAAATAACTGTGCACTGCCACCATATTGTACGCGCCAACCGGGGTCAATCTAGTGAGCAGACGGAAGGACGGGACGTGGGCTGGACACAGCGGGTAATTGAGTCAAAGACGACAACGATGTTATGTTCTTTCTATCTTCTTTTACTCTATGGGCAACTGATACGCATAGACGTGACTGTTGACGATCACTTTACAATATTCGATATACAATATTCGATATACAATATGTGACATATAACATCACCAACTGGCAAAGAAACACGAATTATACATTAAATGACACTAAAATAGCAACGCACCACTGTTAAAACGTCGTCTGCTACGTTATACGGACAGGCAAGGATTCCTGGCTATTTCGGAGTGTTGGCGGCCAAGAATGACGTTCTGTCTCGTATTTATACTAACACACAATGCGACGTGTGGGATGTGGGTGCACACTGTGGAATCCACACATCGCAGTGCATGCGCGTGCCCCACGTGTCGCATGACGCTGCCCACCTGTCGCATTACGTCACACACAAATTTCGTAGTACCACAGGTACTCGCAACTACAAACTAAAATAGAACTGTTGTGTCAACTAAACACTGCATACATATCAATAACACACATAAACTTATAAAGAGGCTCCCCGGAGCTTACGTTTAGACAAATTCGCCACCTATGTATGCCACATACAAGCGATACGCTTTGTTTACAAAAGCAGTGTATAGAACACTGTCGCGTAGCGTCTAATGCACCGTGTACATTCAAGATGGCGGCATACATGCTAAACAAAATACAGCTGGATCTAAACTTCAAATTACACCCATTTGCATACATCAATCGCTTAACAGGAATATACAGTAACACGGATAGGATTAACTACACCCAAACAGAACAATGGTTGAGGATTATCATATCGAAACCATTGAGAATACACGAAACTGGACGTCATGTAAAATATGGCGGTAGATTCAACTGGCGTGATATTCGAAGGCGATCTGTTGTTCTGTTTGATTCAAAGAGCACCGGTCAAATTCCTATAGCGCTGCCAGTAAACATGCAGCACCACACTCCATGGAAATACACCTGGTGAACATAAAGCTCAGAGGGTAAGCTAACACCTAGGGTGTTACATTACCCCCCGGTTCCACATGCAGCAACTCCTGTTGCTGCGCTACACATAGCCGTTTTCACAGAAACCCATTCAGCGGGGTTTACCCTATAACACAATTAATACGTATTTCAGCCATCCCATAACAGTAATAAACATAAAGTGCACGCGGCAGTACCTTAAGGGCATTACTGACTAAATTTACACGCGGCAGTACCTTAACGGTATTGATTATACACATTGCACATTAGAACAATCACAATTTTCCTCAAACGGTTCACACGACTAGAATTTCACTGTCTATATGTCTATAATGTC
Source organism: Archivesica marissinica (assembly GCA_014843695.1). Taxonomy (NCBI): domain Eukaryota; kingdom Metazoa; phylum Mollusca; class Bivalvia; order Venerida; family Vesicomyidae; genus Archivesica; species Archivesica marissinica. The sequence continues at coordinate 39,228,938 of CM026387.1, forward strand.
CATCACACTAGTTAGCGAAAAGTCCATTCAAGCATTCCATATTTACAAGCATATTAGTGTCAGTTCACTTCATCCTGGGTACATATTATGCACGTATTTAGATATCAAACAATTACACCACACACCACGCACTAGGCCTAATGACGCCTCCTCAAAACCGTTTTGTCCTTTTTTCCGGGGATACCGGCTTCCTACCGTTATCTTTGTCAGTTAAGTGAGGCCGTTTCTCTGACGTTGCTGTCGTCTCCCTAGGTGGTCTGGCTGCAGAACGACGTTCGATGGCGGCCCTATCCGCCGCCCGCTCCAACGAGTCGGCCATCCTCGCCATGGTGCGCCCCATCTCTCGGTCATTCCTGCTGCTCCGATCCATCGCTTCCACTACCCTCGACAGTTTCTCCTCCAACACCTTCTCTAGGCTTGCTATGGCCAGGGACGTCGCTGTCGGTGGCGGTTTATCCCCTGGCCTATTTGCTGCCACAACGTCGGTCTGGCATGTTTTATCCACCAACGCCGGTGCTGGGTTCGATCCCTGCGCCTGCGTTGGACCTGGCGCCGGAGAGATCGCGTACGACTGTTCGCCCCACCCTAACAACTGGGCCTTGATGTCTACCACGGTCGGGGACATTAACTCCGTTGGCAACTCCGGTGTTCTCAGGATCCGGGCGGTTGTTGCACTGCCGTCCGCCGCATAACCGGGCAGCCCCACTGTTGGTGACAGCGGTGTGGAGTCCAATCCGGATGGTATGTACATGTCACCGAACGATGGCGAGTACGGCGAAAACCCGAGGTGGGTTGCTAGCCCCGTTGGTAGCCTCCTCGCGCGGAACGTTTCGGGGATTGCCGTCGACGTGACGTTGGCGACTACTGATGGTGGGTTGTTTACGGCTGGAACGTAGGTCCTCCCTCGGCAGCTCTCTCCGGAGTACCCAGGCTGGGATGGGTCATACTCTGGTACCGCCGCCTGCTGCTTACCCAAGATCTCCGTCAGCATCTGTGGCGTTACTTTCACACTGATCAAACCCGCCTCGTCCTGAACGTGGTCGCTTCTTGTTCCCTGCTCGATGCCGAGGTCTGCGTAACTTCCAAGGTCACCGGGCGCTGTATTCCCCTTGTTCATCGACTCCGCGGCGGTCGCCTCCCTGAAATCGACTCCCTCCAAAACAAGCATAGGAGTCGCGTTCTGGCCAAGAAATCTTCTAGGGTCTCCACCGGCGCGGTCTGCTTCAGACGCATGCCTCGAGTAGTTCGTTATGTGCTTCTCCAACGCGTCTCTCGTCGTGCAACGGAACATACATAGGGTACAGTAAAACGGAGCCTGATCTAGTGCTGTGTGGTCCTTATATACGTGCATGATCATCCGGTATCGCTCTGCCACATAAATACGATTCCGCTTCTCGCATTTCATACATACATGAAGTCGCCTCTTCATTCGTCTAGATTCCATGATAACCTGGAAAACACGAAGAATAGAATGGTGTCAACAGGCTGCACAACATTCGCCAAGGCGAAAGCTCACTAGTGGTCTCCCATGTCCGATATCTAGTCATCCCCCTCAGGTCCCCTCGCCCCATACAACAAGAGCCACTCTACAATCATTCTATCTACACATCTGCCCCGTCCTGCATAGGTGGGGACCTTCGGCGTTCATCCCCTAACTTCCTCGCCCACCTGGGCAAAGAACTGCCGTCATATCTCTTCAGCTTGTTGTGATGGGCCTGTCGTCTGCTGCCTCGTCCGTCAGTCTGCACCGTGAAGGTAACCGGCGACATCTTCCCGACCACAATGTAGGGCCCCTCGAACCTCCTCTCCAGCTTCGGTGTGATCCCAGGCTTCCTGGCCTCATGCAAGAGCCACACCGGATCCCCAATGTTGTACTCGTGAAAGGTGGACTTAATATCATATCGTTCCTTGCTCCTCCGCGCGTTCGCCTTGAGATACCTACGAGCAACATGATGAGCTTTTAACATGCGATCTCTAATCAACTGAGTGTGCTCTGCCTCAGTGACGGGACTGGTACTACTAGCGTACCCATGGACGACATCCTAATTTCCCGACCGAAGCACAACAGATTTGGTGTCAACTTGGTAGATTCGTTCGGCGAAGAGCGATAGGCTCCCGCAAGGCAACCTAGGAATTGGTCCCACTCCTCTTGATCTACCAGAAACGCTTTGATCATCTGTACAAGGGTGCGATTAAAGCGTTCAGTCTGGCCGTTTCCTTTTGGGTTCCTCGGGGTGGTGCGGCTTTTCCTGATTTCAAAAAGCTTGCATAACTCCTTAAACAGCTTTCCCTCAAACGTCATCCCTAGGTCCGTGTGGATGGATAGCGGGCAGCCCCACCGCGAAATGAAATCATTTGCGATTCTCAGTGCACATATATCTGCATGTTGTGAGGGCATCGGAATTACCTCCACATACTTGGTAAAATGGTCTGTTAACACCATTATATACCTGTTTCCATTCTCGGTTATCGGCAATGGTCCGAGGAAGTCAATCGCCAGGGTATCCCATGGCGCCCCACTCGTCAGGTGCCCCATCGGTGCCTTTGGGGTTCTGTTAGGAATCGCGTCCGCCGCGCATATATCGCATGCCCGCACGTGTAGCCTCACCTCGTCTTTAAGATTGTACCAGTAGTAATTTTGCAGTACTCTGTACAGAGTCCTCTTTGTCCCTAGGTGACCGGCTAGGACGCTGTCATGCGCCTGCCTAAGTACCTGTTTTTTCATGGTGCCAGGTGTCACCAGCTGAGTATATTCCCCTGTACCATTCTGCTTCTTAAACGATCTACACAGCAATCCTTCCCTAAAGACCAACGAATCCCATATCATCCAGTAGTGTCTCGCGGTCGGGCTTGCTGATATCATTTCCGACGCCTCGGGTTTCTTCTGACTCTTTGCGGCTGCATAAATCTCAGTAATATCGGCATCATCCTCCTGCTGGTCGGCCATCTCCTTCGTGGTGAACAGCGTGAACCAACCGTCATCCGATGCGGCAGTGTCCTGAGTGCGTGTAACCACCTTTACGTGCCTGACCGCAACCGACTCACTGTGTATCTGTGGCTCATCATGTCCTTCCTCGGGCTCCGCGCCCTCTTTCCCGTTGCGATCTAGCAGCATAATCTCCGCCCTCCTACGGCACTTGTTACACGGCCCACACTTCAGGGGCTCGCTCATGTCAACTTCGCTACACCCGCACTCTCGCGGATTTTCGCAGCGCGATAGTGCATCGCAGTGAGCCTGCATCTTTCCTGGTCGGTATTCAATGATGAAGTCGAACGGGGCAAGTATTTCTATCCATCTGGCTATCTTCCCATTCGGCTCCTTCAGACTAAAAAGCCAAGTAAGAGCCTGGTGGTCACTTCGCACCTTGAACTTTCTTCCCGCGAGATACTGACGAAAGTACTGCATGAAATACACTACTGCTAGCAGCTCCTTCTCTGTCACGCAGTAATTGCGTTCGGCTTTGTTCATAGATCTACTGGCGTATGCAATCACTCGTTCACGACCCGACTGCATTTGAGCTAGCACACCCCCAATCCCTTTTCCCGAAGCATCAACATCTAAGTAGAACTCACCCCCTTCGTTCAGCGGGTATCCCATTACGTCAGTTCCCGTAAGTTTGGTCTTCAAAGTTACAAACGCTTCTTGACGCTCAGCCGTCCACACAAAATCTGCATCCTTCTTTGTCAATTCCACCAACGGCCTTGCGATCTTAGCAAAGTTCTTTACGAACCGCCTATAGTACGACCCGGTGGCAACAAACTGTTTCACTTGTTTTGACGTGGTAGGCGTCGGCCAATCAACGACCTTTGCAATGTTGGTGGGGTCCGGACGCACGCCATCCCTTGACACTATATGTCCCAGGAATACCACTTCCGTTTGCAGCATGTGGCATTTGTCCGGCCTCAGCTTCAACCCAGCCTGCTGAATCCTGGACAGTACTTCATCCACCCGCTGTAGGTGCTCGCCAAGGTCAGCGCCGAAGACTACGATATCATCCACATACACAAGACATGTCTGCCATTGGAGTCCCTGTAACACCAACTCCATTGTTCGCTGGAACGTACTACTGCTATTGCTGAGACCGAACGGCATTCGTTTCATCTCGTATAGACCATATTTGCACGTAAATGCACTTTTTGGGATGTCCTCCTGCTTAAGGGGTATCTGGAAGTACCCGCTGGTTAAATCAAACGAGCTAAACAGGCCCGTGCCCGCCACCGCATCAAGGCAGTCCTGAACCCTGGGGAGCGGGAACCCATCTGGCTTCACCAGTGCATTTACCTTCCGGTAATCGACGCAGGGTCGTACCGCGCCCGACTTCTTGCGAACAAAGACGATCGGGCTGGCCCAGGGGCTCGTGCTTTTCTGGATGACTCCTTTCTTCAGTAGGTCATCAATAGCCGCTTTCTCCTCCGCCGCGTACGCCAGTGGGACCCTTCGAGGCCTCTGCTTGATTGGCGCTGCATCACCAGTGTCAATCGAATGCTCGGCCAGGTCAGTGAGTCCAATGTCCCATTCGTTTTTTGAGAAAGTGTCCCCATATTTGGCGAGTAGTCCTGCGATCTGTCTCTTCTCGAGTTCGGTTTTCCCTTCTGTTGACCTCTCAAACAGACATCTTAGGTGGTCTGGGACGTCTGTTAAACGGGTTGGTGTGGTATCCTCATTGATCTTCGTTATTCCGGTCCGTGAGGTAGCGACACGCCTGACCCTAACCATATTCCCATCTTCATTCTCATTTTCTTTTCCAGTCAGAACACTGACAACCCTCTCGATTCGTTCTGCGTAGCCTACGCAAACCTGTTGCCGCAACACGACGTCTATTGGGAAAGGGTTAAGTACCCTGACTTTACACGTTGGCCCTTTGTTAATGTCTACTAAGGTCGATGCCATCACAAGCTTATACTTTTCCTGGAGGCCATCGATTGGCTCCACCAGGTATTCCGCATGTGCATCTGCGTCATCGTCCTCTTCTCTCTCGACATACACGTCCACCACTGTCTCAGCCCCACCTGGCAGGCACGCATCATCCGCTATGGTGACTCTCCTCGACCAGCTTCTTCTCCCTACCTGAATACATGGTATATCCGTCCCATCTAGCCGTATCAACCCCTCGCTTAGGAGTAAATCAGCAGGCCCCTTTTCACTCTTCATTAGTATATCATAGCCCAACAAGGCGTCATCTTCTATTTCAGCCACCACCATTTCGCGTACCATCTCGTACGATCCTAATGTAATATGAAACTCTGCCTTCCCCATCTCTTTTATTGGCGAACCATTCGCCCCACGAAGGCCTCCGGACTTCGCTAACTGTGGCCGGTAGCCCTCCTCCAACCTCTCATATACCCTTGATGAGAGCACGGTCATGGTAGCCCCAGTATCTACCGTAAATAGGATGCTCATCCCCGCTACTTTCCCCTTCACGTACGCCCCATCGCCGAGTATTCTGTCCCCATTTGTACCGTCCTCATTTGCTGTCCCCTTCATTGTGGCTCCTTTAATGTGACCTCTCTCCTCTAATCGGACCATCTCCCGGTCACTCGGGTAGGTCCATTGTCGTTTAAATTCTGCTCGGCCGATCTAGGACTCGCACCCTCTTGTCTGCGTCCCTCCATGCCCCTCGTTCTAACAGAGAATCCCTTCTCTGGGCAGTTGCGAGCATAATGACCAGGTCTATTGCAGCGGAAACACTCGATGTCCCTGTTACGCCAAGGCCTCTTTGCCGTCTCGGGCATCTTTTCCGGGCAGTCACGGGCATAGTGGCCGGGACTTCTGCAGTGGAAACACTCCACGTTCCTGGTCCGTTGTGCTGGCATGCCTCTTGGGTACCTGGCGTGGTCCGTTTCCTCCAGCTTCGCCAACCTCTCTAAGATTTTCGCTAAGACCTCTTCTTGTTTACTTGGCCCAATTGTGCCTTGGTCGCCACTTTCCCTGCTGGGTGCTGTACTCCCCCCTTTCGCTGTTATCACGGTGCCCCCCTCCGCCGGAACCCTGGCCACTATCCCCGACATTTCATATTCCGTCTCGTCTGACTGAAGTGTCCTTCGGGTTGTCCTGTACTTCCTGTCTATGGCCCCCGCATTCCTTGTCTGAACGAAGTTAACCACATGATATACAGCCTCATCAACCGTCTCTGGTTCCTTGTGGAACTCCACTTCAAATCTGACCTCATCGTCCCTCAGTCCGTCCAGGAATTTTCTCACTAGGTCCTCCTCCCTGGTCCTCCTGTCCCTGAATCCATGCGCCTTGTCGTACAACATCTTAAGATCGGCTGCGTATTCCTCGGCAGTTTCTCCAGCCTTCTGGTGCCGCCTACTAAATTTGGCTGCAAACGACCTGCTCGTCTCAACCACTCTGAATCGGTTCCGCATCTCCCTCACTAGCTCCTCATAGTTTCCCAGAATGGCTTTCGGCAATTGTCCGAATAAAAACTGTGCCGCAAGGCCTTCCATTCGCGGCAGTAGCTGGTCTATTTTAGTATCGTCATCCCAGTTGTGTCGATCAGCTATGGCTTCGAATCTCGCTATCCACACTTGCCACTCGTCTTTGCCGGTAAACGCTGGTATCCTTACATCCGTTGCCTGGTTCCGCATTCCATGAATTCTGTTGAATTGTGGCGGATAATTTCTCCACGAGGGATTCATCTGCGCATGCCCCGGGCATCTGGAATAGTGCCTTTCGGAACTTGACGCAACGCAACGGGTAGCTGAGTTGTAGTTAGCATTGTGTACAGAGGATCCCGGGACCACCTCATCCACCTCTGGTAACCGACCATCTCGCACGTCCCCCTGGTGCAGCCTGTCTCGACTTGGTTGCACCTCATAATCACTGTGACTGTTACTCGTTCGATCCCCACCACGATTCACATCACGGGTAATGGCCTGCTTCACATCTCGTAACTCAGTGACCATGTCCTTCAACACTCCAAACATGCCCTTTAATCCTGCCGTATTAACTGCGTCGTCTGCATGCAATGGTACATCTCTCGACCCGGTGTCATCTCGTCCATGTAACAACTGTGAGGACTCTAAAGCAGCATCCCTCAGCAAGCTATCCACGCTTCCAGCCCTGGGTACGCCTCCCTGACTGTCTCTAGATTGCTCACGGCGCCTTATATATATCTCCCCATCACTCCCAGCAGGTGTATGACTATCCATGCTCTATGAGAGTCTGTGCTGAGTTCGAATCTCTGGATCCTCGTAGAAACTTAAAGGATCCCACTTCTGACACCAAAATAAAAATGTTACGCGCCAACCGGGGTCAATCTAGTGAGCAGACGGAAGGACGGGACGTGGGCTGGACACAGCGGGTAATTGAGTCAAAGACGACAACGATGTTATGTTCTTTCTATCTTCTTTTACTCTATGGGCAACTGATACGCATAGACGTGACTGTTGACGATCACTTTACAATATTCGATATACAATATGCGACATATAACATCACCAACTGGCAAAGAAACACGAATTATACATTAAATGACACTAAAATAGCAACGCACCACTGTTAAAACGTCGTCTGCTACGTTATACGGACAGGCAAGGATTCCTGGCTATTTCGGAGTGTTGGCGGCCAAGAATGACGTTCTGTCTCGTATTTATACTAACACACAATGCGACGTGTGGGATGTGGGTGCACACTGTGGAATCCACACATCGCAGTGCATGCGCGTGCCCCACGTGTCGCATGACGCTGCCCACCTGTCGCATTACGTCACACACAAATTTCGTAGTACCACAGGTACTCGCAACTACAAACTAAAATAGAACTATTGTGTCAACTAAACACTGCATACATATCAATAACACACATAAACTTATAAAGAGGCTCCCCGGAGCTTACGTTTAGACAAATTCGCCACCTATGTATGCCACATACAAGCGATACGCTTTGTTTACAAAAGCAGTGTATAGAACACTGTCGCGTAGCGTCTAATGCACCGTGTACATTCAAGATGGCGGCATACATGCTAAACAAAATACAGCTGGATCTAAACTTCAAATTACACCCATTTGCATACATCAATCGCTTAACAGGAATATACAGTAACACGGATAGGATTAACTACACCCAAACAGAACAATGGTTGAGGATTATCATATCGAAACCATTGAGAATACACGAAACTGGACGTCATGTAAAATATGGCGGTAGATTCAACTGGCGTGATATTCGAAGGCGATCTGTTGTTCTGTTTGATTCAAGGAGCACCGGTCAAATTCCTATAGCGCTGCCAGTAAACATGCAGCACCACACTCCATGGAAATACACCTGGTGAACATAAAGCTCAGAGGGTAAGCTAACACCTAGGGTGTTACAAT
>CM026387.1:39238256-39261571 GCA_014843695.1 Archivesica marissinica
CCTGTGTACAGTATACAGCCTGTGTACAGTATACAGCCTGTGTACAGTATACAGCCTGTGTACAGTATACAGCCAGTGTACAGTATACAGCCTGTGTACAGTATACAGCCTGTGTACAGTATACAGCCTGTGTACAGTATACAGCCTGTGTACAGTATACAGCCTGTGTACAGTATACAGCCTGTGTACAGTATACAGCCTGTGTACAGTATACAGCCTGCATGCAGTATACAGCCTGTGCACAGTATACAGCCTGTGTACAGTATACAGCCTGTGTACAGTATACAGCCTGTGTACAGTATACAGCCTGTGTACAGTATACAGCCTGCATACAGTATACAGCCTGTGTACAGTATACAGCCTGTGTACAGTATAGTTACAGTGGTTTAGTAATAATAATACAAAATATTATATATACAGTCTACATCCGTTATGTCGAATTCCGTCGGACCGAACAAAATACTTCGACATAACCGATGTTTGACTTAACGAAATTCGATATAAACAGATCCGGTTATATGTAAATGATAGTGTCTGAAATGGGACTTTGATCCGACTTCGAGATAACCGGATGATTAGACATAACCGAATTTGACATAACGGATGTAGACTGTATATAAAATTATAGAATTTTTTTAATTTAAATATTGTTATTATTATTATTATTATTATTATTATTATTATTATTATTATTAGTATTAGTATTATGTATGTTTGGGGTTTACCCGCAGTATAAACGCATGCTTTAATATTACAATACAATACAAATCAATAAAATACATATTAACTGGTTCTCTGATATCAATTTAGATTAAGAAAATATAGGACAATGTATACACTGAAATGTGTTAAAGTGCCAAATATTAATTAGATTGAAATGATTAAGTTATTATAGCAAATCATTAATATCCCGTTATCTATAGTTGATATTGTAAATTGTCTCCGATATTGCATACAGTTCAAACCCAGGGTCACACCTAGCTCACCGTAGGGCCAGACGCTGAAAGGTAATCAGGGTGTGAAATCATTAAATCGTTGGCACAGGGGCTCATACTTGGCACTGCTACCTGTATGCATGCATTAAGCCACACTTACAACCGTGAACAACTTCAATATGTCACACAAAGGTTATAATTATGTATATATTTGTAATACAACCAGATGCTTGATTGAATGTGATGTTAAAGTCACTCTTGTATACAGATTAGTGTGCTCGATTGCGAGAGAGAGAGAGAGAGAGAGAGAGAGAGAGAGAGAGAGAGAGAGAGAGAGAGAGAGAGAGAGAGAGAGAGAGAGAGATATAGAGATAGAGTGAGATATATATATATATCGAGTGAGCGATATGTAGAGAGAGAGAGATATAGAGTGAGAGAGATAGAGATAGAGTGAGAGATATAGATAGAGAGAGATATAGTGAGAGAGATAGAGTGAGAGCTAGATAGAGTGGGAGAGATAGAGTGAGAGAGATAGAGAGATAGAGTGAGAGCTAGATAGAGTGGGAGAGATAGAGTGAGAGATAGATAGAGAGAGATAGTGAGAGCTAGATAGAGTGGGCGAGATAGAGTGAGAGAGATAGAGAGAGAGATATATATAGTGGGAGAAATATATTGAGAGAGATAGAGTGAGATATAAAGAGAGAGGGATGGAGAGAGATAGAGTGAGAGAGATAGAGTGAGAGAGATTGAGTGAGATAGATAGAGAGATAGATAGAGAGAGAGAGATAGATAGAAATAGTGATAGTGAGAGAGATAGAGTGAGATTGATAGAGTGAGAGATAGATAGAAATAGTGATAGTGAGAGAGATAGAGTGAGAGAGATATAGTGAAAGAGAGAGATAGAGTGAGATAGATAGATAGAGATATAGTGAGATAGATAGAGTGAGTGAGTGAGTGAGAGAGATAGAGTGAGAGAGATAGAGAGAGAGAGAGTGAGAGAGAGTGAGTGAGATAGATAGAGAGAGATAGAGTTTGTGAGAGAGATAGAGTGAGTGAGAGAGAGAAGGGGGGAGAGATAGAGAGATAGAGTATGAGAGAGATAGAGTAAGAAAGAGAGAGATAGATAGATAGATAGAGAGAGTGAGATATATATATATATATATCTCGAGTGAGCGATATGTAGAGAGAGATATAGAGTGAGATAGATAGAGAGAGATAGAGTGATAGAGATAGAGTGAGAGAAATAGAGTGAGAGTGAGAGAGATATAGTGAGAGAGATAGAGTGAGAGATAGATAGAGAGAGTTAGAGTGAGAGAAATAGAGTGAGATAGATATAGTGAGAGAGATAGAGTGAGAGAGATAAAGTGAGAGAGATAGAGTGAGAGATATATATAGAGAGATAGAGTGAGAGAAATAGAGTGAGATAGATAGAGTGAGAGAGATAGAGTGAGAGAGATAGAGTGAGAGAGATAGAGTGAGAGAGATAGAGTGAGAGAGATAGAGTGAGAGAGATATAGTGAGAGAGATAGAGTGAGAGATAGATAGAGAGAGATATAGTGAGAGAGATAGAGTGAGAGAGATAGTGTGAGAGAGATATAGTGAGAGATATAGAGTGAGAGAGATAGAGTGAGAGAGATAGAGTGAGAGAGATATAGTGAGAGAGATAGAGTGAGAGAGATAGAGTGAGAGAGATAGAGTGAGAGAGATATAGTGAGAGAGATAGATGAGAGAGATAGAGTGAGAGAGATAGAGTGAGAGATATAGAGTGAGAGAGATAGAGAGAGAGATAGTGTGAGAGAGATATAGTGAGAGATATAGAGTGAGAGATATAGAGTGAGAGAGATAGTGTGAGAGGTATAGAGTGAGAGAGATAGAGTGAGAGATAGAGAGTGAGAGATATAGAGTGAAGAGATAGAGTGAGAGAGATAGTGTGAGAGAGGTAGAGTGAGAGAGAGAGAGAGATAGTGTGAGAGAGATAGAGTAAGAGAAATAGAGAGTATATATATAGAGAGAGATAGAGTGAGAGAGATAGTGTGAGAGAGATAGAGTGAGAGAAATAGAGATATATATATATAGAGAGAGATATAGTGAGAGAGAGTGAGTGAGATAGATAGAGAGAGATAGAGTTTGTGAGAGAGATAGAGTGAGTGAGAGAGAGAAGGGGGGAGAGAGATAGAGTATGAGAGAGATAGAGTAAGAAAGAGAGAGATAGATAGAGAGAGATAGATAGAGAGAGTGATATATATATATATATCTCGAGTGAGCGATATGTAGAGAGAGATATAGAGTGAGATAGATAGAGAGATATAGAGTGATAGAGATAGAGTGAGAGAAATAGAGTGAGAGTGAGAGAGATATAGTGAGAGAGATAGAGTGAGAGATAGATAGAGAGAGCTAGAGTGAGAGAAATAGAGTGAGATAGATATAGTGAGAGAGATAGAGTGAGAGAGATAAAGTGAGAGAGATAGAGTGAGAGATAGATAGAGAGAGATAGAGTGAGAGAGATAGAGTGAGAGAGATAGAGTGAGAGAGATAGAGAGAGATAGATAGAGAGAGATAGAGTGAGAGAGATAGAGTGAGAGAGATATAGTGAGAGAAATAGTGTGAGAGAGATAGAGAGAGAGGGATAGAGTGAGAGAGATAGAGTGAGAGATAGAGAGAGATAGATAGAGAGAGATAGAGTGAGAGAGATAGAGTGAGAGAGATATAGTGAGATAGATAGTGTGAGAGAGATAGAGAGAGAGAGATAGTGTGAGAGATATATAGTGAGAGATATAGAGTGAGAGAAATAGAGTGAGAGAGATAGAGTGAGAGAGATATAGTGAGAGAGATAGAGTGAGAGAGATAGAGTGAGAGATAGAGTGAGAGATATAGAGTGAGAGAGATAGAGAGAGATAGTGTGAGAGAGATAGAGTGAGATAGATAGATAGAGAGATAGTGAAATAGATAGAGTGAGTGAGTGAGAGAGATAGAGTGAGAGAGATAGAGAGAGAGATAGTGAGAGAGAGTGAGTGAGATAGATAGAGAGAGATAGAGTTTGTGAGAGAGATAGAATGAGTGAGAGAGAGAGAAGGGGGGAGAGGGAGAGAGATAGAGTATGAGAGAGATAGAGTAAGAAAGAGAGAGATAGATAGAGAGAGATAGATAGAGAGAGTGAGATATATATATATATATCTCGAGTGAGCGATATGTAGAGAGAGATATAGAGTGAGATAGATAGAGAGAGATAGAGTGATAGAGATAGAGTGAGAGAAATAGAGTGAGAGTGAGAGAGATATAGTGAGAGAGATAGAGTGAGAGATAGATAGAGAGAGATAGAGTGAGAGACATAGAGTGAGATAGATATAGTGAGAGAGATAGAGTGAGAGACATAAAGTGAGAGAGATAGAGTGAGAGATAGATAGAGAGAGATAGAGTGAGAGAAATAGAGTGAGATAGATAGAGTGAGAGAGATAGAGTGAGAGAGATAGAGTGAGATAGATAGAGTGAGAGAGATAGAGTGAGAGATAGAGTGAGAGAGATAGAGTGAGAGAGATAGAGTGAGAGAGATAGAGTGAGAGAGATAGAGTGAGAGATAGATAGAGAGAGATAGAGTGAGAGAGATAGAGTGAGATAGAGTGAGAGAGATATAGTGAGAGAGATATAGTGAGAGAGATATGGTGGGTTGGTGGGGTGGGGTGGTGGGGTGGTGGTGTGTGGGTGTGGTGGTGGTGGTGGGGTGGTGGGGTGGGGGGTGTGGGGGTGGTGGTGTGGGGTGGTTTGTGGGGTGTGGTGGGGGGGGGGGGGGGGGGGTGGTTGGGGTGGTGGGGGTGTGGGGTGTGGGGTGGTTTTTTTTGGTGGGTTGTGGGGTTGGTGGTGTGGGGTGGTGTGGTGGTGGGTGGTGGGTGGGGTTGTGGGGTGGTGGGTGTGGGGTGGTGGGTGGTGGTGTTGTGGGGTGGTGGGTGTGGGGTGGTGGGTGTGGGGTGGTGGGTGGTGGTGTGGTGGGGTGGTGGGGTGGTGGTGTGGTGGGGTGGTGGGTGGTGGGGTGGTGGGGTGGTGGGGTGGTGGGGTGGTGGGTGTGGGGTGGTGGGGTGGTGGTGGTGGGGTTGTGGGGTTGTGGGGTGAGAGAGAGAGATAGTGTGAGAGAGATATAGTGAGAGATATAGAGTGAGAGAGATAGAGTGAGAGAGATAGAGTGAGAGAGATATAGTGAGAGAGATAGAGTGAGAGAGATAGAGTGAGAGATATAGAGTGAGAGAGATAGAGAGAGAGATAGTGTGAGAGAGATATAGTGAGAGATATAGAGTGAGAGATATAGAGTGAGAGAGATAGAGTGAGAGAGATAGTGTGAGAGAGATATAGTGAGAGATATAGAGTGAGAGATATAGAGTGAGAGAGATAGTGTGAGAGATATAGAATGAGAGAGATAGAGTGAGAGATAGAGAGTGAGAGATATAGAGTGAAAGAGATAGAGTGAGATAGATAGTGTGAGAGATAGAGTGAGATAGAGTGAGAGAGATAGTGTGAGAGAGATAGAGTGAGAGAAATAGAGAGATATATATATAGAGAGAGATAGAGTGAGAGAGAGAGAGAGAGAGAGATAGAGTGAGAGAAATAGAGAGATATATATAGAGAGAGAGAGATATAGTGAGAGAGATATGTGAGAGAGATAGAGTGAGAGAGATAGTGTGAGAGAGATAGAGAGAGAGAGAGATAGTGTGAGAGAGATAGAGATATATATAATAATGAGAGATATAGAGTGAGAGAGATAGAGTGAGAGAGATATAGTGAGAGAGATAGTGTGAGAGATATAGTGAGAGATATAGTGAGAGAGATATAGTGAGAGAGATAGAGTGAGAGATATAGAGTGAGAGATATAGTGAGAGAGATATAGTGAGAGATATAGAGTGAGAGATATAGAGTGAGAGATATAGTGAGAGAGATATAGTGAGAGAGATAGAGTGAGAGATATAGAGTGAGAGAGATAGAGTGAGAGATATAAGTGAGAGAGATAGAGTGAGAGATATAGAGTTAGAGAGATAGAGTGAGATAGAGTGAGAGAGATAGTGTGAGAGAGATAGAGTGAGAGAAATAGAGAGATATATATACAGAGAGAGATATAGTGAGAGAGATAGTGTGAGAGAGATAGTGAGAGAGATATAGTGAGAGAGATAGTGTGAGAGAGATAGAGAGAGAGAGAGAGAGATAGTGTGAGAGAGATAGAGATATATATATAGTGAGAGATATAGAGTGAGAGAGATATAGTGAGAGAGATATAGTGAGAGAGATAGAGTGAGAGAGATAGAGAGATAGTGTGAGAGAGATAGAGTGAGAGATATAGAGTGAGAGAGATAGTGTGAGAGATATAGAGTGAGAGAGATAGTGTGAGAGATAGAGTGAGAGATATAGAGTGAGAGATATAGTGAGAGAGATAGAGTGAGAGATATAGAGTGAGAGAGATAGTGTGAGAGATAGAGTGAGAGAGATATAGTGAGAGATATAGAGTGAGAGATATAGAGTGAGAGAGATAGTGTGAGAGATAGAGTGAGATATATAGAGTGAGAGAGATATTGTGAGAGAGATAGTGTGAGAGAGATAGAGTGAGAGAAATAGAGAGATATATATATAGAGAGAGATAGTGTGAGAGAGATAGAGTGAGAGAGATATAGTGAGAGAGATAGAGTGAGAGAGATAGAGAGAGAGAGATAGTGTGAGAGAGATAGAGTGAGAGAGTGAGAGAGATAGTGTGAGAGATATAGAGTGAGAGAGATAGTGTGAGAGATAGAGTGAGAGATATAGAGTGAGAGATATAGTGAGAGAGATAGAGTGAGAGATATAGAGTGAGAGAGATAGTGTGAGAGATAGAGTGAGAGAGATATAGTGAGAGATATAGAGTGAGAGATATAGAGTGAGAGAGATATAGTGAGATAGAGTGAGAGAGATAGAGTGAGAGAGATAGAGAGATATATAGTGAGAGAGATAGTGTGAGAGAGATAGAGTGAGAGAGATAGAGTGAGATAGAGTGAGAGAGATAGAGTGAGAGAGATAGAGAGAGATATAGTGAGAGAGATAGTGTGAGAGAGATAGAGTGAGAGAAATAGAGAGATATATATATAGAGAGAGATAGTGTGAGAGAGATAGAGTGAGAGAGATAGAGTGAGAGAGATAGAGTGAGAGAGATAGTGTGAGAGAGATAGAGTGAGAGAAATAGAGAGATATATATATAGAGAGAGATAGAGTGAGAGAGAGAGAGAGAGAGAGAGTGAGAGTGAGTAAGTGAGTGAGAGAGTGAGAGAGATATAGAGTGAGATATATATATATATATATAGAGAGAGAGTGATAGAGTGAGAGAGAGAAAGAGAGAAGGAGAGAGTGAGAGAGATAGAGAGATATATAGATAGAACAGACACTGTGGATTAATGTTATGTATAGCAACATAGCTGAAGTTCTCTACAAGTTTATAGAGTGGCGTGTCCATGGATTTTAGATGGGAGTGGTGGAGTTGAAGTTTTCTACAAGTTTAGCGAGTGGCGTACCCATGGTACTTAGAGGGGAATGATGTAGCTGAAATCATGTACAAGTTTAGCACATAGCGAGTGGCGTGTCCATTGCATTTAGATGGGAAGTGTTGGAGTTGATGTTTTTTGCAACTTTTAGCGAGTGTCGTGTCCATGGTATTTAGAGGGGAATGTTGTAGTTGAATATTCTCTACACGTGTAGCGAGTGGCGTGCCCATGGTATTTAGAGGGGAATGTTGGAGTTGAATATTCTCTAAACGTATAGAGAGTGGCGTGTCCATGGTATTTAGAGGGGAATGTTGGAGTTGAATATTCTCTACACGTGTAGCGAGTGGCGTGTCCATGGTATTGTAGAGGGGATTGTTAGAGTTGAATATTCTCTACACGTGTAGAGAGTGGCGTGTCCATGGCATTTAGAGGGGAATGTTGGAGTTGAATATTCTCTACACGTGTAGAGAGTGGCGTGTCCATGGTATTTAGAGGGGAATGTTGGAGTTGAATATTCTCTACACGTGTAGAGAGTGGTGTGCCCATGGTATTTAGAGGGGATTGGCGATATTGCAGTGCTGTATACCATAACATTAACACGTCATAACGATTGTCCCAATGAGTGGGGAGAATGGTTGTAAATGTGGAACGAAGTCCTCTGTTCCACTCAAGCTCAAGAGCCGTACCTTGTTGGATGTCAACCACACAATTAATAATACATTACAAATTATATTAACAATGACACACACACGTGTATACATTCAATGAATACAGTTCTGTTTATTTTCTACAGACATGCGTGGGATTTATTTGTGCATAATTCATGATTTTCCATTGATACATTTGGACTGAAACGTTTAAATAATGCCGCGAGACATGCACGTCTCCTACTCTATGCATGTCTTGACATTCCCGACTGAAAGCTCAAACAATATACATGTAGTCGTACGCGGAATGTCGTGAACTTGTTTAAAAACATTTTATTTAAGTTTATTTAACGTCGATACCGGTTACCCATTTGAGCGACGGACAGTTTGCCAAACAACACCTTTCCTGGACAGGATCCAACGGTTAACGAGTACTTGGTGCATTAACCTCCGTAAGAAACTGTCAACTTGTTTATATAAACAAACACGGTCTGAGCGGGGTTACATCGATTACATTGATATACAAGTCAGTGACCTCAACAACTCGACCACAGAGGCGGACCCCAGAAAGCTCAAACAATATGTTTAAACTTGATTTATTTTACAACAATTGCGAAGCAAGTTTTAACAACTTATATTAATTATTCTCGTTGACGCTGATGAAAGCGTAACTGTGGTCATTCGTGTGGGAGGAAGCCGGAGTACTCGGAGAAAACCCACATGGACATGGACATATGCGCACACACTCTCCGTTTTAATGTGTGTGTGTTTTACGTTTATTTACCGTCGCTACCGGTTACCCATATGAGCGACACCTCCTGAAGAGATAAGTCATTTTAGATATTTGGAGGATAGTGCAATGCTACAGACAGAGACACATTCCAGAGTATCCCCTGTTCTAGTACGTGCAAGGTGTAAAGCACCGACACGAGACATCTGCTTAAAGTCCCACCTGAAAGATCGTTAATAACCTCTCCAGTGATTGAGTCAGTCGCCATGTCGATTCCCACTCTGTGACACCCTCCTCGGAATAAACACAGTTTGGATTTTGAACATATATATTTCAAACAGTTTGACTTGATTACGACACGTCACCTTTATGGTCAAAAATGTCTTTACTATTTTATAATCCTATAATCCACGGTGATTTGTACCATTATGTATTACAGGAATACATATGTTTGATACGTTACATTTGATTAGTGTATACGAATTTATTTGAGCTCGATTGCGAAACAAGTTCTTACAACTTATATTAATCACTCGCGAGACCTCATTCCGCATGGAATCAATCGCAGCGAGGGAGAGAGAAGAGGCAACGTGGCATTTAAATGCACTACCTAAGGGCACAATCGTAACGGCTCGAACTCGGGAAAGTTCGCACCTGAAGCGAACCCTCTACCACTGCGCTATCACAACTTCTTTAGACACTTTAAATTTGTTTAGATTTCTCGTATGATGAATGCAATGGCTGGCGTGTTGGAATGTACACATATATGTATATAGTGTATACACTATAACATCATTTCATTTAAAACATACAGTGCATACAATATACTAGATAGCATTGGTTGTTTGTGATCGTTCTTACCTTAAGCGTCATGGGGTCGGAAAATACAATAGATGGAGGCGGAAAAGTCAGTGCTTATGTTAAATGTAAATAAACAAACAAGCGTATATAATACTATATCAATACACTTCTGTATCAATAATACGGGCGCTCATACCTGACATAGATAGTAATTCAAGATACGATAATAGATTACACAACTATTCCTATCTTTATAGTAGCCAACATACCGGAGGAAATCGTAGATGTGATACAATACAAGGAAACGATTATAGATCTAGTATAGATAAGCTATACTGACATCAAAAAGAAACTAAGCACTTGATGCATAGGATATAAGCCGAAAACCATCTAATAAGTAAAATATTGGACTGTGTGAGGCGCGTTGTGCCGAAGACAGTACCAATATTTTAGATATTGGATCCGCTTGAGGCTTATATTTATTATCTTACTTAAAATACACACTTATATAACAAGATCCACTAATTAAAATTGTTAATTCCGTACATTTTTACGCGTAGGATTTAATATATTACTCTGGCCTTTTGACAAGAATCCAATATTAATAATAATGGACTGCAAGATAAAGGTATGACGTCACGACAGTGTTTTAAACCCATATATCCCTATGTCATGCTTTTGTATTCAATGTACATTAAAACATTTCAAATTAACTCTGTAACCATCTCCATTGTATTCAATCATTAACATGTACTCATATATATTAAATATTTACTATATTTATTTGTTAATTCACTGTTCGTCTATATCATGCATATATTGTCCTCGTGGGCTCTTTAGCATAACGGAATTGAAAATTAAAACTTGTCAAAGTATCCTTTTAGAAACAAATATTGGCAAATTTAGTATCAAAATATGCGAAATAGTGGGTAAACTAGTACAATGTGTGAAGGGTTATTTTCTTCACTTATGATAGTAAAATCTATAAATCTAAAATTTCTAACGAAAAAGTAACGCTCAATATAATAGTGCATAGTTTTTTTATGCTGTCAGTATATCTCCAAACTATATGTGTACGTCTGATATAAGTAAAATACAACCAACCCTGTGTTAGTGGGCATATCCATTAAGCAACCAACCTGAATTAAGCAGCCAGTTTCCATATTTCCAATATCTTGCTCTATTATACATTTGACCTCTATTAAGCAGCTCTGCAGCCATTTTTGTGATTCTCTCTGCTAGGCTGCTTAGCACAGAAAATAACTTGTTTCGCAATCGAGCTAAATTAAATGTGTATACATTGTAAACTAACACAGGTTTTACTGTATTTAGTTTAAAGTTTAAACTTTATTTATTTTACAAGGATTGCGAAGCAAGTTTTAACAACTTATATTAATCACTCTCGTTGGCGCGGATGAAAGCGTATATGTGATCATTCGTGTGGGAGGAAACCGGAGTACCCGGAGAAAACCACCTGTCCGATATGGCGACCACCGAACCATCTCACATACTGCCAGGTCCGAGGACCATCTCACATACTGCCCGGTCCGAGGACCATCTCACATACTGCCAGGTCCGAGGACCATCTCACATACTGCCAGGTCCGAGGACCAGCTCACATACTGCCAGGTCCGAGGACCATCTCACATACTGCCAGGTCCGAGGACCAGCTCACACACTGCCAGGTCCGAGGACCATCTCACATACTGCCAGGTCCGAGGACCATCTCACATACTGCCAGGTCCGAGGACCATCTCAATACTGCCAGGTCCGAGGACCAGCTCACATACTGCCAGGTCGAGGACCAGCTCACATACTGCCAGGTTCGAGGACCAGCTCACATACTGCCAGGTCGAGGACCAGCTCACACACTGCCAGGTCGAGGACCAGCTCACATACTGCCAGGTCCGAGGACCAGCTCACACACTGCCAGGTCCGAGGACCAGCTCACATACTGCCAGGTCCGAGGACCAGCTCACACACTGCAGGTCCGAGGACCAGCTCACATACTGCCAGGTCCGTTTATGTTGAACTGATGTAAATGTTGAGAAACTGTAACGTCCAGTTCAATAACAAATGGCCAGTGTTTGACACAAGAGGGTGGTTGGTTGGTTGGTTGGTTGGTTGGTTGGTTGGTTGGTTGGTTGGTTGGTTGGGGGGTGGGGGTCATAACTTCTAATAGCAATCATCTATAGTACCTTATAGTTGGAAACATATTTTGTTTTTGCAATGTAATTAACGAGCTCGAAATCAAACTTCTAACATAATATACGCTCTGAAAACTGATGGAGATTTGTATGGAATCTATGCTTGACATATTGGGGGGATGGGTGGGTTTTCCCCCATAACATTTAATTATGATGAAGGCCATTTCACCCCTCTATCTGATAAATATAACTCCAGACAAAATCTCAACCCTATCCCGAACGTGACTAATATTTTTTATTATAATGTGCTATCGGGGAATTAGCTCAAGTGGTAGAGCGCTCGCTTAGCATGTGAGAGGTACCGGGATCGATACCCGGATTCTCCAGATTTATTTTTTTGTCTAATATTTTAACTTTCTTCTAACTTCATTTTATTAATATGTATGCATTAATTTGGGAAATTGCACTTAAAATATCGTTCGCAATACAAAATTCATATAAAACACGAAATTCAGGTATTAGTTGAAAAATCAACACAGCATTAGTACCCTTTGTATATGGTTGATCAGACTTTTGAAATTGGTCATAGAGCCTTCAATATTATTGGAGGTGTTAACAATTCGATAAATTCCATTCGGATTTTGAAACGCCTCTGTTATCAAATCTGTATTCTTCCAATACAATCGAGTATAGATTAAGGGTATATTGATTTGGGATTTGTGTTATTTATAAAATGCTATCGGCACACTGGCCATAATCCGTGTTGACGAACCCTGGTTCTATAATACTTGAGATAAATCGCTGTATTTATGACTACATACACATATCTTAAAGCCCGTATTAGTACGTAAGTACGTACGTATGTCTATTTCTCAAAACGTGGGTACGTCCATACATACCTGATTGGTTACTTAAGAAGTTGACCGCCTTAATTTTCTCATCGAATAAGGGGACTGGTTTTAATATGCTTTCTATCTCTCTGTTAAAATATGTCTCGTACATATTTGTAAGGTCGTTGACTTCAAATCAATTGCATCTCATGTAGTTTCGAATCTCACTGGGTGTGTCGAATTCTTTCATGCGAGGAAACTATCCAGCGGAGGGTTGGTGAATCTACACGGGTATTCGTCCGTGCCTTCAATACTTCTCAAGTTGGTACCCGGGGTCGGTCTTCCTCCACCAATAACAGCTAGATAGTTGCCATGTGACCTAAGATGTCAGTTCGCCTTTAATCCGAACAATAATCACAACACTAACAACAACAGCAATCGAACAGAAACAGGATTTGGAGAAACCGGGTATCGATGAGGTATCCACCGCTCCATGGCTCGCCTTTTCGTGAAGTAGACACAAATGTGGACTCATTAGTGAGACTACTGGAGTTCATTATCCATGTCATTATCCATGTCATTATCCATGTCCCAATATAGAGTATTTGCAAGTGATTAGTGATCCGAATAGTAGGTCGTCTTGCCTTACACCAACGTTGCTGTGTCTGTTTCTCACCCTATGGGTGAACATTCGTATACCACAGCGAGCACTCTACCATTAGAGATAACTGCCCGTTGTACACCGGTTTGGTATTTTGACAGGACCGGTGTCTAAAGTTTACCAGATTCCTCCAAAACGATCCCGGTACCTCTCATGCGCTAAGCGAGCACTCTACCATTAGAGATAACTGCCCGTTGTACACCGGTTTGGTATTTTGACAGGACCGGTGTCTAAAGTTTACCAGATTCCTCCAAAACGATCCTGGTACCTCTCATGTATTAAGCGAGCACTCTACCATTAGAGATAACTCCCCGTTATACACCGGTTTGGTATTTTGACAGGACCGGTGTCTAAAGTTTACCAGATTCCTCCAAAACCGGGTATCGATCCCGGTACCTCTCATGTGCTAAGCGAGCACTCTACCATTAGAGATAACTGCCCGTTGTACACCAGTTTGGTATTCTGACAGGACCGGTGTCTAAAGTTTACCAGAGTTCTCCAAAACGAGCCACCAATTGTATTTTTAATATTTTATAGACATTCTAACTTTTTTGTAAATTTTTATTTATTTTACAACGATTGCGAAGCAAGTTTTAACAACTTATATTAATCACTCTCGGTGGCGCGGATGAAAGCGTAACTGTTGTCATTCGTGTGGGGGGAAACCGGATTACCCGGAGAAAACCCACCTGTCCGATCTGGCGACCACCGTACCATCTCGCATACTTCCTGGTCCGAGTGAGAAGCGAGCGTGCTAACCACTGCGCTAATCGGACAGCCTAACTTTCTAACATTCTAACATTAACATTCGGGACCAACTATTTAGTATTGAGGATGGTAGTGTTTCTACACAATAAAAATCGGATAAAATGACATGAAAATTGTAAAAAATGTATGTCATAACACCCATTTAAAGAAAGATAACGGCTGTTTTAAGTGTGTTAATCTCAACGGGTCATATTTCACATCATTTGATAAGGCCCCACAAGAAAGAATGCCCAGGTTTTATTATCTATCTTAAAACATCATCCGCCCCAGCTTGACTGTGGTATGTAAATGGGTGTCATACGGTTTTACTGATTGTGTTTTCATTAGGGTATAAAGGCACGACAAAGCATTCTAAAGAAAACATTTGATAATATATTCCTCGTTACACTATCCTGAAGAATCTTGTTCCGGTCACGTGACACGCTGCAACAGGTGGCAAGGCACACGACCAATGAAAATCGTCGCGCGCGCAGACGTCTGACGACACAAATTTTGCTGATTTGCAAACCCTTTATCATAATTTAAATATCCAGGTGAATTATGTCAATCGCAGATTAACCCAGTGTACTTAAGATGCGAATTGTGGGTCAACAAAAATTAATATGCGAGATGCAAGTCACCCATATTCTTATATCTTATTTCCTCTTAAGAAAGTGTTACATGCTTCATTATGCTATTTCATGTTTTAATGTTTTGAGGGCCTCGTGGTAGATTGACTTAATTGTTCAAATGAGTCATCTCGTTAAATACAGTTTAGTGTATACCGATTTATTTTAGTTCGATTGCGAAACAAGTTCTTACAACTTATATTTTAATCACTCTCGAGACCTCATTCATTATGGAATACATCGCCACGAGGGAGAGAGATGGGGCAACGTGGAATTTAAATGTCCTGCTGCCTATGAACACACCTATCGAAATCCTGGCCGTTCGCACCTGAAGCGAATGAGCTACCACTACGCTACCACGACTTCCAGCGATGGTTTTAATTGCATATATGGATCTGTAGTCCAGTGGTTAACACGTTGGTCTGGGAATCCAGGGATCGCAGGTTCGATCCCACGTCTGGCTACAATAATTTTAACAGTCTTTCAGATGAGACTTTAAACCGAGGTCTCGTGTCGGTGCTTTACATCGTGCACGTAAAAGTGTAGTTTATTTATAGACCTACTATACAAGTTATATGGCAACGTGTAGTTTATTAATAGACCTACTATGCATTATATATGACCACGTGTAGTTTATTTATAGACCTACTATACAAGTTATATGGCAACGTGTAGTTTATTTATAGACCTACTATGCATTATATATGACCACGTGTAGTTTATTTATAGACCTACTATACAAGTTATATGGCAACGTGTAGTTTATTTATAGACCTACTATGCATTATATATGACCACGTGTAGTTTATTTATAGACCTACTATACAAGCTATATGGCAACGTGTAGTTTATTTATAGACCTACTATACAAGTTATATGGCAACGTGTAGTTTATTAATAGACCTACTATGCATTATATATGACCACGTGTAGTTTATTTATAGACCTACAATACAAGTTATATGGCAACGTGTAGTTTATTTATAGACCTACTATGCATTATATATGACCACGTGTAGTTTATTTATAGACCTACTATCCAAGTTATATGGCAACGTGTAGTTTATTTATCGACCTACTATGCATTATATATGACCACGTGTAGTTTATTTATAGACCTACTATACACGTTATATGACCACGTGTAGTTTATTTATAGACCTACTATGCATTATATATGACCACGTGTAGTTTATTTATAGACCTACTATACACGTTATATGACCACGTGTAGTTTATTTATAGACCTACTATACATGTTATATGACCACGTGTAGTTTATTTATAGACCTACTATACACGTTATATGACCACGTGTAGTTTATTTATAGACCTACTATACACGTTATATGACCACGTGTACTTTATTTATTTATAGACCTACTATACACGTTATATGCCCACGTGTACTTTATTTATTTATAGACCTACTATACACGTTATATGCCCACGTGTAGTTTATTTATAGACCTACAATACAAGCTATATGACCACGTGTACTTTATTTATTTATAGACCTACTATACACGTTATATGACCACGTGTAGTTTATTTATAGACCTACTATACAAGTTATATGACCACGTGTACTTTATTTATTTATAGACCTACTATACACGTTATATGACCACGTGTACTTTATTTATAGACCTACTATACACGTTATATGACCACGTGTACTTTATTTATAGACCTACTATACAAGTTATATGACCACGTGTACTTTATTTATTTATAGACCTACTATACACGTTATATGCCCACGTGTAGTTTATTTATAGACCTACTATACAAGTTATATGACCACGTGTACTTTATTTATAGACCTACTATACAAGTTATATGACCACGTGTACTTTATTTATTTATAGACCTACTATACACGTTATATGCCCATGTGTAGTTTATTTATAGACCTACTATACACGTTATATGACCACGTGTAGTTTATTTATAGACCTACTATGCATTATATATGACCACGTGTAGTTTATTTATAGACCTACTATACACGTTATATGACCACGTGTAGTTTATTTATAGACCTACTATACACGTTATATGACCACGTGTAGTTTATTTATAGACCTACTATACATGTTATATGACCACGTGTAGTTTATTTATAGACCTACTATACACGTTATATGACCACGTGTAGTTTATTTATAGACCTACTATACACGATATATGACCACGTGTACTTTATTTATAGACCTACTATACACGTTATATGACCACGTGTACTTTATTTATTTATAGACCTACTATACACGTTATATGCCCACGTGTACTTTATTTATTTATAGACCTACTATACACGTTATATGCCCACGTGTAGTTTATTTATAGACCTACAATACAAGCTATATGACCACGTGTACTTTATTTATTTATAGACCTACTATACACGTTATATGACCACGTGTAGTTTATTTATAGACCTACTATACAAGTTATATGACCACGTGTACTTTATTTATTTATAGACCTACTATACACGTTATATGACCACGTGTACTTTATTTATAGACCTACTATACACGTTATATGACCACGTGTACTTTATTTATAGACCTACTATACAAGTTATATGACCACGTGTACTTTATTTATTTATAGACCTACTATACACGTTATATGCCCACGTGTAGTTTATTTATAGACCTACTATACAAGTTATATGACCACGTGTACTTTATTTATAGACCTACTATACACGTTATATGCCCATGTGTAGTTTATTTATAGACCTACTATACAAGTTATATGACCACGTGTACTTTATTTATAGACCTACTATACAAGTTATATGACCACGTGTACTTTATTTATTTATAGACCTACTATACATTATATATGACCACGTGTACTTTATTTATATACCTACTATACAAGCTATATGACCACGTGTACTTTATTTATTTATAGACCTACTATACAAGTTATATGACCACGTGTACTTTATTTATTTATAGACCTACTATACAAGTTATATGACCACGTGTACTTTATTTATTTATAGACCTACTATGCACGTTATATGACCACGTGTACTTTATTTATTTATAGACCTACTATACACGTTATATGACCACGTGTACTTTATTTATAGACCTACGATACAAGTTATATGACCACGTGTACTTTATTTATTTATAGACCTACTATACAAGTTATATGACCATGTGTACTTTATTTATTTATAGACCTACTATACATTATATATGACCACGTGTACTTTATTTATAGACCTACTATACACGTTATATGACCACGTGCAGTTTATTTATAGACCTACTATACATTATATATGACCACGTGTACTTTATTTATAGACCTACTATACAAGTCATATGACCACATGTAGTTTATATACTACTAGTTATAAAAATGCCGCAATTTGTTTCGCACGTGTTCAAGGAAACGTGTGTCTAGACTTCGAATGGTATGTACTATCCCATTTCTGTGTACAAGAATAGCCATGTCTGTATACTGTCAACCCTGTCCTAAGCAGCCAGTCAAGGGAATCACAGAAAGTGGCTGCTTGGCACAGATTACAGCTTAATAGAGATAAAATGTATAACAAAGTAACATATTGGGAATCTGAAAACTGGTTGCTTCGCATAGGCTGTCTGCTTATAGAGGTGGCCACTGACCACTAGCACGGGGTTGACTGTATATGTCATGATTATTTTATCGAACATATAAGACATCTTCACTATTTGAACTTGAACTCATCTGTTTCCAGTGTACATTATATGCAGAATGGCTATGCACTTTTAATACGATTGTTTAACTTTGTCTTTGCATTATACAGTCAGACCTCTCTTAAGCAGCCAGCCAAGGGAATCACAGAACATGGCTGCTTAGCACAGGTAGCTGCTTAATAGAGGTCAAATGTATAATAAAACAACATATTGGGAATCTGGACATTGGCTGCTTAATACAGGTTGGCTGCTTAATAGAGGTGACCACTAACACAGGTTTGACAGTATATACATGTATGTACATAGACGAAAACTGAATAAAGACGAACACTCGAAATGAACATAAGTTGGAAGTCGTGATAGCGCAGTGGATACGCGTTCGCTTCAGGTGCGAAAGGTCTGGAGTTCGAGCCCCACTGGAGCCGTTGCGATTGTGCCCTTAGGCAAGGCATTTAAATTCCACGTTGCCTCTTCTCTCTCCCTCGTGGCGATGGATTCCATCAGGAATGAGGTCTCGAGAGTGATTAATATAAGTTATATGAACTTGTTTCGCAATCGAGCTAAAATAAATTTGTATAAACTAACATAATTGGGACGTTAATGTTGTTGTTGTAACATATATATAGGCACACAATAAAACTATACCGACTACTCTAACATTAAAGGCAGACGGAAATCCTACCTGCTGTCAATATTTGTACAACATTACAGCTCTGCTAACTGACCGAAAGAAAATTAAATCCTATTTTTCAAAATTTCTAAACAGTTATTTCGATTTCTGTAATAAGTATATTTACTACAAATCGTTTTTAATTCCTCTTGCGCTATCATATTATCTAGTACTCAAAGTCTAACGCTATTTGATTACCCTTTTAGAGACTTCTTGCAAAATATGTCAAGTAATTTTAGCGAAGTGTAAACTGCCTTAATCCTTGCTATTTCTGTTTATCGCCCACATTGAGAGCCAGTGCGAAAGTATTAAGCGATTCTTATTCATAAAATCAACAGGTTATGTATGAACGGAAGAACCACTCTCACGTTATCAGACGGATCTGTAGTCCACTGGTAACACGCTGAACTGACTGGTAATCCAGTGATCGCAGGTTCGATTCCCGTCTGACCCTAATACAATTAGCTGTCTTTCAGATGGGACTTTATACCGATGTCTCGTGTCGGTGCTGTACACCGTGCATGTAAATAAACCAGAGGAGACTCTGGAATGGGTCTCTGCTTGTATCATTGCACTATCCTCCAACAATCTAACATTATTAATTTCTTCAGGAGGCGTCGCTCATATGGGCAACGGGTAGCGACGATAAATAAACGTAAAACACACACACAATCTTCACGTCAGACGGCAGAATCACGGTTCGACTCCGCGCATTACATCCGAGTTTTGCTGGTCCAAATTCTGGCTGTGGACGCTAGTCATCGTTCAGTGGCTTCCTAATATACGCACTCTAGGTCGACACTATTTTCAAAATTTGAAAATGCGAAACAAGCAATAAAGGTGAAGTGTAAGGGAGTGTGGGTGGATGTGTGCACGGTCCAATTCCAGGGGTGGATGTGTGCACACGGTCCAAGTCCAGGAGTGGATGTGTGCACGGTCCAATACCAGGGGTGGATGTGTGAACGGTCCAATTCCAGGGGTGGATGTGTGCACGGTCCAATTGCAGGGGTGGATGTGTGCACGGTCCAATACCAGGGGTGGATGTTTGAACGGTCCAATTCCAGGGGTGGATGTGTGCACGGTCCAATTCCAGGGGTGGATGTACTGCACGGTCCAATTCCAGGGGTGGATGTGTGCACGGTCCAATTCCAGGGGTGGATGTGTGCACGGTCCAATTCCAGGGGTGGATGTGTGCACGGTCCAATTCCAGGGGTGGATGTGTGCACGGTCCAATACCAGGGGTGGATGTTTGAACGGTCTAATTCCAGGGGTGGATGTGTGCACGGTCCAATTGCAGGGGTGGATGTTTGAACGGTCCAATTCCAGAAGCATCCCTTGTTCTTTTACATGCCAGGTGCATAGCACCATGCATTATACCTAGGTTTATAGTCTCATTAGAGACTGTTAATACATTGTATTATTCTGGTTTGACTGGGGATCGAACCTGAGATCCCTAGGCTCGCAGTCCAACCTGTTAACCACTGGCCCACTGGTATATGCGCAAGTTAGTATGGCCCGGAATTCGAGCCTCGCTGGAGCCGTTACGATTGTGTCCTTATGCAATACATTTAAATTCCACATGCCTCTTCTCTCTCCCTCGTTGCGAGGCATTCCATCAGGAATGAGGTCTCGAGAGTAATTAATATAAGTTTAATATAAGTTGTAAGAACCTGTTTCGCAATCGAGCTAAGCTAAATTTGTAGGAAATACGTTGACTTGAACTATGACCTCGGAATAAGAAACAGATGTAATATTTTGACTGTCCAGAACTCACAACCTCGCAGCACCGCCGCTGACAAGTTATTCCAACAATTGTATAAATATACTCATATACCAGTGAATACAATAATTTTAATGGAATGACAAAAGAAAACAGCAAATTACAGTTAGTTATAATTTTTCTTCACGGCATTAAAAACGCAATTTGGGATTGATTGGCATTAGTATTTTTGGGATTCATTAAAACAAAGCAATGTACTTGTTTACAGTAATCATTCTCAAACAAGTTTATCGCAAAATAATAAAGAATTTAACAATTCATTGGATTAGATTCCAACATTATGCGAGTCATGTGTAATTGTAAAAATTATAAATTTGGTAAAATAATGGTATCATATACAAGTGGCGTTCTTTAGGCCGTCAAGTATAAATGTACAATTGTTACCTCTGCTAATGGGAAGGGCGTAATTTAAACTGGGAAGGGCTTAATTTAATGTTATTTGAACTTGTTCACTAATCCACTAGTTCTTGTTCTGTTGTATTACTGTGTGTGTGTTTTACGTTTATTTATCGTCGCTACCAGTTGCCCATATGAGCGACGCCATCCTGAAGATATTAGATTTTTGAAGGATAATGCAACGAATGACTGACCTGGAAGACTAATAATTGTATTAGGCTCAGACGGGGGATCGAACCTGCGATCCCTGGATTACCAGTCCAGCGTGTTAGCACTGGACTACAACTCCGTCTGTATTACTGTGTAACTATATGTGTAACATTAACCCAATACAATATGGTTAAACTAACTTAAACTTGCCTTCGCCCTTGTGGGTTCAAATCCTACTGGGTCCACATTATTCGAAGTGAAGCTTTCAGCCAGACTTTGTAAAGACAGGTTGTTCTAACCGATTTCCCGCCAAAACATTATTAAACAGTACTTAGAGATGGAGCCTTGGTTCTTTCTCCATCATGTTATAATAATAATAATAATAATAAATAATAATAATAATAATAATAATAATAATAATAGGGACCTAGACATGTTTTCCTGGGCATGTTTAGCCGACCATAGCGGTTAACCAGTACTAAGCAATGTGTGTGAGGTGCCTTGCTCAATGACACTACATACGTGGCCTGACTGAGTATCGAACCCGAACCGTTCGATTCCAAATCCGACGCTCTATCATTGGACCACAGACACCACACTAGTAGAAAAGGGGGAAAGAGACAAGTAATAACAATAAATCTATGTGCAGATATCACTTATAGGGGTATCTTGAAAATAATGTATGAAATCAGTTTAAAGACAGCCATTCACAGAATCTAGGAAATATAGCAATGGTATTGCACAACTGTGCTAAAGACTGTGTAGTGTTTGTGTCGTGGAAGTCGTGATAGCGCAGTGGATGCGCGTTCCCTTCAGGTGCGAAAGGTCCGGAGTTCGAGCCCCACTGGAGCCGTTACGATTGTGCCCTTAGGCAAGGCATTTACATTCCACGTTGCCTCTTCTCTCTCCCTCGTGGCGATGGGTTTCATTAGGAATGAGGTCTCGAGAGTGATTTATATAAGTTGAAATAACTTGTTCGCAATCGAGCTAAACTAAATTTGTATCAACTAGTGTTTGTGTTTTACGTTTATTTATCGTCGCTACCGGTTGCCCATATGAGCGACGCCTCCTGAAGAGATTAGTCATTTTCGATTTTTGGAGGATAGTGCAATGATACAGACAGAAACCCATTCCAGAGTCTCCTCTGGTTCTTTTACGTGTACGGTGTAACGCACTGACACGAGACCTCGGTTTAACGTCCCATCTGAAAGACCGTTAATTTCATTAGTGTCAGACGGGGGATCGAAACTGCGATCCCTGGATTACCAGTCCAGAGTCCCACCTGAAAGACAAGACTGTGTAGATCTGACAAATCGCTATATATGACATTGATGTTACCCAAAATTACAAAACAAACAAACAAATAATAATAATACACAACTGGATGAAACTTATCATATCACACAGAAGCTTGAGTTGACAACATTGTTTGATCATGTTCCCATCGCTTCCTTCAATGTGCACTGACACCTGGCCACTACCCCGTTATCAAAACTGTTGTTCGAAAGATAGAAATCACGTCTGACACTAATTCGTTTCCACCTCATGATGATGATGATGATGATGTTGTTGTTTGTATAGCGAAATGTTCCACCTCAACACTTATTGCTATATACACGGTTACGTTCGCTGTATTGCGTAAGCCGTGTCAGTTTTCTCTCTACAATAATGTAACAAATTACACTCTTTGCACAATTTCATAGTTGTGTAGCCGTAACTCTAATATATCGTAATTGGAAACTGTTACACATGTAATTGTTCGTGTTATAGTTCATGCTGTAATGGTGAAGTGATTATATAGGGTCCGGTAAACAATAATGACCCCTTTGTCCATCGAATGACATGTTGATGAATTCAATTGTCGATCGATATAATACTGTGTCAAACATTTTCTGTTTTAAGAAATTCATGCTTTCTTTGAGAATAATTAATTTTCAAGTAGCATAGCACGTGCTAATTTACAATAAACAATGGTGTTTTAATCTTCATTTAAGTGT
>CM026387.1:39262571-39330341 GCA_014843695.1 Archivesica marissinica
ATCACCCACCCTCACACATACCTGGTACTATATACACAATAGTAATACTTGACCATCACTCACCCTCACACATACCTGGTGCTATATACACAATAGCAATACTTGACCATCACCCACCCTCACACATACCTGGTGCTATATACACAATAGCAATACTTGACCAGCACTCACCCTCACACATACCTGGTACTATATACACAATAGCAATACTTGAACATCACTCACCCTCACACATACCTGGTACTATATACACAATAGCAATACTTGACCATCACTCACACATACCTGGTACTATATACACACTAGTAATACTTGACCATCACTCACCCTCACACATACCTGGTACTATATACACAATAGCAATACTTGACCATCACTCACACATACCTGGTACTATATACACAATAGCAATACTTGACCATCACTCACCCTCACACATACCTGGTACTATATACACATAGTAATACTTGACCATCACTCACCCTCACACATACCTGGTGCTATATACACAATAGCAATACTTGACCATCACTCACACATACCTGGTACTATATACACAATAGCAATACTTGACCATCACTCACACATACCTGGTACTATATACACAATAGCAATACTTGACCATCACTCACACATACCTGGTACTATATACACAATAGTAATACTTGACCATCACTCACACATACCTGGTACTATATACACAATAGCAATACTTGACCATCACTCACACATACCTGGTACTATATACACAATAGCAATACTTGACCATCACTCACACATACCTGGTACTATATACACAATAGTAATACTTGACCATCACTCACACATACCTGGTACTATATACACAATAGTAATACTTGACCATCACTCACACATACCTGGTACTATATACACAATAGCAATACTTGACCATCACTCACACATACCTGGTACTATATACACACTAGTAATACTGACCATCACTCGCCCTCACACATACCTGGTACTATATACACAATAGCAATACTTGACCATCACTCACCCTCACACATACCTGGTACTATATAACAATAGTAATACTTGACCATCACTCACACATACCTGGTACTATATACACAATAGCAATACTTGACCATCACCCACCCTCACACATACCTGGTACTATAACACACTAGTAATACTTGACCATCACTCACCCTCACACATACCTGGTATTATATACACAATAGTAATACTTGACCATCACTCACTCACATACCTGGTACTATATACACAATAGTAATACTTGACCATCACCCACACATACCTGGAACTATATACACAATAGTAATACTTGACCATCACTCACCCTCACACATACCTGGTACTATATACACAATAGTAATACTTGACCATCACTCACACATACCTGGTACTATATACACAATAGTAATACTTGACCATCACTCACACATACCTGGTGCTATATACACAATAGCAATACTTGACCATCACTCACACATACCTGGTACTATATACACAATAGTAATACTTGACCATCACTCACACATACCTGGTACTATATACACAATAGCAATACTTGACCATCACTCACACATACCTGGTACTATATACACAATAGCAATACTTGACCATCACTCACACATACCTGGTACTATATACACAATAGCAATACTTGACCATCACTCACACATACCTGGTACTATATACACAATAGTAATACTTGACCATCACTCACACATACCTGGTACTATATACACAATAGCAATACTTGACCATCACCCACCCTCACACATACCTGGTACTATATACACAATAGCAATACTTGACCATCACCCACCCTCACACATACCTGGTACTATATACACAATAGTAATACTTGACCATCACCCACCCTCACACATACCTGGTGCTATATACACATAATAGTAATACTTGACCATCACTCACACATACCTGGTACTATATACACAATAGTAATACTTGATCATCACTCACACATACCTGGTGCTATATACACAATAGCAATACTTGACCATCACTCACACATACCTGGTACTATATACACAATAGTAATACTTGACCATCACTCACACATACCTGGTACTATATACACAATAGCAATACTTGACCATCACTCACACATACCTGGTACTATATACACAATAGCATACTTGACCATCACTCACACATACCTGGTACTATATACACAATAGCAATACTTGACCATCACTCACACATACCTGGTACTATATACACAATAGTAATACTTGACCATCACTCACACATACCTGGTACTATATACACAATAGCAATACTTGACCATCACCCACCCTCACACATACCTGGTACTATATACACAATAGCAATACTTGACCATCACCCACCCTCACACATACCTGGTGCTATATACACAATAGTAATACTTGACCATCACCCACCCTCACACATACCTGGTGCTATATACACAATAGTAATACTTGACCATCACTCACACATACCTGGTACTATATACACAATAGTAATACTTGACCATCACTCATCCTCACACATACCTGGTACTATATACACAATAGCAATACTTGACCAGCACTCACACATACCTGGTACTATATACACAATAGCAATACTTGACCATCACTCACCCTCACACATACCTGGTACTATATACACAATAGTAATACTTGACCATCACTCACCCTCACACATACCTGGTACTATATACACAATAGCAATACTTGACCATCACCCACCCTCACACATACCTGGTGCTATATACACAATAGCAATACTTGACCATCACTCACCCTCACACATACCTGGTACTATATACACACTAGTAATACTTGACCATCACTCACCCTCACACATACCTGGTACTATATACACAATAGCAATACTTGACCATCACTCACACATACCTGGTACTATATACACAATAGTAATACTTGACCATCACCCACCCTCACACATACCTGGTACTATATACACAATAGCAATACTTGACCATCACTCACACATACCTGGTACTATATACACAATAGTAATACTTGACCATCACTCACCCTCACACATACCTGGTACTATATACACAATAGCAATACTTGACCATCACTCACACATACCTGGTACTATATACACAATAGCAATACTTGACCATCACTCACACATACCTGGTACTATATACACAATAGCAATACTTGACCATCACTCACACATACCTGGTACTATATACACAATAGTAATACTTGACCATCACTCACACATACCTGGTACTATATACACAATAGCAATACTTGACCATCACTCACACATACCTGGTACTATATACACAATAGCAATACTTGACCATCACTCACACATACCTGGTACTATATACACAATAGTAATACTTGACCATCACTCACACATACCTGGTACTATATACACAATAGTAATACTTGACCATCACTCACACATACCTGGTACTATATACACAATAGTAATACTTGACCATCACTCACCCTCACACATACCTGGTACTATATACACAATAGCAATACTTGACCATCACTCACACATACCTGGTACTATATACACACTAGTAATACTTGACCATCACTCGCCCTCACACATACCTGGTACTATATACACAATAGCAATACTTGACCATCACTCACCCTCACACATACCTGGTACTATATACACAATAGTAATACTTGACCATCACTCACACATACCTGGTACTATATACACAATAGCAATACTTGACCATCACCCACCCTCACACATACCTGGTACTATATACACACTAGTAATACTTGACCATCACTCACCCTCACACATACCTGGTATTATATACACAATAGTAATACTTGACCATCACTCACACATACCTGGTACTATATACACAATAGTAATACTTGACCATCACCCACACATACCTGGAACTATATACACAATAGTAATACTTGACCATCACTCACCCTCACACATACCTGGTACTATATACACAATAGTAATACTTGACCATCACTCACACATACCTGGTACTATATACACAATAGTAATACTTGACCATCACTCACACATACCTGGTGCTATATACACAATAGCAATACTTGACCATCACTCACACATACCTGGTACTATATACACAATAGTAATACTTGACCATCACTCACACATACCTGGTACTATATACACAATAGCAATACTTGACCATCACTCACACATACCTGGTACTATATACACAATAGCAATACTTGACCATCACTCACACATACCTGGTACTATATACACAATAGCAATACTTGACCATCACTCACACATACCTGGTACTATATACACAATAGTAATACTTGACCATCACTCACACATACCTGGTACTATATACACAATAGCAATACTTGACCATCACCCACCCTCACACATACCTGGTACTATATACACAATAGCAATACTTGACCATCACCCACCCTCACACATACCTGGTACTATATACACAATAGTAATACTTGACCATCACCCACCCTCACACATACCTGGTGCTATATACACATAATAGTAATACTTGACCATCACTCACACATACCTGGTACTATATACACAATAGTAATACTTGACCATCACTCACACATACCTGGTGCTATATACACAATAGCAATACTTGACCATCACTCACACATACCTGGTACTATATACACAATAGTAATACTTGACCATCACTCACACATACCTGGTACTATATACACAATAGCAATACTTGACCATCACTCACACATACCTGGTACTATATACACAATAGCAATACTTGACCATCACTCACACATACCTGGTACTATATACACAATAGCAATACTTGACCATCACTCACACATACCTGGTACTATATACACAATAGTAATACTTGACCATCACTCACACATACCTGGTACTATATACACAATAGCAATACTTGACCATCACCCACCCTCACACATACCTGGTACTATATACACAATAGCAATACTTGACCATCACCCACCCTCACACATACCTGGTGCTATATACACAATAGTAATACTTGACCATCACCCACCCTCACACATACCTGGTGCTATATACACAATAGTAATACTTGACCATCACTCACACATACCTGGTACTATATACACAATAGTAATACTTGACCATCACTCATCCTCACACATACCTGGTACTATATACACAATAGCAATACTTGACCAGCACTCACACATACCTGGTACTATATACACACTAGTAATACTTGACCATCACTCACCCTCACACATACCTGGTACTATATACACAATGGTAATACTTGACCATCACTCACCCTCACACATACCTGGTACTATATACACAATAGCAATACTTGACCATCACCCACCCTCACACATACCTGGTGCTAGATACACAATAGCAATACTTGACCATCACTCACCCTCACACATACCTGGTACTATATACACACTAGTAATACTTGACCATCGCTCACCCTCACACATACCTGGTACTATATACACAATAGCAATACTTGACCATCACTCACCCTCACACATCCTTGGTACTATATACACAATAGCAATACTTGACCATCACCCACCCTCACACATACCTGGTACTATATACACAATAGCAATACTTGACCATCACTCACCCTCACACATACCTGGTACTATATACACAATAGTAATACTTGACCATCACTCACCCTCACACATACCTGGTGCTATATACACAATAGCAATACTTGACCATCACTCACACATACCTGGTACTATATACACAATAGCAATACTTGACCATCACTCACACATACCTGGTACTATATACACAATAGCAATACTTGACCATCACTCACCCTCACACATACCTGGTACTATATACACAATAGCAATACTTGACCATCACCCACCCTCACACATACCTGGTGCTATATACACAATAGCAATACTTGACCATCACTCACCCTCACACATACCTGGTACTATATACACACTAGTAATACTTGACCATCACTCACCCTCACACATACCTGGTACTATATACACAATAGCAATACTTGACCATCACTCACCCTCACACATACCTGGTACTATATACACAATAGCAATACTTGACCATCACTCACCCTCACACATACCTGGTACTATATACACAATAGTAATACAGTGAAATACAATATAATCATTTGGGACAATACTGCCTAATTATGATATGACTCAGACCAGTGATTTTATTAGGCCATATCAAGAAAACTATTGGGTTGTATGCTTGCAGTGGGGTTGAAGACTATATAATATACTGTGCTTTCAAAGTAAAGTAATAAAGGTTGTAAACAAACATTCGATACACTATTGCATTATAGGTAAGTCAGATTGTTATTGTTAAACAATAAATCACAGTACCTGTAAGCTATCGTGTAAGCTATCGTATAGTGCCTTACCTATACAGTAGTGTAATATCCCAACGGTATTATTACTTTACTTTGCAAGCACAGTACCCTCATTATATATAGCTCGATAGGGTAAATATGACATGTGTACACAAGGAGTATTTAAACGGAAGATAAGTATAATTCTTCTGACATGTATGCTTTTCGCGCCTTAAAGCGAAACTACATCAGTGACAACACAAATGTCTACAGAATGTATTTTCCTATAATATGGTATAATTTCCCCCCCCCCCCACCAAATATTTGCCTCAAATACTGAGTATTTCAACAAATAAACAAACGTCGCATACGCGGTTTGTTGACATAACAACATAATGTAAATAGGGTCGACATTCATGCGTACTATTAGTACAACGCGTTTATCCTGAATAACACCAGTTATGGTACATATTTACCGTGATATCTCACATGTTTGCCTATGCATATTTAGTTTAAACATTATTTATTTCAGTATTTGTACATGTAATCAAGAAATGAACATTTTACATATAATTTAACAGCAGTAGACTGAAAGGGATTAGAACGAAAGAAAACTTATATAGTTCTTCTCCCTATCAATTGATTGATATACAATAGGCAGGAAAATAATATATAATATAACAATGAAAATACATGAAATCTATTCTATGTATTTGCTAAAGAATTTCAGAACTTAATGTATTAGTGAGTCAATAGTTTTGGATGTAAAAAAGAAAATGGTTAATATTTAAAGGAATATAATTATGAAGAAAGTTCAAGAACATGTACTATCAAATCGGAACACTTGAAGAAAAAGAGATTAGTATAGAGAAAAGTGGTTGAATAGGGTCGGTTGTTGTGTCAATAACGACTGCATTCAGATTGGAATCCGCCATATGAACCTATTAGAAGTCATCCATCTCAGAACCTTTCACTGCCAATAATGTATTCGTGTACCGTAAGGAAAATGATGATGTTGGTTGCAATATCCTTATTAATGTCACCGAGAAGCAGTGTGTTTAAGTTGACATTACAAATTGTGGACAGCTTATTGAAGAGTGTTATACGTAGTTGATCATAGAAATGGCATTGAAAGAAGAAGTGGAAGTTATCTTCTATGCCACCACATCTGCATAATGGTGATTCTACAATGTTCTTTAGAAATAGGTGATGGTTGAGGGAACTACATTTCGTTCTAAGCCGTGTATGTAGAACCTGGGATTTTCTTTTCCCACAGTAAAATAGTTTTCCAATTTTACTTTTATTAGTGTTAAGAAAGGCCTTGAAAGAATCCAGTGACTGAATATTTCTAGCCTCGTTAGGTAAGCTGTTCCATTCACGAAGTACCGATGGAAGGAAGGAATGTGAATATAGCGTAGTTCTAGCTGGAATATTTAACAGATTATCAGAATTTCTAAGGTTATACCGAATGGAGTGGCTAACATCTTGTGGAACAAGAGATGAAATATAAGACGGGACAAGATTATTTTTCATTTTATAAAGTAGGACAAGTTTGTGTTTTCGTATTCTGTCAGAAAGTGTTTCCCAACCTACTTCTATTTGAAGGGCATGAATAGAAATAAGTTTTGTAGCGCCAGTTACAATTCTTGCAGCTTCATGCTGTATTTTATCTGGTTCCTCTTTTTCATACATTGCACAATTATCGCAAATTACGTCAAAGTATTCTAGTAATGGTCGAATGAAGGAAATGTAGATAACTTCCAATGCTCTACGATCGAGTGTGAATTTTAATTTTCTCATAACATTGATACGTGTCCAAGCCTTTTTGCTGATTTGATCAATATGAGTATGCCAAGATCCATCACTGGATAAGAAGACACCCAAGTGTTTATGGTCAGAGACAAGCGGAATGTGTTGATCTAACATCTGCAGAGGAGGATGTTGAGGTTTATTTCGTTTCTTTGACAATATAAGAGATTCAGATTTGGAGGGATTAAAGGTTACTAACCATTTATCGGTTCACTTGGAGATTTTGTTAATATCAGATTGGAGAATACG
Organism: Archivesica marissinica; assembly: GCA_014843695.1. NCBI lineage: Eukaryota > Metazoa > Mollusca > Bivalvia > Venerida > Vesicomyidae > Archivesica > Archivesica marissinica. The sequence continues at coordinate 39,270,967 of CM026387.1, forward strand.
ATGAGAAGTGATAGGATTATTGACTATTAAGTGTAGACTAGTATCATCAGCAAATAGATTGATGTTAGAACCTATGTCCTTGACAATATCATTTATGAAAACTAGAAAAAGTAGAGGACCTAATATAGAACCCTGAGGAACACCTGCCCCTAAAGACGCTAAATCTGATTTTGAACCTGGGACAACCACACGTTGTCGCCGATTAGAAAGATAGTCAGTGAACCAATGAAGTAGGTTATTTGTTATACCAGACGAGTGTAGCTTCAGGAGTAGACCTTTATGCCAGACTCTGTCGAATGCTTTACTTATGTCAAAGAAGACAGCCCTTACTTCTAACCCATTGTCTAGAGCTTTACAAAATGTGTCATATAAAAATGTTAGTTGGTTGGTAGTAGAATCGCCAGGCATAAATCCAGACTGTGATTGTGAGAAAAAGTTGGTATCCCTGAGGAAGTTAAAGACATGCTTAAAAAGTATACGTTCAAAACCTTTTCCATGCAGTTTAGTAAAGATATAGGTCTGTAGTTCTCTGCAAGTGATGGGTCTCCCTTTTTGAAGACAGCACAAACATGGGCAATTTTCCATGCTTCTGGCATGGTACACTGAGATAAACAACAATTAAAAAGATCGCACAGAGGAGTTGAAAGTTGGCGATGAGCCTCACGCAGTACTCTGTTGCTTATTCCATCGGGACCCGAAGCCTTGTCAAATTTTAATGATTTCAAAATATCTTCTATTTCTGATGGAATTATAAAGATTGATCCTAAATTGCGCTGAGTGTTGTTTATATATAAGTTAGGTAATGCACTATTCTCTTCATTAATATGTGTTTGGTCTCTGAAATAACTATTCAATAAGTTTCATTTTTCATTTGCATCAGTTAAATAATTACCCGTTAGAGGATCACGCAAAGGAGGTATTGCTTTCTGAGAGTTAGGTGAAATGAAGTGTTCAGGATTTTCCACCAGTCCTTTGAAGAGAGAGAGCTAGACTTTAGTTTTTCAGATAAGGTTAGATAATAATTTATTTTTTTGTCCTTAATTAGTGCTACCGTTGCATTTCTTATTTGTCTGAACTTGTTCCAATGATGCTGAGATTGTGTGTGTTTTGCTTTACGGTATGCTCGTTTCCGTTTTCAAATATTGAGTTTAATTATTCTATCAATCCATGGTGGTTCGTGTGTATTTATTCGAATGTTATTGTTTGGAATGCATTTCTTATAAATAGTTGTAATTGCTTTTGTTATATTTCGAACGTACACATCTACATTTTCATGTTTCAGGTTTGTCCAATTCTCTGATTTCAGTTTGTCCCTAAGAAGATTGTAGTCCCCTTGGTCATACTTCCAAATAGTTCGAGTAAAACTATTAGACTTTGGTTTGTTATAACTAAATACGCCAAACACTGGACAATGATATCTTATATATTGATGTAAACAAGGTTCACCCACACCGGCTAACATAACACGCCCTGGGTTGGAAGTAAACAACAGCTCAATGACAGATGAGGAGTGTTCTGTAAAGTGTGTTGGTTCATCTATCAGCTGCACTAGGTTATTTTGTCGGCATATCGTTTCTACTTTCCTGGCAGTAGCTTGAGAAAGTATATTTAAATTGAAGTCTCCGGTTATAATTATATCCGAAATCCCAGAATCACAAGCGAGACCAATTGATTCTTCAATTAAAGAATGATAGATGGCATCCGAGTTGGGCGGATGATAGAAATTACCAAATAGAACGCTTCTGTTAGTGGTCATTTTTAGTTCTACCCATACACATTCAAGACGATTATGTTCCAAGTCCCTTCTCCGTATATAGGCAATCGATTCCTTAATGTATACTATAACAACACCATGACTATCATGTCTTCGATCCTTGCGTTCTGGTGTATGATAAGAGGTAAAAACTAAGTCACTAGTTGCTACTGAATTACTTAGCCATGTTTAAGTGAATGCTAGTATATCAAAGTTTAGAAGTTCTGTTGACAAGATATCCACTTTGTGCTGTAAGCTTTGGACGTTATAGTGTATAACTGAGAGGTTATGTGGTATATTTATAAAATTTGAAATACTGATATTAGTAACAGAGTCTGTCGTGTCCGAGGATACTGAAGATGCAGGCCCAGGATGTGGGTGCACATCACCCGACAAAAGTAAGAGCATTACCAACCAAGCAGATAGTACAAAACACATGCTAGTAATAATAGTTTTCACAAACGATGTGTTTTTTATATATACTGAGTCAAAAAAGAAACGATACCTGGTGTTTATGCGTCTATAATTTCAACATTTATTAAGAAAATTGTTTGACAATTCATAAGATGATAGTCCAACATGTTTGAAAGAGGAGCACATAAAGCATAATGAGCCTCCGAAACTGTCTGCTGCGTGATGACGTAATTCGTCGGACAGGGGTCTAATGGAGTTTTCACACAGACGTCAATACCGATTATGGGCACCATTTGCGTCTCTCACTGCAATGCACCGCCGTCGCATCGAACGGAAGAGTGTCTGAATCTCTTGCTGGTCAAAATTTTTCCACTCCTGACGCAAAACATCCTTCAGTTGGTTTAACGTTACCGGCTGACGTCGTCTGACGCGGCGGTCTAACGTATCCCACAAATGTTCTATGGGTGACAAGTCTGGTGACAAAGCAGGCCACGGCAGGGTTTCAATATTGTTCTGCTCCAATAATGTGGTGGAAATCCGAGCAGTATGACACCTGGCGTTGTCCTGTTGGAACAGTGTGACGTTTCTGTTGGCGTTAAAGAACGGCACAACAACTGGCGCAAGGATCTCATCACAGTACCGCTGGGCGTTTAGGTTCCCGTCCACCACTAACAGTTCAGTGCGACTGCCGAAGGTGATACCGCCCCACGCCATAACGCTTCCGCCCCCGAACAGATCGACCTGACGTACACATGCGTCGGCGTAACGTTCACCGCGTCTGCGATATACCCGCTCTCTGCCATCCGCTCGACGCAAACAGAACCGCGATTCATCGCTAAACATCACCGAATTCCACTGTAACCGAGTCCAGCGAGCACGTTCCGTCGTCCATTCCCGCCGTACGTCACGGTGACGTCGTGTCAGGATGGGTCCAACGTATGGCCGATAGGCACGAATGCCACGTTCACCGAGCCGGTTCCTGACTGTTTGTGCACTGATGCGATTGTTGGTCATCCCAGGAGTAACGGCAGCTGTGTGCGTAGCAGGTAGGAACCGGTCACGTAAATGTGACGTCCGAATGTGACGGTCCTGTTCACGCGTCGTCACACGTGGTCGACCAGATCTTGGACGGTCGTCCACCGATCCATGTGTTCGATAACGTCGAAGTAGACGTGTTATCGTGATCCGCGTAACCCCGAGTCGATTTGCGACGTCACGCTGACGTAAACCGCTGTCAAGCATGCCAATGGCACGCATTCTCTGATTGTGGTTTAGCCTAGGCATTTTGTTAGAGGTAACAATGGGTATGTAAGGTGTTTTTCCTCGATGATAATGCAATGCGATAAACCGGTTTTCCGATTTGTACATGTGCAGGAAGTTGTCTTTGTTGAGGAGCACGTGCAAATCGGAAATTTGGCGTTCCAGGATTATCGGGTGTTTATTTACCTGGGTTTATGGTTGGCTGACGTTGCAATAAGATACCCGGTACTGATGCGTAATAATATATTAAACCTTTCTATGCTTTTATCCGTTTTACGTCATTTTTAGTTTGGTATCGTTTCTTTTTTGACTCAGTATATTTCAATCCAGCAATGTATTTTGTGTATGGGAAATTAATTGTCGAAGCAATATTTGAAGAATCATGAATTTGTCTGTTTATAGATAATGTGTGGGTTGTGATTAAGAAGATGGAAACAACTATAATTAAATTCATTGTGCATGCGAATCTAAAGTTGCATATGTAGACTTGCATGACGACGTTTGGCATGTAATTCGATTTAATTACGAAATTGTCAGAAGTGATATCAAAAACAGGTCAATCGTCGTCAAGTGCAAGTTTAGTTGTATGTAAATTGTTATGTAAGATGATGCACAGACATTGTAATGAGATTCCACAGACTCCAAACCATGACTACTGTCGCCACTACATTCAACCGAGAGATAACAACATTTAATTAATAAAGCGAGAGAGAGAGAAAGACAAAAAGATTTACTAACTATCCTATTAAAAAGCAAAGAGGAGACCACAGTAAATGTACTTTACAGATGTTATTCAAGACCAAACATACTAAGCTTTCGTGCCTTTAAGTACTTGCTCAAATAACTAAATAGATGCAGGCAAAACATAGCAATATACATGCACAATTACATTTTCATAATGTCCATGTTTAGCTTTGTAATCTAAAGTAGGAAATATTGTATTCAAAGTTTTCCAAAAATGAATAAGAACCCATTGTAGTTGTTGTATTTGTTCAATGCCATATGGGAACACAAATATTAATAGGAGTGAAAAAATAATAATAAAAAAGTACCGAATTTAAATTTTGGAACATCAACATACAATCCCAACTTAAATATATTGATAAAAGTAAAAGGTAATGAATACTAGAGACCGATTATCTAACTCTATCACATTTTACAAATTAATTACAGGAACTGTTTACGTTCGAACAATAACGGCAACTTGAGACACGGGATATATAGGCCCTACCGTAACTATTCATAACTAATTATAAGTCATTCTATATTAACAAGTGTACACGCCATGCGCTAACTACTATACTTATAATGATTGAAACTCCGTACGTACGCAGTATAGTCACTGTTATGGTGTATCAGCTTAATATGCACACTTTTTAATAACTAAATACAGTATGTGCAATGAATGCGTACATTTTCAAGACAGTTTGGCAAACAAAGCATATACGCTATCCATATACCTGCCCAAAATGCAGTACATTGGGTAGCTAGAGGCAGATGTAGTATCCAATCACAGCCTCACAATGACTAAGAGATCACCCCAGCCAATCTACGCAACAACTAATCATGAGTTAGAAATATCTTGTATAGTACCAATACACATTCAAAACGAGGCATGCAAACAATTCACATATAATACCGGCTATCAATCCTACCCAAAAACAAGTTATAGTATTAGTACATGTATGTAGAAGTACAACAGTTTGTCAATGTAGATGTTGCTTTAAGCATATATGCATACACATATATACATACATACATACATACATACACACGTACGTACACACGTACGTACGTACGTACATACATACATACATACATAATTATACACATATAGTACATTATAATAACTTTCTTATGAAAGCAAACCAGCTAACGGTAGTAAAAGTGCATACACTTTTATATATGATTTTACGAATGACCGAGCAGTATATATTTACAATGAACTGGACAATAGATATAGCATGAATTCACAGTGTCTGTCATTATATGATCATAACGGTTACGTAGATTAACAATTGATAAAGGCGTGGAGTATATCGCTCCACAAAAGTAACTAATCAGTTTGTAAGTTCATTAGTGTGTTCTAAGCGTTGCCTGTTACCGGACTGCGTGGCCCGCTATGGACTGCTGGTAATTTACGTGGTACAACGACTGATAGGTCTTCTTCCGAAGTTATTCTGTGAATATGTCTGTACCTATTGTCCTTGACGATTATATTCCCATCAAAGGACCACGCACTGTCTAGATTCCCTGCTTTAACTTGCTCCCGAGCCAGGTAAAGAAACTTGGATCGCTCCCTTGTAAGATCCTCATTCCGGTATATCCCTTTGTATATTTTCTCCTTGGCCAACACACGCGATTTGTACAGTAGATTACGAAAACGGTACGAAGTGACTTTAACAATAAAATCTCTGGGTTTGTTTGTTTTCCTTTTACCAAGTCGATGCGAGCGATCAATATCAGTTAGTATAATGTGGGACCCGAGCTTTTTGGCCATTTCAATCACGTAACTATCTGTATTTTCAGTAGACGAATCAGCAACCTCCCTGACACCAGAAATGCGTAGATTGTTGCGTCTACTATATTGTTCAGCTTTATCAAAATTCAGTTTTAACGATTTTATTTCTAACTTTAAATTTATATTTTCTGCTTGTAATTCGTTTAACTGTGTCTGTATACCCGCTGTAACACCCTCGATCACACGATGTGATAGCACTTCAAACTTTGCATCAATATGGCGTGCTCTTCAACATCCTGTTTTAACACACTTGTCAAATCCTCAATTAAAGATGCCTTTAACGTGGCTGCCAGCATTTGAATGTCCTGCTCTGACATTTTTATGGATGGTTGATCAGTCATGATTGTTTCAATTTCACTTTGGGATCTGTATATTTTATAGTCAAATAAATCGTTTGGTGAAGAAGCTGGTCGTTTTTTTTTGGTTGATGTTGCTGGTGTGGATACGTCTATGTTGTCCGTATTACATGTATATTCCAACATAGCAACTATGTACTATATTAATAGTAAATGTCACTATGGTAATGTACGCTATGTACGCGTTATCTTTTGTGTGCAGTATAGTTTTAGAAAGAGTGAGAGGGAATGTTCCACATCATTGACTTTTCGGAATTTTCAAAGTACAAACTACACGATTTTACATTTCACATTTCATAAAGTTTTATACATTTCAAGTTTCACTTCCAAATACAAATACTTTATACATCAGCACATCATACTGTAGTCCCTCTAAGTGATTGTTAAATCACATATCTATCGTAAACTTGACGAGCCATTTTTTGTTTACCCGCCATAAACGGAAGCGGAAGTCGGTTGATCAATGCATATTTATTTGTAGACTAATCTTAGTTAAATTATCTCTAAACGAAAGTATCGCGTGCTTAGTATTGACTTTAATGACAACAAATGTCAATTCAGGATTCGTGGTTGACCGCTATATGAAATCCTACTTTAACTTTTGAAAGTTTGTATACCACAGAAACACTTTTTATTGATTCAATGATTGTGTTCGAATGTATTCAGAAGAATTTGTAGTAGCAATGCATTTATACGTGAACACATTCATTTTATTTGCTTTTTGTGATGTAATGTCGTTTTAAACCCATTATGTTATTTATATCAATAATCTGGCAATTTGATATACCTTAAGATTTACGTTTCCATTTTCCTATTAGCGCATTAGTGTGTAAGTGATTCTGGCAGAATAAACAACACACAGAGTAACCGTATCACATTCCAAAGATCTGCGGGCAGCAGGTGTCGATTCAACGAAAGGTGTGTTTGTGGTAGCATTCAATGGTACATTCTTATATCATGAACATATCGTCTCTGTGGACTAATGGTTAAGGCGTCCGCCTGCGGAGCGGAAATACGAAGGTTCTAATCTCGTCACGGGTTCGTTCTGATATGAACGGTTGGTGAGCCGCCAGCGAGTTAAATAATGCTTACCAATTGCCTACCAGCCTCATAAGTAAGAAATTGCTGACCCTTTAAATATGGGTAACAAACACTATAGTAAACTTATTACTTAAAATTCTTTTAAATTATTTGGAAGCTTGGTATGTTGAAATGCCTTTGTCGAACGTTTTTCTCAACCAAATTAATTAAGGAGCAATTGTCAAATGTCACAACAAATGTTTTTAATAATGTTGGTATTATCAGTATCACCTTGCAGTTTAGTGAAATTATGTTTTGTTGGGGAAGCAGAGCTGGGTACCAAAGGAGCATAGAACATTTAAAATAAGTAAAACTCGAATAATCATGAGACAAATAAACAAGACTGCATTCAAAACTGTTAGTTTTTTTATAGTTTTAATGTAAGTTTATTTAACCTCGCTACCGGTGGAAGCCCATTTGAGCGACAGGCAGTTTACCTAATAACACCTTTCCTGGGCAGGTGATAGCGGTTAACCAGTACTTGATGAACCAGCCTCCTACAGACGGATCTGTAGTCCAGTAGTAACACGTTAGACTTGTAATCTAGCGATTGCAGGTTCGATCACCCGTCTGACCCAAATAAAATTAACAGTCTTTAAAATGGGACTGTAACCCGAGGTCTCATGTCGGTGCTGTACACCGTGCATGTAAAGGAACCAGAAGAGACTCTGGAATTGGTCTCTGTCTGTATCACTGCACTATCCTCCAACTATCTAAAATTACTAATCTCTTCATGAGGCGTTGCTCATATGGGCAACCGGTAGCGACGATAAATAAACGTAACACACACACACACAACCTCCGTATGAAACTGCCAACCTTTTCATATAAAGAGACATGGTTTGAGCGGGGTTCGAACCTGTGACCAGTGGTGATAGGTTACCGTGGTATACAAGTCATCGACTTTAACCACTCGACCACGGAGGCAGCTAAAACAAACTGTACGATTATAACTACATTTTGTACTCTTATATAAAGCCAGACATTTCAATAACAATTACTTGGTGATTGGACAATTCGGATAGGCATATTTGCCATTTAGCTTTTTGAAATGCCTAAATCTTTTAAAATATTTGACAGATATCCTCATTGGAGATGTAAGACGATATGGAACTCTTAGCGGCTTGAGTACGTATATCAGATAGTTCAAACATTGCATAATGTACATTGTTACATGCCGTTTATTCTGATGTCTATAGTAAAGGACACCCGTGGATGAGTGGTTAAGGTCGTTGGCTTCAAATCACTTGCACCTCTTCGCTGCAGGTTCGAGTGTCACTGGGGTGTCGAATTATTTCATGTCAGGAAACAATCCAGCTTGTTTGTGATAGGACGGTTGGTTTACCCAGGTACCCGTCAGTGTCTTAAATATTGGTCTAAGGGGCGTCTTCCTCCAATAATAAAAGATGGATAGACTCCATATGGCCTAAGATGTTTGTGCGACATTAAGCGCCAACAAACAAAACAAATCTAATGTCTTGTTAGGGTATTTCGTTTCTTCGTAGCGAAGAAACTAAGATACGGGTGACAGCTAACAGAGGGTCGTCTCTTCGACACGCTAATTCGACACAAATGTAATGTCGTCTCGTCGTGGAGAAGCAACAACACTCGGCGTTCTGTAGGCAATACACAGCGTGGTGAAGAAAGGGAGACATTAAGGATTAAGTATAGCTCATTTTTGTGGGGACTTTATCGGGAGATAATGATCGTCAATTCTTGGCGTAGTTACGATAACTAGCACGACTAGAGACAATGTTCAATAATAACACTTCGTTGCCACACTAATATTCGTGCCTTCGCCAACATGAAATAGTCCATGCCATTTGTCGAGAGCTTTAACCTTGAAGTTGATTTGTTATGTTCATAATATGTATACATCAATGCACTTAATCATGTTAAACACTACTTCCAAGTACAGTCTACAACCTGTCTGTACATATGCTAGAGGAAATAGAAAATGCACACTTCGGATAAGTGTGTATTACATGAAAAACAATAACTATATAAATACATAGTTTTAAATATTTTGGAATATTATTAGTTGTTCATCTTTGATGGAATCCTTCGTATTTCGTTTTCATGTAATAATACTCATATAATGTAGGTGTGCGTTTTCTATGTCCTCTAGTATACCATTAGTGTCATCTCCCACAAAGTAGAGATTTAATCGCCAACAATACATTTATATTGGCTCACATGGCTCTTCTTTATAGACATATTCAACTGTAGTTGTTTGGCGATAAAAACATACATACTTGTTCGTTACTAAACATTCTCAAATTTAGTATGACGTAAATCACTTTGACGTAAACACTGCAAGAATTCCTATTCCTAATGACTGCTGTGTATATCTAACCCTTGCGTATAGCAACGCTCGGTCGGACAGGTACTGTTTTCATGGTGTATCTTTGGTATTTCCTGACAAGATACATAACAAAAAAGACCTAAATGTTCATGCATACTACTACACATAAATTCCGCTGAAGTATTATAATGTGAAACTATTTGGGGTAGTTTTCTTTTTGTATGTTTCGATAACTAGATTCTCACCAAAGAATATATAACGAGGTTGTAAGCATTGCATCATCATATTCTTCATATATTTTTCAAATATACAGTCTACATCCGTTATATCAAAGTCGGTTATGTCAAATTCGCCGGTTATCTCGAGGTTACGTTTCACATACTCTCATTTTATATATAACTGGCTCTGTTTATATCAAATTTCATTTAGTCAAATTTCTTTCGTTATATCAAATTAACTTTGTTGGTGCCTTCTGTATATAATGGGCAGTATTTCACACTGTATGGATTGCACATACAGAGGAATTCAACTAATATAGGTCCATATAATGGGAAAGAAAAGAGTGCGTAAATAACAGTAGCCAAATGATCTTACATCGACTGTTGCATGCATTAACTCACTGTCTTCTGGAATACAGAAACAAGATCAATGTGTCAGAGATGTAAACTGTATGTTACTAGTGACATGAATTGCTAAGTGGTGTACCATTATCCAAATGTCATTTGGAGTTCAGCAGTACATTGATAATCCAATATATTAAGAACAACTTTCATATTTCTGCTTGTAAATGTCTCACCGCGCGACGACACTGCCTGTGAGTGACGAGGTCGCTCATGTGTTGACATTCCCCCACGTGTACCATTCACATTACGCTGGATTGCCTCCCGTGGAAGAATTCGATGGACCACACCGGGCGATACACCACAGTGAAGGGCACGTGATTTGATGACCTAATCACTTGGTCACAGATGCGCCCGCAAATTGCATAAATGCCCATCATCTGTAATTACAATATCTGTGGTGTCCTGCAAGGTTTAAACTTTATTTATTTTACAACGATTTCGAAGCAAGTCTTAACAACTTATATTAATCACTCTCGTTGGCGCGGATGAAAGCGTATATGTGTGGGAGGAAACCGGAGTACCCGGAGAAAACCCACCTGTCCGATATGGCGACCACCGTACCATCTCACATACTTCCCGAATAGATTAGTCATTTTAGATTTTTTGGAGGATAGTGCAATGATACAGACAAGAGACCCATTTCAGAATCTCCTCTTGTTCTTTTACGTTCACGGCTTAAAGCATCGTCACGAGACCTCGGTTTAATGTCCCATCTGAAAAACTGTTAATTTTATTAGGGTCAGCCGGGGGATCGAACATGCGAGATCTTGGAATATTATTACTTATGACTCCTATTATAAGATATGTCATACAATATCTTCATTTTAAGTGGTTTTTATGATTTGTTGATACCGTGTATCGTAAAAATGCCAAATCGTGGTGTTCTAAAAATAGACATACTATAGAAGTAACCAAGGTAATCTATTATTATGAAGTTGGTTGTCTGTTTAATATAACACATATTGTGTGCATGTACAATTTTAGAAAATTCTCTACGCCACAATGTATTCCAGGATATGCCATTAATCTTAGAATATTGAAATGCTGAATGACAATAAGGCATTAGCACGCACTTAAAATGTTCTAGAACTTCAGGTTTCAACCTCGATTAGATCTACTGTAGACAGAGTAGCAACCGTACCTCTGAAGGAATACTATTTACATGACAAAACCTCACACAGATATAGATAGTGGTTTTGACATGTATTGATAATAAAGTAACGTCATTGAAGACTAGAACATTGGATTTGAGGTGGTATATAGGCAGAGCAGCTGAGATTTGACTGGGACATTTGTGGCACAGAAATGATTGTTTTGCATATAAGCTGGAAATAGTATAGGCTATCATAAATCACAAAGTTCCCAAAAGTTCCGGTCCGGGGAAAAAAATTGGGGCATTTTTTGACTTTTTTGATATTTTCATTGGGAATTTCTGGAATAATATCATATCTCCAAAACCGCTTAATGGATTTTGAACAAACTACACAAATATATTAACCACCTTAGGAAGAATATGATAATGTTATTTTTTGTCTGTATATGAAAGGTTAAGGTCACATTTCAAGGTCAAAGTTACAAAAATTCAATAAAATATGTATATGCGCCATACTTTCACTTCTAATGATTGGTAGCTCATATATTTCATTCTAATATTTAAGTTAACTCCAGACGAAGTTATAAACATAAGCAATATGGTAAGTATATTTAAGGTTAAGGTTACAAATTGAGGTCAGATGTCCATAACATGAGATAAAATAACATCTTGTCATGAATGGGTATACATATATAATCTGAATGTTGGAAGCATACCTAACTCTATAAACTTAGTGTATAACACATGAATTAAAATACATACAATTGATACATTGCAGTTTATCCATTGATCACATGTCCACTCAGTGTATATTATATTACAAGAGAGAAGTATATTGTATACAGTATACAAGTATATACATTATATATATATATAATTAGGAGAAATGCTCATTCAATATGCCAATATCCACAATGTATTTCTATAGCAAATCTAGAATATCTTCACTGTAATTAAGATTTCTAGCAGCTGATTAATATTTTAGCAATGCTGTTAATATTATCTTGGGTCATATTCTACTCATTGAATCAGTGTTTGATTTTGTCAGTACTCTGCTATTTCTGGTTGATTGGAGCAAAGTCCATCACAGTTGCGACACACTGTTGTACAATTCAGACCAAGCTTTCTGCAGCTGCATGACATACTACGACAACCTGTCTTGCATCCACATCGGACAACTTTTAGAATGTTGGCAGGTGCTGGGGGCATGTCCGACAATCTGGGAATCAATATGCCATGTGATAACACCCAACCATAATCACAAGGATCTTCTTCCAACCCTTTCCATTGCAGTATTTGATGGTATACTCGCAACGAATGATATATGGTTGCACACTATATGTTGGTGGTAATGTTTTAGGGTCAATTGATACAGAGTTTCTTGCTGTTTTGTCCAGGAATAATCTCATTCTGAGTTCATTGATAGATTCAACCTCATTTTCTGTGTAGGTGAGAATGAGTGCGTTTTCTCCAGTTTTCAGGATCTCGCTGTGTGATACTTCATGGGGAAGATTATCAAATTGTTCAGCACATTCTCTGAAGCTTGCCGACTTCTTTATTAGCCTTAACGCTGCAAGTTTACCAATGCCGTATGGTCTTGATACCGTATCGCATCCCAGTAATGCGTGAATAAACAAGATGTTTTTACATACTACCTCACCTAGGTTATTCTTTAACTCTAGTATGTTTACAGACTTTTGTCTACGTCCTTCACTGTTGAGATGAATGGAGTAGCCATGGTCCTCTGCATAATGGCACAGTAATACTAACAGATCAGTATCTTCACCAACCACCACAGTGTTCATATACTTCGAACAGTCTATGGCCGTCATGACGATATCATAGACTGCGTCTGCGTTTGCTTGAGTGACTTCAATGCCAGAATCTTCTAGCTTACTAGCTAGCATGTCTATAAACCTTTGTTTATTCTTAGAATTCAATAATAAGTGTTGCTTCTTTGTATTCATGGTTAAGTCTTCTTGAACCCTGACCTCAGCCCCAACACGTCCACCAGTACGTCTTATGTGGGTGTTATCTTTAGTAGATGGACCAGCTATATAGCCATCAAACACAATATGACTTTTGGTGTAGTTATCTCTTACATACTTTATGTACATTGAACATATCTCATTATATGTTCTGCCTCTTGGCCAGTTGAGTCTTTGAATAAGGCAACCGCCATCAGTTACATATATTATTTCCTGTTGTTGGTCAGGGACACTGTCATCAGTCAGTAACTGTTTTGTTAGTTCCTGTGCTAGTGTTGCTTTATTGGCCTGTCTCAATAGTTGTTTGCTCTCGAACAAGGAAGGCGGATAGGTACATAGCTCATATGCAAAGAAATTCTGTAGATCTTCTATTTGTACAGCGCCCTGGGCAGCAGCAACCAATCGCTGGAAAAGAAGCTGTGGGTCAATCTCCACATCATCACCACCAATACTAACACTAGCATTTCACTCATAGTGGTTACTTGGGCCTTCTTACTGAACTTGAAGTCACCCACTTTCTTCCCCTCCATATCTTTCAGAATGTTCATGCCCACTTCCCGCCCTTTGTCCACATTTACCTTGTCCCCGGCTACTACACCACTGGCTATACTTCTCAATGACTCTTCTGTGGATTCAAATGGATTTATATCCATAAGAAAATCTACCATCTTTTTTATATCATCTCTGTCTCTGCTTTGCCTGGTCTCCCCACATTCCTTGTGTTGTTCACTAGTCTCATACCTGTGTCCGCTTAGCTCTTGCATCTTGTAGTTAATTTCAGAACACGCTGGCCTTGAGAGGATCCACTGTGCTCTCTGCGTTTCGTCCATGCCTCGCCCCCGAGTTAGGCCTCCAACTGTCTTCACACTACGCATAAGCATCTGCTCGATGATGAGGTCCGTTGACAGTCCAGCCCAGTATCGGTCCGATCTTCGTACAACATGCATACCTTCCATGAACATACTGTGAACATTTGGGTGTGTTATTGATAGGGCAAGCATTTTGTTTAAATATATGTACGATGATTTTGCATATGCGTTGTGGCCAGTGGCAGCGAAATATGGTAGCATTTCTAACAATGACTGAAGGTGAAGGTTCCAATCACCTGTGCGTTCTGCTTTTATAAATGCCTTAAGGATGTCTAGCAATTCTATGTATTGGAGCCATAGCTGGGCTGTTCGGCTTTCTTTCATATTTGAAATGGCTTTCTGCATCTTGAATTTCATTTGTTCAACACATGTAGATTTCACAACCGATTCAATGTCTACCTCCGCAGCTAAAAGGCCATCTAGAACTTTCATCGCTTCTTCTAACTGTGAACTAGTGTCGTTCTCATGCTCATTGTCCCCATACTCATCATCTTCAGCATTCTCAGCATTCATGTCTGGCTCAACACCATTTACGCCTGGGGATTTACTGGGACTGTTATTATTTATGTCTACTACATCATTTGCAATCACCAGACCACCTTCATCACAACTCTGACTCATTTCTTCATCCACATTAGTGTTACATCCATTGTCAGTTATGTCATTCTCTTCTATTTCAATCATTATCCTCCTTTCGGTTATTACTATTATGAGGGATTTCAATATTGAATATATTCGCTGCTAACAGCGAACACAGGGCTGACTCTGCCAGTAAATGCCCACGAATGGCTCTGCTGGTGGCCTTTCCACTCAGGAGATGTGGAACTACGTTCTCGGCATACACGGTCTCCAATAACTCCTTGAGACCGGAGTCGGTCATAATGGTTCCAATGGTACCAAGGAAGCTCATCTGGATGTGGAGACCTCCGAGGTGACAGATGATACGCCTCAGCGAACTGTTTGGTGGTTGTGTGTCAACAATCATTTGTGCCTTGTACCACAATGGCTGGTCAAATGTAATGATAGGATCCACATTGTATGTCAACGCCAGCTTCGTAACATATGAGAGCGTGGATAATATGCACGAGTCATTACTGGGATCCATATCGATCATTGGCAGGAACATTGTTGTCGATATTCCAGGGTGGTGACCAGTATGCATCAACTGCATGGTGCCATTCCACTGGGGGGGGTGTTCGGTCTTAACAGCCAAGACACTTTCCACAGTATGTCGATGTTATATGTATTGTCATGGGCAATTGATTGTGGCAGTGCTTCATTATAAAAGAGCAGTACTATTGAAATGGATATACAGTAAAAGCTTACCTGAGGCAAATGGTATCATCTTCCCGCAGACATCACTCTAATAGAAGGATATGGACTATTTATAAACTGTTCTTAAACAGTGAACAATGGAAGTGGATGTACACGTTTATAAAATGAATAATTGTAATATAGAAGTATGAAAAACTATTAAATAAATTGAGTTTTAATATATTTTTTATTATCATTTTCAGGGGTCAATTTACCCCACCCACTTTTATGGCCGTTATTTTTTAGAAAACAGTACATATATATCTCTAACCACTTAAACTTACGTCCAGTCTCTCCAACTCATGATTCTATATCATATTTAAGATGATATGTCAATATATGTGAGTATTATAAGAAATGATTTTAGGTGTGTCTTCAAAATACAGCATGTTTTACCTCTTTTTCTGTGGATAAAGTCAACTTTTTCAGAAAATATACAAAAACGGTAAGAAAATACATTATTTTCATGTAGTTACATGCATTTAGCATCACTATGAATAATAAAATATAGTCATTTCAAAATGCCAGAAGAATTTAAATCTTTATCTAGATAATTGGGTATTTTTCTGTTTTTGTCGGCCATCTTGGCGGCCATCTTGGCGGCCATCTTGGATTGTTCAGTTTCCCAAGTGGGAACTTTTGGGAACTTTATGGTGCAGGATTCTATGGACATTGAACTATATGAAAACATAAATTTCATTTCTGTGCCAGAAATGTCCCAGTTTAGCATTATTCAGGGCCAGCTGCTCTGCCTAATACGTCAATTAGTAGAAGTGCACACGATGTCCATTGAAGACTATAACAATGGATTTGAGGTGGTATACGTCAATTAGTAGAAGTGCACACGATGTCCATTGAAGACTATAACATTGGAATTGAGGTGGTATACGTCAATTAGTAGAAGTACACACGAGGTCCACTTGAATGTAGTCCTCATAACTAATATAGTTCATTTTTCTTTTTGGTAAAAACTGCATTTTCATGACAGGCGGTGTATATAGTTTTTGTGTAGTTGGGGTATACTGTAATATTTGGCGGAAGAATACAGTGTGTAAACATAGTGATGTCATTCACAGGTAAACGGTGTCAATGTTTGCCACTGCATTTGTACTATTTTTACAGTTTTTCAGTTTGATTTGATTACCTCCTCACAGTTGATGTGGTATCAGAAGAAATGATTTGTTGTTTTACAACTTTTTGACACAGATTCTTATCTTGAGTTAAACATACTGGTTTAAAATTTACACTTCTATTATGGAATTCATGTTAGAATAATAGAACTATTCAAAACAGATCAACTCGTGTACCATTACTTACTGTACACTCTAGATGTACACGGCTTACGCCTACCAACACATTACAATCCGCAATTATAGTATCCTCCTGTTCCTGTTCATATGGCTAATACCCTGCTGCATATAACTTTATACCAGACACGCGTCTTATCCTCAACATTATCTACTAATATTCTTCTCGATAACAGGAACCAGAACCAAAACAACCACCATGAAGAGCATTTGCATCTCACATAGAAACGTATTTTATAAAGCAGTAGTTAAAACCAAACGTTTATATTGGGATTAATTGCATTTGGTGTTAATGTAAAAACACGATTGCAACTATATTTATAAAATAAATGCGGCCACTAAGAGCATCATTATAGTATTGATGGAGATTATATTAGAAGTTAATGCAGTTTAAAGTGACATATATGTAGTTATAGATAAATGGAGGAAATGTTTAGTGATATATTTAATAATTATAGACATGTTCACACTCCTACTGGCGTTGTGTGTGTGTGTGTGTTTTACGTTTATTTATCGTCGCTACCGGTTGCCCATATGAGCGACGCCTCATGAAGAGATTAGTGGAAGTCGTGATAGCGCAGTGGATGCGCGTTCGCTTCAGGTGCGAAAGGTCCGGAGTTCGAGCCGCACTGGAGCCGTTACGATTGTGCCCTTAGGCAAGGCATTTAAATTCCACGTTGCCTCTTCTCTCTCCCTCGTGGCGATGGATTCCATCAGGAATGAGGTCTCGAGAGTGATTTATATAAGTTGAAATAACTTGTTTCGCAATCGAGCTAAAATAAATTTGTATTAAATAAGAGATTAGTCATTTTAGATTTTGGATGATAGTGCAATGATACAGACAGAGACCCATTCCAGAGTCTCCTCTGGTTCTTTTACGTGCACGGTGTAGAGCACCGACACGATACCTCGGATT
Source organism: Archivesica marissinica (assembly GCA_014843695.1). Taxonomy (NCBI): domain Eukaryota; kingdom Metazoa; phylum Mollusca; class Bivalvia; order Venerida; family Vesicomyidae; genus Archivesica; species Archivesica marissinica. Next base: position 39,288,766 of record CM026387.1, read on the forward strand.
AAAGTCCCTTCTGAAAGATTGTTAATTTTATTAGGGCCAGTTTAGTTTATTCATATTTATTGAATTCATCATGATATATACAAGCGGACAAAGAAATCGCACACATACTTTATATGATCATTATTACATGAACACGAAATACGAAGGATTCCATCAACGATATATTACATATTTATTACAAAACAAAAACCGAACAACTAAAAATATTCCAAAATGTTTAAAACTATGTATTTATATAGTTATTGTTTTTCATGTAAAAACACACTTATCAGAAGTGTGCGTTTTCTATGTCCTCTAGTATAATATACACCGCAATGTTACAAACGTTCAGCATGATAATATAAATGGTTTGGGCCACACGTTTTAACAACATTAGAAAACGGCCCGCACCAGAATGTCACATTTATGCATACTTAAATAAAATGACTGATGATGGCAAGGATAAATGAAAAAAACTCAAACAAGGCATAAATTAAACGAAAGCACTAACTATAAAATTAATGCAGCCCACGTTTCCACGCGCTGTTCCATCCGTCCACGCCATGTCGGGCCAGACGGGAGGTCGAACCTGTTGGCGTGTATGATAATGTGTAGCATAATGTGACTACTGATGTACCTGCATTTAATATCCCTATTACTACGCTGGAAGCTAGAAAAGCAATTATTGATGATATAACACAGTATGTGGCGAATAAACGATTATTTATTGATACGGTAACTAGTATTTCTGATCACAATAAAGCCAATGTTTTCATCGATCAGATTTCAAATTTGCATAATATGCAATTCGACCTAAGGAAGATTAGTTCAGAACTAATTAGGTCACACTCTATTATTTAAGAAATATATCTAATTCGTCATTTTGGTCAATTAGTTACACTTGCAAAGGATATGGAAATAGTTATATATTGGGTACTGCCAACCCATTTCTCCTAACAACTGCATTAGGATTAACCTTGCGTACGTCTAAATAATGAAATCAAATCAGAGATTGTTGTGAGAAGACAATATGTTGTATAGCAATATATTGAACTAAAACATGCAGCACCATACCCTATCAATATGGAAGAACACATTTTGCTACTTATAAGTTTTGATTAAAGTCTAAGACATTAAGACATATTGGACATTTTCGGATTCCCAAACATTCAGTAATCGCCAATGATACTTATATAGCATACTTGTATATATGGAAAGTATTAATGTATATGTTAAAATACGAGCATTTCAATTAATTTCGATTAGAACATAACATAGGATGCATTATAGTTTGCTCTAAAGTGATCAAAGAACATGCATGACGTTGTGTATTTATTTACTAGAAGGAACACTATTGTGACAGGCTGTCGTATTGTGATATATTGAGGTTGCGGCCGTGTACAGACTTTTGTGACATATTGTGGGTGCGGTCATACAGAGACTTTTGTGACATATTGTGGTTGCGTGCAGAGACGTTTATGACATATTGTGGTTGCGTGCGGAGACGTTTAGTGCATATTGTGGTTGCTGTCGTACAGAGACGTTTATGACATATTGTGGTTGCGTGCGGAGACGTTTATGACACATTGTGGTTGCTGTCGTACAGAGACGTTTATGACATATTGTGGTTGCGGTCGTACAGAGACGTTTATGACATATTGTGGTTGCGGTCGTACAGAGACGTTTGTGACATATTGTGGTTGCGTGCGGAGACGTTTATGACATATTGTGGTTGCGGTCGTACAGAGACGTTTATGACATATTGTGGTTGAGTGCGGAGACCATTATGACATATTGTGGTTGCGGTCGTACAGAGACGTTTATGACATATTGTGGATGCGGTCGTACATAGACGCTTATGACATATTGTGGGTGCGGTCGTACAGAGACGTTTATGACATATTGTGGGTGCGGTCATGCAGAGACGCTTATGACATATTGTGGGTGCGGTCATGCAGAGACGTTTATGACATATTGTGGGTGCGGTCATGCAGAGACGCTTATGACATATTGTGGGTGCGGTCATGCAGAGACGTTTGTGACATATTGTGGTTGCAGTCGTACAGAGACGTTTATGACATATTGTGGTTGCGGTCATACAGAGACGTTTGTGACATATTGTGGTTGCGGTCGTACAGAGACGTTTGTGACATATTGTGGTTGCGGTCGTACAGAGACGTTTGTGACATATTGTGGGTGGGGTCGTACAGAGACGTTTATGACATATTGTGGTTGCGGTCGTACAGAGACGTTTATGACATATTGTGGGTGCGGTCGTACAGAGACGTTTGTGACATATTGTGGGTGCGTCAGCAGAGATGCAGAGACGTTTATGACATATTTGGTTGCGGTCGTACAGAGACGTTTATGACATATTGTGGGTGCGGTCATGCAGAGACGTTTGTGACATATGTGGTTGCGGTCGTACAGAGACGTTTGTGACATATTGTGGGTGCGGTCATGCAGAGACGTTTGTGACATATTGTGGTTGCGGTCGTACAGAGACGTTTATGACGTATTGTGGTTGCGGTCATGCAGAGACGTTTATGACATATTGTGGTTGCGGTCGTACAGAGACGCTTATGACATATTGTGGGTGCGGTCGTACAGAGACGTTTATGACATATTGTGGGTGCGGTCATGCAGAGACGCTTATGACATATTGTGGGTGCGGTCATGCAGAGACGTTTATGACATATTGTGGGTGCGGTCATGCAGAGACGCTTATGACATATTGTGGGTGCGGTCATGCAGAGACGTTTGTGACATATTGTGGTTGCAGTCGTACAGAGACGTTTATGACATATTGTGGTTGCGGTCATACAGAGACGTTTGTGACATATTGTGGTTGCGGTCGTACAGAGACGTTTGTGACATATTGTGGTTGCGGTCGTACAGAGACGTTTGTGACATATTGTGGGTGCGGTCGTACAGAGACGTTTATGACATATTGTGGTTGCGGTCGTACAGAGACGTTTATGACATATTGTGGGTGCGGTCGTACAGAGACGTTTGTGACATATTGTGGGTGCGGTCGTACAGAGACGTTTGTGACATATTGTGGATGCGGTCGTGCAGAGACGTTTATGCATATTGTGGTTGCGGTCGTACAGAGACGTTGTGACATATTGTGGTTGTGGTCATGCAGAGACGTTTATGACATATTGTGTATGCGGTCGTGCAGAGACGTTTATGACATATTGTGGATGCGGTCGTGCAGAGACGTTTATGACATATTGTGGGTGCGGTCGTACAGAGACGTTTATGACATATTGTGGGTGCGGTCATGCAGAGACGCTTATGACATATTGTGGGTGCGGTCATGCAGAGACGTTTATGACATATTGTGTGTGCGGTCATGCAGAGACGCTTATGACATATTGTGGGTGCGGTCATGCAGAGACGTTTGTGACATATTGTGGATGCGGTCGTACAGAGACGTTTATGACATATTGTGGTTGCGGTCATACAGAGACGTTTGTGACATATTGTGGTTGCGGTCGTACAGAGACGTTTGTGACATATTGTGGTTGCGGTCGTACAGAGACGTTTGTGACATATTGTGGGTGGGGTCGTACAGAGACGTTTATGACATATTGTGGTTGCGGTCGTACAGAGACGTTTATGACATATTGTGGGTGCGGTCGTACAGAGACGTTTGTGACATATTGTGGGTGCGGTCGTACAGAGACGTTTGTGACATATTGTGGTTGCGGTCATGCAGAGACGTTTATGACATATTGTGGATGCGGTCGTGCAGAGACGTTTATGACATATTGTGGTTGCGGTCGTGCAGAGACGTTTATGACATATTGTGGATGCGGTCGTGCAGAGACGTTTATGCATATTGTGGTTGCGGTCGTACAGAGACGTTTGTGACATATTGTGGTTGTGGTCATGCAGAGACGTTTATGACATATTGTGTATGCGGTCGTGCAGAGACGTTTATGACATATTGTGGATGCGGTCGTGCAGAGACGTTTATGACATATTGTGGTTGCGGTCGTACAGAGACGTTTGTGACATATTGTGGTTGCGGTCGTACAGAGACGTTTGTGACATATTGTGGTTACGGTCGTGCAGAGACGTTTATGACATATTGTGGTTGCGGTCGTACAGAGACGTTTATGACATATTGTGGTTGCGGTCATGCAGATACTTTTGGCATTAAACGAAGATTGTGCAGGTCTGTGCCGAATATTGCTTAATACTAGAGTAAATGTTTCATAAGACACTGATTTGCACATATCAATTGAAAATACTGGTACTACTACTAGGAACAGGCTGTCCGAACCCTAATAGATAATTGAGAAAGTTTATGAATGAACTTCCCCATTTGGGACCTGACACTGAAACACAGAACGTTGACTGCATACATCATCATATACATCATGTGTGTTCTATGAATTTATTCTAATTGATATAACATGGTAATATTAACCTGATTAAGAGTGATCGGATCTAATAGAAATGATTAGCGCAGTGGTTAGCGCGCTCGCTTCTCACCAATGCGACCCGGGTTCGATCCTCGGACAGGGAAGTATGTGAGATGGTAAGATGGTCGCCAGATCGGACAGGTGGGTTTTCTCCGGGTACTCCGGTTTCCTCCCACATGAATGACCACATATACGCTTTCATCCGAGCCAACAAGAGTGATTAATATAAGTTGTGAAAACTTGCTTCGCAATCGTTGTAAAATAAATAAAGTATATAATAGAAATGAAACATGCATTTTTGGCACACACATGTGTCATAGCCGGACTGGACTACCAGTATCTTAAATTCAGAAACTACGCAACTTTTGATATTCCATTTAACTAACAAATGACAAGAAACTCAACTAGGCATTAACGATCTGTCAATTGCAAATTAGATGAGCATACACCACGCATTGGTGAGACCAATAATGGTGTTAAAAGGAATCCATCATTATTGTGTCACCAAAGGCAAGTTGTACTTGATGAATATGTATCTCGATCAGATTGTGATATGGTTTCATAGTGTATTCGGCTAGTGACATGTTGGTAGTGTTTGTAATGAAGAACTGTACAATTACATTGCCATTGGTTAACAGAAATGTAAACCGACGTACATTATGGTGTTATGTTTATGTGACATTAGGCAGTACATGGAAGTAAACACACACATAGTTCAGATCGTAACCAATTAAGCCGTCCGTTTCAAGTGGAACACAGCTTACTGTACATACTAAAATGCATCAGTTAGTCTTAAAAATACTGTTTTACATTCTTAGTCATGAATGTAATATTTTAATATATATTATTATACCTAGTTTTATATTGAGTTTAGGATATTGTATTTCATTCTAATTATCTCAGAGTTTAATTAATATTTTAAAGTTAAGTAGTATGATGTAAATGTCTTTTATTAATTTGCTTTGATATTTATTTTATTTATTTGTACACCGCCATTGAATATGTTTTTTTTGTAAAAACAGGCGTTTTATCAAATTAAAAAGTTTCAAGTTGTATAATTGCTAATGCAACTATAATTCGAGATTCCTAAATTGTGTTATCTTGTTATACCATCAACCACAAGGAGACTTATTGCAAATATATATGTTTCTGCAGCACATCAGTATAACAATATATATATATATATATATATATATATATATATATCAAGCTGGAGTACATCAGGTGAGTTATCAAAGTGAAACGCACCATCTGCATATGTTCACAGAGAATTTGAAAGTCAAACTCAACATAGCATGGCCCACAGACAAATGCACTTAGCTTGATTGGAATATTATCATACATCAACACAAGTGTATATTGCGTTTGAAACGTTTCCATGTAAAAAATACAATAGTGTTGAAATACATGATAATGGTAAATAATATGTATTGTAATTTCGTTTTACTAATCTAATGAATTAATGAAGCAAACGATCACTACACATCAATGAGATTAATTATAATTACATTGATTAATTAACATGAGGAAAGTGAGTATGTGTTACTCAGATTTGAGGAAATAACTCATTAACAAGTACTACTACATGAGGCAAGAGACCACGCATGTATACGTGTTGTATTTTAATGAACAGTGATACTAGATAGGTGTTATTAAACGTGGCTCGTTTTCTCAAAGCGACACTACATCGGTGAAAACGCAAATATCTGCATAATGTAATTTGCTATTATTATGTTATATTTCGGGTTTTACGCCTGCATCAGCACCATTTCGGGCTATATCGACGGCGGGCAGTTTACCTAACAACACCTTTTGGGCAGGCTCCAGCGGTTAACCAGTAATTTGCTATTATATGGTATGATTTTCCCCCCAAATATTTGTACCAAAAACTGAGTCTTTCAAGAAATATACAAACGTCGTATACGCGGTTTGTTGACATAACAAAAGAATGCAAATATGGTCGATATCCATGCGTAATACAACTCGTTTATCCTGAATAACAAGAGGTATGGTACATATTTACCGTGATATCTCACATGTGTGCCTATGCATATTTATTTGTAGACTAATCTTAATCAAATTATCTCTAATCGAACGTATCGCGTGTTTAGTATTGACTACAATGACACATAAATGTCAATTCAGGAGAGCGGATGACCGTTATATGAAATCCTACTTTCACTTTTGAAAGTTGGTATACCACAAAAAAACACACTGTTTATTGATTCAATGTTAGTGTTCGAATGTATTCAGAAGAATGTGTAGTAGCAATGCGTGTATACGTTAAAATGAATTTTATTTGCTTTTTGCAATGTAATGTCGCTTTAAGAATGCATTAAACCATAGGAACTCCATATTGAATGCTTTATCTTCTTAATTAAACAAAAACACCAACTGTAATGCTCATCTTCTATATAGTTAATTAGAATACAGTAGCAATACCATATCTTTATTGATCACATGTTAATTTGTATATAATTGTATATATATATATATATCTTCACGACATACGGATCTGTAGTCCAGTGGTAACATGCTGGACTGGTAATCCAGGGATCGCAGGTTCGATCCCCCGTCTGATCCCTAATACAATTAACAGTCTTTCAAATGGGACTATTAAACCGAGATCTCGTGTCGGTGATTTACACCGTGCACGTAAAATAACCAGAGGAGATTCTGGAATGGGTCTCTGTCTGTATCATTGCACTATCATCCAAAAATCTAAAATGACGTAATATCTTCAGGAGGCGTCGCTCATATGGGCAACCGGTAGCGACAATAAATAAACGTAAAACACACACGACTATATTCATTATGTCCGCCTTCTTCGAAAATGTTTCTATGGTATAGTGCACAAGTCCTCTGTCATATTTAATGCGTGAACTGAGCCTCAGAACTATGCTCTCATTGTTTTTATTAAGCCCTGTATTTGTATTTGTTTTGCTATTATCCGTACGTTTCAAGGAGCTATCTGTTCCGTCGCACACTGTTATGTTGACAACAATAGCTTGCAGACAGGAATCAACTGGTTAAGACTATTACATCAATATTAATGTTATGTTTTAATACACTCTGAACTGAACCTCTTAACACAATCACGTCTGTCTTCATGGGTATTTCCACATTTGTTCCTAATAGGATTCACTCCTGCAAGTGTACAACGCAATGTTGCTTTGAAGAAACATGAAACTAGATCTAATATACTCGTATTGTTTGTGCAGTTCTGAAAATCTTGTTTTATTAAGTTATAATCTTATGTTTTGTCCACATACGCATCCACACCCTTACCCATCATATGTTATTACATACGGATCTGTAGTCCAGTGGTAACACGCTGGCCTGGTGATCCAGGTATCGCAGGTTCGATTCTCCGTCTGACCCTAATAAAATTAACACTGTTTCAGATGGAATTTTAAACCGAGGTCTCGTGTCTGTCCTTTACACCGTGCACGTAAAAGAACCAGAGGAGACTCTATAATGTGTCTCTGTCTGTATCATTGCACTATCCTCCAAAAATCTAAAATGCCTAATCTCTTCAGGAGACGTCGCTCATATGGGCAACCGGTAACGACGATAAATAAACGTAACACAAACACACACTCATATGTTATTGCAATTGTAGCATTTTCATATTTTCAATTTTTGAAATAAGATCTGTAGGCACGTGCCTATGGAACCATGTCACTGGCGCTTACCGTAATATAAATGCAGAAGATTGGAATGTTCTCAAAAGAACAGAACATAACGTTATTCAACTTTTGACATGAACATTACGTTCATCGTCATCTATGCTATATACAGAACATGCGTTAATATGAACAGCGAGAGTGAATAATTTATTATAAACATTAACATAAATTGGGAAATTGATCAATACGTCATCATAATATGTACACATAAACGTCATATCATATTTACAATCAGACACTATATTTAACGCACTTAAATATGCTAAATGGTTTTGTCTCTGTTTAAATGTTTTAATACAAAATAGAGCTAGTCTGTTTAGTAATTTTGCGCTAGTTGCATTGAAATATCATATTATGGACAGATACACAATTATATTCATCTGCAATGGCATTTCGTTCACATAAAGTACATTTTTTCTCATTTCTTTCAATATGATTTTGTCTCCCAGGTTCAATGGAAGTCGTGATAGAGCCGTGGATGCGCGTTCGATTGAGATGCGAAAGGTCCGGATTTCGAACCCCGCTGGAGCCGCTACGATTGTGCCCTTAGGCAAGGCATTTAAATTCCACGTTGCCTCTTCTCTCCCCCTCGTGGCGATGGATTCCATCAGGAATGGTGTCTCGAGAGTGATTAATTTAAGTTGTAAGAACTTGTTTCGCAATCTAGCTAAAATAAATTTGTAGTAACTACTATTTAACTGGCGAGATGATAATCCTAGCTTAGCTATAGCATTTCTATGCTTTTAAACAACATTATTTTCTCTAAGCAATGTTAATGTTTCCACTATTTATCATAAACGTATACTTAATAAAGGAATAAACATCTCGCTCGCTTCTCATCAATGCAACCCGGGTTCGATCCTCGGACCGGGTAGTATGTGAGATGGTATGGTGGTCGCCAGATCGGACAGGTGGAGGGTTTTATCCGGGTACTCCGCTTTCCTCCTATATGAATGACCACATTTACACTTTCATCCGCGCCAACGGGAGTGATTAATATAAGTTGTTAGAACTTGCTTCGCAATCGTTGTAAAATAAATAAAGTTTAAGCTTTTGAACAGAAGAAGGATATAACCATACCCAACCCAATTGACAATGTAACATATACTCGTTGCAGCAATATATCTCAGGTAACTCTAGTGGTTTTATATGTTTACATTATTTACATACACCTACATTATATACTAGAGGACATAGAAAACACACACCTACATTATATACTAGAGGACATAGAAAACACACACCTACATTATATACTAGAGGACATAGAAAACGCACACCTACATTATATACTAGAGGACATAGAAAACACACACCTACATTATATACTAGAGGACATAGAAAACGCACACCTACATTATATACTAGAGGACATAGAAAACGCACACCTACATTATATACTAGAGGACATAGAAAACGCACACCTACATTATATACTAGAGGACATAGAAAACGTACACCTACATTATATACTAGAGGACATAGAAAACGCGCACCTACATTATATACTAGAGGACATAGAACACGCACACCTACATTATATACTAGAGGACATAGAAAACGCACACCTACATTATATACTAGAGGACATAGAAAACGCACACCTACATTATATACTAGAGGACATAGAAAACGCACACCTACATTATATACTAGAGGACATAGAAAACGCACACCTACATTATATACTAGAGGACATAGAAAACGCACACCTACATTATATACTAGAGGACATAGAAAACGCACACCTACATTATATACTAGAGGACATAGAAAACGCACACCTACATTATATACTAGAGGACATAGAAAACGCACACCTACATTATATACTAGAGGACATAGAAAACGCACACCTACATTATATACTAGAGGACATAGAAAACGCACACCTACATTATATACTAGAGGACATAGAAAACGCACACCTACATTATATACTAGAGGACATAGAAAACGCACACCTACATTATATACTAGAGGACATAGAAAACGCACACCTACATTATATACTAGAGGACATAGAAAACGCACACCTACATTATATACTAGAGGACATAGAAAACGCACACCTACATTATATACTAGAGGACATAGAAAACGCACACCTACATTATATACTAGAGGTCATAGAAAACGCACACCTACATTATATACTAGAGGAAATAGAAAACGCACACCTACATTATATACTAGAGGACATAGAAAACGCACACCTACATTATATACTAGAGGACATAGAAAACGCACACCTACATTATATACTAGAGGACATAGAAAACGCACACCTACATTATATACTAGAGGACATAGAAAACGCGCACCTACATTATATACTAGAGGACATAGAAAACGCACACCTACATTATATACTAGAGGACATAGAAAACGCACACCTACATTATATACTAGAGGACATAGAAAACGCGCCCCTACATTATATACTAGAGGACAAAGAAAACGCGCCCCTACATTATATACTAGAGGACATAGAAAACGCGCACCTACATTATATACTAGAGAACATTGAAAACGCACACCTACATTATATACTAGAGGACATAGAAAACGCACACCTACATTATATACTAGAGGACATAGAAAACGCGCACCTACATTATATACTAGAGGACATAGAAAACGCGCACCTACATTATATACTAGAGGACATAGAAAGCGTGCACCTACATTATATGATTATTATTACATGAACACGAAATACGAAGGATTCCATCAAAGATATATCACATCTTTATTACAAAATATAAACTGAACAACTCAATACATTCCAAAATGTTTAAAGCTATATTTATATATATATTTATATTGTTATTATTTTTCATGTAAAAACACACCTATCCGAAGTGTGCGTTTTCTATGGCCTCTGTGGCGTCCCCACTCGTCGGCTCTTATCTACGTCTGGTCTATTTACGGCTCTTTCCAAGGTTTAAGCTACATACACTCTCTGGTCGGTTGTCTAGGGGTATATTTCATTTCTCTATCAATACAATAACACCGTAACACAATGTTCTTTTCTATCTATTTTACTGGTCGTGTGGTATATTCTCCTATTTCGTATATTCACATCTCGTGAATCTATGATCTCTTATCTATATCATAATCACTTCAAGCCTCATTAATTTCTAGTGTCTTTATTAGATCACCGCCCTGTCGATAATTGGATTACATTTTTAATCTTCAATATACAATCAAGGATATCTCAATTAGACTGTCTAATTTGATCAGCCGCTCGCGTCTCTTGATAAATTCAATATCTCACCGAACTGTTCTGGTATCAATTTATTACCGCTATATTTTAGAGATAATGTGTATCTCTTATCTATATCATATTATTTATCACGTATTCTATTCAAGACATACGGTGCTATTTAATCCATCGCTATTCAATGTGTCCGTAACACTTAAGTTCAATTTATAGTTCGTTATATAAGTATATTAAATTAATATACAGATGACCTCTCGTCTTTTATCTTAGCTATCACGTATTCTATTCAAGACACACGGTGCTACTTAATCCACCGCTACCCAATGTGTCCGTAACACTTAAGTTCAGTTTATAGATCGTTTTATAAGTATATTAAATTAATATACAGAAGACATCTCGTCTCTAGTGTCATAGCAACAGTAATTGTTTTTTATTTGAGATACGCAATCAATCCTTGCATAAGGACAGCCTATTGTGCTCTAATTTCTCTGTGCATGTACTCGGAATTATATACCTTTTAAGTCAGACAGCATGGCGCTGACCACCTGTTACCTTACGCAATCAAAATCGTAACTTTAACGAAACAGCCAGACATATTGGCGCCTCATCAAAGAAACCGACAACTATTACATAATCTCTCGCGGTAAGATAAATTAACGATACACAAATTAATTTCTCATGTAATCATCTTTCTGGGCGCCTAAATAGCTTGTTACTTTTAGGCGCGAATATTGCATAACTATAGTACGGTCATTTCTATTTATAATATATACATTAGACAATCACAATACTTAGTATCGTGTGCAAAATAGCTGTTTTTGCACACCTCTAGTACATGTCACCACCTAGATGAAACTGTAATAAAGAAAAAAAAGAGCTTAATAAAGATGTAAACTGCCGTCAGAAAAGTACACAATTAAGCTTAATATGTAAGATAATTATGGTCCATGATTCTTTCTATACACAGCTTGCGACAAATTGAAGTTATTCACAATCGAGAAGATCAATCAAGAAAGCTTTTTACATTTTTGGCTGTAAATTAAGCTTGTTAAGCAATGTTAGGAAATGTTTATACAAATTTATTTTAGCTCGATTGCGAAACAAGTTCTTTCAACTTATATTAATCACTCTCGAGACCTCATTACTGATGGAATCCATCGCCACGAGGGAGAGAGAAGAGGCAACGTGGAATTTAAATGCCTTGCCTAAGGACACAATCGTAACGGCTCCAGCGGGGCTCGAACTCCAGACCTTTCGCACCTGAAGCGAACGCGCATCCACTGCGCTATCACGACTTCCACACTTAAACATGATAAACATTTTTTTAGGAAATGTACTTTTGTCAAATGTGGATCATAGCTACAGAGAATACAGTTTATTTCATAGTTAGATACGGATAGAGTCAATATTCATTTGGTTGATCATTACAGACCTAAGCACTAGTGAGCAATAGTTTTCATTCATATCTCTAAGGGTACACTTTGATACCTGAACATAAATGTTGTGTGAGAGCATTACATTTAATTTGTTTTGGGGTTTAAAGTGGCACCAACAGCTTAGATCATATGGCGACTCTTCTATTATTAGTAGAGGAAGACACGGGTGGCCCTCCGAGCAGTATTTCAGGCACGGACGAGCGGACATCCGGGTAGAACCACCGACCTACCACAAGTCAGCTGTATTGTTTTCTCACATGAAATGATTCGACACACCTAGTGAGATTCGAAATTACAGCGGTGAGTGGCAAGTGATCGGAAGTCAACAACCCTAACCACTCGGCAGGGAGGCCACTTTAGAATTATTGGATTGAGCGCAATACCCGATTTTAAGATTAATGAATGTATATTTCAGAAGCTCTAGAGGCCCGAACCAGAATCACGACCACCAATATGATATTTTATACGATTTGATGGAACGTAATATTGTATTAAAGTACCTATTCCGTTTCGGACACTAAGCGACGTCTTGGGAATAGTGACACACACAACAGCTCAATTGCAACCGCTACATCTCTAATCACTTCATGAAATCCATAATTCACCAGGTTCGTAACTCACCGCTCCTGATTCTATTCTAGTCTGGCTCTAGACAGATTACGCTAATCCTAGCTTAAGCTTACTTATTTTATAACGATTGCGAAGCAAGGTTTAACAACTTATATTAATCACTCTCGTTGTGGTCATTCGTGTGGGAGGAAGGACACCGGAGTACCCGAACAAACCCACATGTCCGATCTGGCGACCACCGTACACTCTCACATACTTCCCCCGTCTGAGGATCGAACACGGTTTGTATTTGTGAGAAGCGAACGCGCTAACCACTGCGCTAATCGGGCATCATATATCTTATATAATACTCGTATCCCAGAACTACATGTACATAACAGAGTGTTAGGTGGTAATAACTACCTATTCCGAGTCCCCATCCAATCAGTGTTCAATTGTTATGTACGGGCGTGAGATAACGTCAATTTGTATTTCCAGAGGTAGAAAGAAATCTTGTGTCGGACGCCCACGCTGGATACACTATGTCATACATAATGCTACAATATAACAAACATAAGATAGCTCACTACAGGACAAGCGTTCAGGATATATACTAGACAGCATGGCATGATACAATAGTTAAATTGCTATTGCATTTCCTTCAATGAACATATGTGTCCTGATTGTATACATTCCAAACTAATGATATGCAGCTGACATGCACAGTCGATGTTACGGGCATGCGCATTCGCAGTGTTAGACAGCGTTCTTCGCGAGAAAAGGCGTGTCTTACAGCTTACGGTTGCCATTATGAGCGATGCCTCCTGAAGATATTAGTCATTTTAGATTTTGGAGGATAGTGCAATGATACAGACAGAGACCCATCCAGTGTCTCCTCTGGTTCGTTTACGTGCACGGTGTAAAGCACCGACGCGAGACCTCGGTTTAACTTCCCATCTGAAAGACTGTTAATTTTATTAGGGTCAGACGGGGGATCGAACCTGCGATCAATGGATTACCAGTCCAGCGTGTTACCACTGGACTACATATCCGCCTGTAAGTGCTATGGTAAATAAAAATCATGAATTAAATTAAACACACTATGCTAAAACATGTTTATTTAGATTAAGAATAAAATAGATATAGAGGAACATAGGAAGATAAATAATAAAAGAAGAATGCATGTATAAACTCAACAAAATTGGTAATCTGTCACGTGGTGTTTTATAATATTCTGAGCATACTAATAACCATACAATAGCATTATTTTCGCTTAGTGCATATTTTAAATTTAATCATATATATATATATATGAATCAATAGTACATATGCCATACACACAAAGTTGCAACACATATCATGAACATACAAATGGTTTGGGCCACAAGTTTGATGAACATCACAACATTAGACAATGACCGCACCAGACGTGCATTTTATTCCAGATGATCATAAAGTAATTCATTGTATAACAATCTGTAATAAACATGTATCAAATAAGATGATATGAATATAGATAAAATAAGGTGAGAAATAGTTTGTTCCAAATACTAAAGCTCAAGGTGACCGATTAGGAGGTTTTTGTTGAGTACATACATGTACATGCACATCGACAGCAAAACTAGTATAAATAGCCCATTGGGTATGCATAACGTTACCATGGCAAAACTAGTATAAGTAACCCATTGGGTATTCATAACGTTACCATGGCAAAACTAGTATAAATAGCCCATTGGGTATGCATAACGTTACCATGGCAAAACTAGTATAAGTAACCCATTGGGTATTCATAACGTTACCATGGCAAAACTAGTATAAATAGCCCATTGTGTTTGCATAACGTTACCATGGCAAAACTAGCATAAGTAACCCATTGGGTATACATAACGTTACCATGACAAAACTAGCATAAGTAACCCATTGGGTATGCATAACGTTACCATGGCAAAACTAGCATAAGTAATCCATTGGGTTTACATAACGTTACCATGACAACACTAGTATAAGTAACCTATTGGGTATACATAACGTTACCATAGCAACACTAGCATAAGTAACCCATTGGATATACATAACGTTACCATGGCAAAACTAGTATAAGTAACCCATTGGGTATTCATAACGTTACCATGGCAAAACTAGTATAAATAGCCCATTGTGTTTGCATAACGTTACCATGGCAAAACTAGCATAAGTAACCCATTGGGTATACATAACGTTACCATGACAAAACTAGCATAAGTAACCCATTGGGTATGCATAACGTTACCATGGCAAAACTAGCATAAGTAACCCATTGGGTATACATACTGTTACCATGGCAAAACTAGCATAAGTAACCCATTGGGTATACATAGCATTACCATGGCAAAACTAGCATAAGTAACCCATTGGGTATACATAACGTTACCATGGCAACACTAGCATAAGTAGCCCATTGTGTATACATAACGTTACCATGACAACACTAGTATAAGTAACCCATTGGATATACATAATGTTACCATGGCAAAACTAGTATAAGTAACCCATTGGGTTTACATAACGTTACCATGACAACACAATTATAAGTAACCCATTGTGTTTACATAACGTTACCATGACAACACAAGTATAAGTAACCCATTGTGTTTACATAACGTTACCATGAAAAAACTAATGAAGAGAATAATGGCATCACATGAAACTGCTTAAAGCTAGATATTTTTTACAGCTGAACGAAATACATCCTTCCACACTCTGTTTCCGAATATTTAATCATTAACTCTCGTAAATGTCGTGATACGAGCCATGTGTTATAGCGACCTGGGGGTGACATAACCAATCAATTTAATAGATTGATACCATTAATGGATTAATGCTGTGCGAGTTGGTTTGTTTGACAACTTTGCACACACTTATTTAATACAAATTGATATTAGCTCGATTGCGAAACAAGTTCTTACAACTTATATTAATCACTCTCGAGACCTCATTCCTGATGGAATCCGTCGCCATGAAGGAGAGAGAAGAGGCAACGTGGAATTTAAATGCCTTGTCTAAGGGCACAACCGTAACGGCTACAGCGGGACTCGAACTCCGGGCCTTTCGCACATGAAGCGAACGCGCTACCACAACGCTATCACGACTTCCACACACTTGAAGATGGGAAACTACAAAACGTCGACACAGACAGTATAACCAGTCGCCCAAATGCATTTATACGGTAGCGAGTTTAATTATGTTTAATAGTCAGTCACATAGTACATTCGTGTATTCAAAGACAATATGTTTATGATGTTTGTGTTCCATAGTAACTGACTAGTTTAGTTTAAATTTTATTTATTTTACAACGATTGCGAAACAAGCTTTAACTTATATTAATCACGCTCGTTGGCGCGGATGAAGGCGTAATTGTGGTCATAAAATAAACATAAGAGTAAACACACCTGTCCTATCTGGCAACCACTATACCATCTCACATACTGCCCGGTCCGAGGATCGAACCCGAGTTGCATTTGCTGAGAAGTGAGCGCGCTAACCACTGCGCTAATCGGACAACTGACTGGTGAATCAGTTTAATTATTAATTATAATATACTAACTTTAGTAAATAAATTAAAATAATAAAATTATGCTCAATGGATCGAATACTAGAGGCTATATTTGGACCTACAGACAAACCTATAGTATTGGTTACCTCCATTAAGCAGCCAACCTGTATAAGCAGCCAGTTTCCAGATTCCAAAAATGTTGTTTTATTATACATTTGTCATCTATTAAGCAGCCACAAGTGCTAAGCTGCAATTTTCTGTCATTTCTTTGGCTGTTTGTTTAAGACAGGTTTGACTGTATGTGTCTATGGCAGTACTGCAGGTCGGTAATCAAGCCATACCTGTTAATAAATACATCTTATCTAGAAATGGTGAGGCGAGACTTATCATTGATTCATGGTTATTTGCTAGCTTAATGCTATGCAGCTTATCAATAAAATAAACGTATACTATTCGGCTCTGTATATTATAAAATCATTCTTCTTTGATGTTTGTGTTTAAATTCGTGCCAACAGCTTATGTACATACGGCGACTCTCCAGCTATTATTGGTGGTGGAAGACCCCGGGTGCCAGTCTGGGCAGCATTTCAGGTATGGACCCGCATACCTTCCTCACGCCAACAAGGCAGCCTCTCCATTAGTATTCGAACCTACAGCTGCAAGAGGCAAGTGATTTGATGTGAGCGACGTTAACAACTGGGTAACGGAGACATACTATAAGATGAACAACACTCGTACATTACGTACGTAAAATGTTTTCCGACTTCATATGATTAGTTCTTCCAATATACTGAGGATATTTGTATTAGTATTGTAATATTGTATTAGTATTGTAATATTGTATTAGTATTGTAAGAAGGTATTTTATTTCATCGAGTTATCACAGCAATGTGTATTTCCACTCGTGGCGCTATCCTACACTAATACACACAACTCTTTTCTTTTATGATTTCCAATGATGTTGGCTAATATACTATTTGTTATATTAAATTTTATATATTTTAACTGCCCCTGACGGGAGCGAGCCTCGCTTCACTACAACACACAACCGCCCAACCACCTATGTTAGTGTGAACGTCCGTAGTAAGAAATAGTTTCGGTGTAATTTTCAAATCAGTTTCTGTTTGCTGTCAAATTTAAGAACTACAGACGAAATACAGATTCATTAGAATATATTACTTTATAATTAGCGGTTCATGATAGTCAGAAAATAGCTAAGCTACAAAATGTACATCCAAATGCTGGGGAATACAAAACTCAAACAGTGACAGAGAAAATGCCAACTTCACCTGTGTGAAAACAGTGAAAAATAGCATTTTATTTCACTGAGAAAACCAAATAATTCATTGGAAAGCACACAAGAAAATCACATCCTTGAATTCATCAACTCAAGATATATTGTTGTGATTCAAGATGAATGTATAGCACCCAATAGGCATGTTTATTGCTTGCCCCAATAAGAAAAGAAACGTTCTTAATGGATGCTTGTTTAATTAGTTCGTATGCTTAATTCTAGTATTGTTGTATATAAGGGGTAATTGTCACCAAAGAGATCAACAAGACTAAGATATAGTTATTATGTTTAACCCTTCCCCCATAGATGTAGTTTTATTTCATACATTTGGCTGTAATTTACCAATCGTACACAATGGATAAGCTGTGAACTTGCCTACTCCACCTTCATGAGGTTACTAGGAATAAGTGTTGTATACACTACGTTGTTCTGATCTTTATTATAGCTTGTTTGACTACTAATGTGTTGATCTATGTCAATAGGCATTGGCGTCGAGAGGCGCTTCTAAGGGGGACATCAATGATTGGCATTAATTATGGCCATGGCTGGCAGTGACTGAACCATCCAAAGCAGTGTATAAGACTTGGTATTGATTCTTTTTCAATTTGAATATTATTATTGGTTCGTAAGCTTAAATCTAGCATTGTTGTGTATATGGGGTAAGTATAAACTATTCGATGCTAGACCATTACGAACATTATATTCTTCCTATTGTTATTATATCAACTTCTCTTGAATACTGTTTGGAATACGAACTGCAGATGTTATCATATACTGACACCATACAAAAAACTGTTTACTTTTATATTGAGCGTTACGTTTTCGTTAGAAATTTTAGAATTATGGATTTTACTATCATATATGAAGAAAATAATCCTTCACACATTACACTAATTTACCCAATATTTCACACATTTTGATACCAAATGTGCCTATACATTTTTCTAAAAGGATATAAATGTTTGCCCCAATAAGAAAAGAAACGTTCTGAATGGTTGATACCAAATGTGCCTATACATGTTTCTAAAAGTATATACATTTTACATCTAAGGCAAGAACATAGTTTCTTTTCGGTGTCGGTATAGAATATTGCAACGTTCGCTTTCATTTTCCAAAAAACACATGTATACTCATTAAATTAATGTGTGTTTAATAGTATACATAACATAGTTTAATAGTATACGATCAGACATATACACACACATAAGTATATTATCTACCGAATTCGAAACTAAGGAGATGGGATTGCGTGGCCGAGTGGTTAATGTCATTGATCACAGGCCCTCCACCACTGTATGTTCGAATCCCACTGGGGTGTCCATTTCTTTCAAGCGAGGAAGTCATCCATATCGCTTGTGGTAGGCCGGTGATTCTATAGGGGTGCTTGCGCGTGTCTGACATTGAAGGGGAACCGTGGGTCTTCCACCAATACCAGCTGGATGGTCGACATTTGACGCAGACCCATCTGTAGTCCAGTGGTTTTCACGTTGGACTGGTAATCCAGGGATCACAGGTTCGATCCCCAGTCTGACCCTAATAACATTAACAGTCTTCCAGGTGTGACTTTAAGCCGATGTCTCGTGTCGGTGCTTTACACCGTGCACGTAAAAGAACCAGAGGAAACTATGGAATGAGTCTCTTTCTGTATCATTACACTATCCTCCAAAAATCTAAAATGACTAATCTCTTCAGGAGGCGTCGCTCATATGGGCAACCGGTAGCGACGATAAATAAACGTAAAACACACACATAGTATTCCTATAACGTATATTTCAGTAATCGATTGAATTGAAACCTTTATTGGTTTTCTCCGTTGATAAATATAGTTCATATTTCTAATTAATCCTTTTTTATGATAGTATGCTGGATGGCGGAGCCGCCTTTGTGTTTTATATAATGTTCTGTTGGATGGCGGAGCCGCCTCTGTGTTTTATATGATGTCTGTTGGATGACGGAGCCGCCTCTGTGTTTTATATGATGTCTGTTGGATGACGGAGTGCCGCCTCTGTGTTTTATATGATGTCTGTTGGATGACGGAGTGTCGCCTCTGTGTTTTATATGATGTCTGTTGGATGACGGAGCCGCCTCTGTGTTTTATATGATGTCTGTTGGATGACGGAGCCGTCTCTGTGTTTTATATGATGTCTGTTGGATGGCGGAGCCGCCTCTGTGTTTTATATGATGTCTGTTGGATGACGGAGTGTCGCCTCTGTGTTTTATATGATGTCTGTTGGATGACGGAGCCGCCTCTGTGTTTTATATGATGTCTGTTGGATGACGGAGTGTCGCCTCTGTGTTTTATATGATGTCTGTTGGATGACGGAGCCGCCTCTGTGTTTTATATGATGTCTGTTGGATGACGGAGCCGCCTCTGTGTTTTATATGATGTCTGTTGGATGGCGGAGCCGCCTCTGTGTTTTATATGATGTCTGTTGGATGACGGAGTGTCGCCTCTGTGTTTTATATAATGTTCTGTTGGATGGCGGAGCCGCCTCTGTGTTTTATATGATGTCTGTTGGATGACGGAGTGTCGCCTCTGTGTTTTCTATAATGTTCTGTAGGATGACGGAGGGCCGCCTCTGTGTTTTCTATAATGTTCTGTTAGATGACGGAGTGTCTCCTCTGTGTTTTCTATAATGTTCTGTTGGATGACGGGTCGCCTCTGTGTTTTCTATAATGTTCTGTAGGATGACGGAGTGTCGCCTCTGTGTTTTCTATCATGTTCTGTTGGATGAAGGAGTGTCTCCTCTGTGTTTTCTATAATGTTCTGTAGGATGACGGAGTGTCGCCTCTGTGTTTTCTATGATGTTCTGTTGGATGACGGAGTGCCGCCTCTGTGTTTTATATAATGTTCTGTTGGATGACGGAGGGCCGCCTCTGTGTTTTCTATGATGTTCTGTTGGATGACGGAGTGTCGCCTCTGTGTTTTCTATGATGTTATGTTGGATGACGGAGTGTCGCCTCTATGTTTTCTATAATGTTCTGTAGGATGACGGAGTGTCGCCTCTGTGTTTTCTATAATGTTCTGTAGGATGACGGAGGGCCGCCTCTGTGTGTTCTATAATGTTCTGTAGGATGGCGGAGTGTCGCCTCTTTGTTTTGTATAATGTTCTGTTGGATGATGGAGGGCCGCCTCTGTGTTTTCTATAATGTTCTGTTGGATGACGGAGTGTCTCCTCTGTGTTTTCTATTATGTTCTGTTGGATGACGGGTCCCCTCTGTGTTTTCTATAATGTTCTGTTGGATGACGGAGTGTCGCCTCTGTGTTTTCTATAATGTTCTGTTGGATGACGGGTCTCCTCTGTGTTGTCTATAATGTTCTGTTGGATGACGGAGTGTCGCCTCTGTGTGTTCTATAATGTTCTGTTGGATAACGGAGTGTCGCCTCTGAGTTTTCTATGATGTTCTGTTGGATGACGGAGTGTCGCCTCTGTGTTTTATATAATGTTCTGTTGGATGACGGAGTGTCGCCTCTGTGTTTTCTATAATGTTCTGTAGGATGACGGAGTGTCGCCTCTGTGTTTTCTATAATGTTCTGTAGGATGACGGAGGGCCGCCTCTGTGTTTTCTATAATGTTCTGTTGGATGACGGGTCGCCTCTGTGTTTTCTGTAATGTTCTGTTGGATGACGGCGGGTCTCCTCTGTGTGTTCTATAATGTTCTGTTGGATAACGGAGTGTCGCCTCTGTGTTTTCTATAATGTTCTGTTTGATGACGGAGTGTCGCCTCTGTGTTTTCTATCATGTTCTGTTGGATGACGGAGTGTCGCCTCTTTAATTTCTATCATGTTCTGTAGGATGACGGAGTGTCGCCTCTGTGTTTTCTATAATGTTCTGTAGGATGACGGAGGGCCGCCTCTGTGTGTTCTATAATGTTCTGTAGGCTGACGGAGTGTCTCCTCTGTGTTTTCTATAATGTTCTGTTGGATGACGGGTCGCCTCTGTGTTTTCTGTAATGTTCTGTAGGATGACGGAGTGTCGCCTCTGTGTTTTCTATGATGTTCTGTTGGATGACGGGTCGCCTCTGAGTTTTATATGATGTTCTGTAGGATGACGGAGTGTCTCCTCTGTGTTTTCTATAATGTTCTGTTGGATGACGGAGTGTCGCCTCTGTGTTTTCTATAATGTTCTGTTGGATGACGGAGTGTCGCCTCTGTGTTTTCAATAATGTTCTGTAGGATGACGGAGTGTCGCCTCTGTGTTTTCTATGATGTTCTGTTGGATGACGGGTCGCCTCTGAGTTTTATATAATGTTCTGTAGGATGACGGAGTGTCGCCTCTGTGTTTTATATAATGTTCTGTTGGATGACGGAGTGTCGCCTCAGTGTTTTCTATAATGTTCTGTTGGATGACGGAGTGTCGCCTCTGTGTTTTCTATAATGTTCTGTTGGATGAAGGAGTGTCTCCTCTGTGTTTTCTATAATGTTCTTTTGGATGACGGGTCTCCTCTGTGTTTTCTATAATGTTCTGTTGGATGACGGCGGGTCTCCTCTGTGTTTTCTATAATGTTCTGTTGGATGACGGAGTGTCGCCTCTGTGTGTTCTATAATGTTCTGTTGGATGACGGCGTGTCGCCTCTGTGTTTTCTATAATGTTCTGTTGGATGACGGAGTGTCGCCTCTGTGTTTTCTATAATGTTCTGTTGGATGACGGGTCTCCTCTGTGTTGTCTATAATGTTCTGTTGGATGACGGAGTGTCGCCTCTGTGTGTTATATAATGTTCTGTTGGATAACGGAGTGTCGCCTGTGAGTTTTCTATGATGTTCTGTTGGATGACGGAGTGTCGCCTCTGTGTTTTATATAATGTTCTGTTGGATGACGGAGTGTCGCCTCTGTGTTTTCTATAATGTTCTGTAGGATGACGGAGTGTCGCCTCTGTGTTTTCTATAATGTTCTGTAGGATGACGGAGGGCCGCCTCTGTGTTTTCTATAATGTTCTGTAGGATGACGGAGTGTCGCCTCTGTGTTTTCTATAATGTTCTGTTGGATGACGGAGGGCCGCCTCTGTGTTTTCTATAATGTTCTGTTAGATGACGGAGTGTCTCCTCTGTGTTTTCTATAATGTTCTGTTGGATGACGGGTTGCCTCTGTGTTTTCGATAATGTTCTGTAGGATGACGGAGTGTCGCCTCTGTGTTTTCTATCATGTTCTGTTTGATGATGTAGTGTCGCCTCTGTGTTTTCTATAATGTTCTGTAGGATGACGGAGTGTCGCCTCTGTGTTTTCTATGATGTTCTGTTGGATGACGGAGTGTCACCTCTGTGTTTTATATGATATTCTGTTGGATGACTGAGTGTCACCTCTGTGTTTTATATAAAGTTCTGTTGGATGACAGAGGGCCGCCTCTGTGTTTTCTATGATGTTCTGTTGGATGACGGAGTGTCTCCTCTGTGTTTTCTATGATGGTATGTTGGATGACGGAGTGTCGCCTCTGTGTTTTATATAATGTTCTGTTGGATGACGGAGTGTCGCCTCTGAGTTTTCTATAATGTTCTGTAGGATGACGGAGGGCCGCCTCTGTGTTTTCTATGATGTTCTGTTGGATGACGGAGTGTCACCTCTGTGTTTTCTATGATGTTATGTTGGATGACGGAGTGTCGCCTCTGTGTTTTCTATAATGTTCTGTTGGATGACGGGTCACCTCTGTGTTTTCTATAATGTTCTGTTGGATGACGGAGTGTCGCCTCTGTGTTTTCTATAATGTTCTGTTGGATGACGGAGTGTCGCCTCTGTGTTTTCTATAATGTTCTGTTGGATGACGGAGTGTCGCCTCTGTGTTGTCTATAATGTTCAGTTGGATGACGGAGTGTCGCCTCTGTGTTTTCTATAATGTTCTGTTGGATGACGGGTCGCCTCTGTGTTTTCTGTAATGTTCTGTTGGATGACGGCGGGTCTCCTCTGTGTGTTCTATAATGTTCTGTTGGATAACGGAGTGTCGCCTCTGTGTTTTCTATAATGTTCTGTTTGATGACGGAGTGTCGCCTCTGTGTTTTCTATCATGTTCTGTTGGATGACGGAGTGTCGCCTCTTTAATTTCTATCATGTTCTGTAGGATGACGGAGTGTCGCCTCTGTGTTTTCTATAATGTTCTGTAGGATGACGGAGGGCCGCCTCTGTGTGTTCTATAATGTTCTGTAGGCTGACGGAGTGTCTCCTCTGTGTTTTCTATAATGTTCTGTTGGATGACGGGTCGCCTCTGTGTTTTCTATAATGTTCTGTAGGATGACGGAGTGTCGCCTCTGTGTTTTCTATGATGTTCTGTTGGATGACGGGTCGCCTCTGAGTTTTATATGATGTTCTGTAGGATGACGGAGTGTCTCCTCTGTGTTTTCTATAATGTTCTGTTGGATGACGGAGTGTCGCCTCTGTGTTTTCTATAATGTTCTGTTGGATGACGGAGTGTCGCCTCTGTGTTTTCAATAATGTTCTGTAGGATGACGGAGTGTCGCCTCTGTGTTTTCTATGATGTTCTGTTGGATGACGGGTCGCCTCTGAGTTTTATATAATGTTCTGTAGGATGACGGAGTGTCGCCTCTGTGTTTTCTATAATGTTCTGTTGGATGACGGAGTGTCGCCTCAGTGTTTTCTATAATGTTCTGTTGGATGACGGAGTGTCGCCTCTGTGTTTTCTATAATGTTCTGTTGGATGAAGGAGTGTCTCCTCTGTGTTTTCTATAATGTTCTTTTGGATGACGGGTCTCCTCTGTGTTTTCTATAATGTTCTGTTGGATGACGGCGGGTCTCCTCTGTGTTTTCTATAATGTTCTGTTGGATGACGGAGTGTCGCCTCTGTGTGTTCTATAATGTTCTGTTGGATGACGGCGTGTCGCCTCTGTGTTTTCTATAATGTTCTGTTGGATGACGGAGTGTCGCCTCTGTGTTTTCTATAATGTTCTGTTGGATGACGGGTCTCCTCTGTGTTGTCTATAATGTTCTGTTGGATGACGGAGTGTCGCCTCTGTGTGTTCTATAATGTTCTGTTGGATAACGGAGTGTCGCCTCTGAGTTTTCTATGATGTTCTGTTGGATGACGGAGTGTCGCCTCTGTGTTTTATATAATGTTCTGTTGGATGACGGAGTGTCGCCTCTGTGTTTTCTATAATGTTCTGTAGGATGACGGAGTGTCGCCTCTGTGTTTTCTATAATGTTCTGTAGGATGACGGAGGGCCGCCTCTGTGTTTTCTATAATGTTCTGTAGGATGACGGAGTGTCGCCTCTGTGTTTTCTATAATGTTCTGTTGGATGACGGAGGGCCGCCTCTGTGTTTTCTATAATGTTCTGTTAGATGACGGAGTGTCTCCTCTGTGTTTTCTATAATGTTCTGTTGGATGACGGGTTTCCTCTGTGTTTTCGATAATGTTCTGTAGGATGACGGAGTGTCGCCTCTGTGTTTTCTATCATGTTCTGTTTGATGATGTAGTGTCGCCTCTGTGTTTTCTATAATGTTCTGTAGGATGACGGAGTGTCGCCTCTGTGTTTTCTATGATGTTCTGTTGGATGACGGAGTGTCACCTCTGTGTTTTATATGATATTCTGTTGGATGACGGAGTGTCACCTCTGTGTTTTATATAAAGTTCTGTTGGATGACAGAGGGCCGCCTCTGTGTTTTCTATGATGTTCTGTTGGATGACGGAGTGTCTCCTCTGTGTTTTCTATGATGGTATGTTGGATGACGGAGTGTCGCCTCTGTGTTTTATATAATGTTCTGTTGGATGACGGAGTGTCGCCTCTGAGTCTTCTATAATGTTCTGTAGGATGACGGAGGGCCGCCTCTGTGTTTTCTATGATGTTCTGTTGGATGACGGAGTGTCACCTCTGTGTTTTCTATGATGTTATGTTGGATGACGGAGTGTCGACTCTGTGTTTTATATAATGTTCTGTTGGATGACGGAGTGTCGCCTCTGTGTTTTCTATAATGTTCTGTTAGATGACGGAGTGTCTCCTCTGTGTTTTCTATAATGTTATGTTTGATGACGGGTCGCCTCTGTGTTTTCAATAATGTTCTGTAGGATGACGGAGTATAGCCTCTGTGTTTTCTATCATGTTCTGTAGGATGACGGAGGGCCGCCTCTGTGTTTTATATGATGTTCTGTTGGATGACGGAGTGTCACCTCTGTGTTTTCTATGATGTTATGTTGGATGACGGAGTGTCGCCTCTGTGTTTTATATAATGTTCTGTTGGATGACGGAGTGTCGCCTCTGTGTTTTCTATAATGTTCTGTTAGATGACGGAGTGTCTCCTCTGTGTTTTCTATAATGTTCTGTTGGATGACGGGTCGCCTCTGTGTTTTCTATAATGTTCTGTAGGATGACGGAGTGTCGCCTCTGTGTTTTCTATCATGTTCTGTTGGATGACGGAGTGTCGCCTCTGTGTTTTCTATAATGTTCTGTAGGATGACGGAGTGTCGCCTCTGTGTTTTCTATGATGTTCTGTTGGATGACGGCGTGCCGCCTCTGTGTTTTATATAATGTTCTGTTGGATGACGGAGGGCCGCCTCTATGTTTTCTATGACGATCTGTTGGATGACGGAGTGTCGCCTCTGTGTTTTCTATGATGTTATGTTGGATGACGGAGTGTCGCCTCTGTGTTTTCTATAATGTTCTGTAGGATGACGGAGTGTCGCCTCTGTGTTTTCTATAATGTTCTGTATGATGACGGAGGGCCGCCTCTGTGTGTTCTATAATGTTCTGTAGGATGACGGAGTGTCGCCTCTGTGTTTTGTTTAATGTTCTGTTGGATGACGGAGGGCCGCCTCTGTGTTTTCTATAATGTTCTGTTGGATGACGGAGTGTCTCCTCTGTGTTTTCTATGATGTTCTGTTGGATGACGGATCGCCTCTGTGTTTTCTATAATGTTCTGTTGGATGACGGGTCTCCTCTGTGTTGTCTATAATGTTCTGTTGGATGACGGAGTGTCGCCTCTGTGTGTTCTATAATGTTCTGTTGGATAACTGAGTGTCGCCTCTGAGTTTTCTATGATGTTCTGTTGGATGACGGAGTGTCGCCTCTGTGTTTTATATAATGTTCTATTGGATGACGGAGTGTCGCCTCTGTGTTTTCTATAATGTTCTGTAGGATGACAGAGTGTCGCCTCTGTGTTTTCTATAATGTTCTGTAGGATGACGGAGGACCGCCTTTGTGTTTTCTATAATGTTCTGTAGGATGACGGAGTGTCGCCTCTGTGTTTTCTATAATGTTCTGTTGGATGACGGAGTGTCGCCTCTGTGTTTTCTATAATGTTCTGTAGGATGACGGAGGGCCGCCTTTGTGTTTTCTATAATGTTCCGTAGGATGACGGAGTGTCGCCTCTGTGTTTTCTATAATGTTCTTTTGGATGACGGAGGGCCGCCTCTGTGTTTTCTATAATGTTCTGTAGGATGACGGAGTGTCGCCTCTGTGTTTTCTATCATGTTCTGTTGGATGATGTAGTGTCGCCTCTGTGTTTTCTATAATGTTCTGTAGGATGACGGAGTGTCGCCTCTGTGTTTTCTATGATGTTCTGTTGGATGACGGAGTGTCACCTCTGTGTTTTATATGATGTTCTGTTGGATGACGGAGTGTCGCCTCTGAGTTTTCTATAATGTTCTGTAGGATGACGGAGGGCCGCCTCTGTGTTTTCTATAATGTTCTGTAGGATGACGGAGTGTCGCCTCTGTGTTTTCTATAATGTTCTGTAGGATGACGGTGTGTCGCCTCTGTGTTTTCTATCATGTTCTGTTGGATGACGGAGTGTCGCCTCTGTGTTTTCTAAAATGTTCTGTAGGATGACGGAGTGTCGCCTCTGCGTTTTCTATAATGTTCTGTAGGATGACGGAGGGCCGCCTCTGTGTGTTCTATAATGTTCTGTATGATGATGGAGTGTCTCCTCTGTGTTTTCTATAATGTTCTGTTGGATGACGGGTCGCCTCTGTGTTTTCTATAATGTTCTGTTGGATGACGGAGTGTCGCCTCTGTGTTTTCTATAATGTTCTGTTGGATGACGGAGTGTCGCCTCTGTGTTTTCTATAATGTTCTGTTGGATGACGGAGTGTCGCCTCTGTGTTGTCTATAATGTTCTGTTGGATGACGGAGTGTCGCCTCTGTGTTTTCTATAATGTTCTTTGGATGACGGGTCGCCTCTGTTTTCTGTAATGTTCTGTTGGATGACGGGGGTCTCCTCTGTGTGTTCTATAATGTTCTGTTGGATGACGGAGTGTCGCCTCTGTGTTTTCTATAATGTTCTGTTGGATGACGGAGTGTCGCCTCTGTGTTTTCTATCATGTTCTGTTGGATGACGGAGTGTCGCCTCTTTGATTTCTATCATGTTCTGTAGGATGACGGAGTGTCGCCTCTGTGTTTTCTATAATGTTCTGTAGGATGACGGAGGGCCGCCTCTGTGTGTTCTATAATGTTCTGTAGGCTGACGGAGTGTCTCCTCTGTGTATTCTATAATGTTCTGTTGGATGACGGGTCACCTCTGTGTTTTCTATAATGTTCTGTAGGATGAACGAATGTCGCCTCTGTGTTTTCTATGATGTTCTGTTGGATGACGGGTCGCCTCTGAGTTTCATATAATGTTCTGTAGGATGACGGAGTGTCGCCTCTGTGTTTTCCATAATGTTCTGTTGGATGACGGAGTGTCGCCTCTGTGTTTTCTATAATGTTCTGTTGGATGACGGAGTGTCGCCTCTGTGTTTTCTATAATGTTCTGTAGGATGACGGAGTGTCGCCTCTGTGTTTTCTATGATGTTCTGTTGGATGACGGGTCGCCTCTGAGTTTTATATAATGTTCTGTAGGATGACGGAGTGTCGCCTCTGTGTTTTCTATAATGTTCTGTTGGATGACGGAGTGTCGCCTCTGTGTTTTCTATAATGTTCTGTTGGATGACGGAGTGTCGCCTCTGTGTTTTCTATAATGTTCTTTTGGATGACGGGTCGCCTCTGTGTTTTCTATAATGTTCTGTTGGATGACGGCGGGTCTCCTCTGTGTTTTCTATAATGTTCTGTTGGATGACGGAGTGTCGCCTCTGTGTGTTCTATAATGTTCTGTTGGATGACGGCGTGTCGCCTCTGTGTTTTCTATAATGTTCTGTTGGATGACGGAGTGTCGCCTCTGTGTTTTCTATCATGTTCTGTTGGATGACGGAGTGTCGCCTCTTTGATTTCTATCATGTTCTGTAGGATGACGGAGTGTCGCCTCTGTGTTTTCTATGATGTTCTGTTGGATGACGGAGTGTCGCCGCTGTGTTTTCTATAATGTTCTGTAGTATGACGGAGTGTCGCCTCTGTGTTTTCTATGATGTTCTGTTGGATGACGGAGTGTCGCCTCTGTATTTTCTATGATGTTCTGTTGGATGACGGAGTGTCGCCTCTGTGTTTTCTATAATGTTCTGTTGGATGACGGAGTGTCGCCTCTGTGTATGCTATAATGTTTTGTTGGATGACGGAGGGCCGTCTCTGTGTTTTCTATAATGTTCTGTTGGATAACGGAGTGTCGCCTCTGTGTTTTCTATGATGTTCTGTTGGATGACGGAGTGTCTCCTCTGTGTTTTCTATAATGTTCTGTTGGATGACGGAGTGTCGCCTCTGTGTATGCTATAATGTTTTGTGGGATGACGGAGGGCCGTCTCTGTGTTTTCTATAATGTTCTGTTGGATGACGGAGTGTCGCCTCTGTGTTTTCTATAATGTTCTGTTGGATGACGGAGTGCCACCTCTGTGTTGTCTATAATGTTCTGTTGGATGACGGAGTGTCGCCTCTGTGTTTGCTATAATTTTCTGTTGGATGACGGAGTGTCGCCTCTGTGTTTTATATGATGTTCTTTTGGATGACGGAGTGTCGCCTCTGTGTTTTATATAATGTTCTGTTGGATGACGGAGGGCCGCCTCTGTGTTTTCTATGATGTTCTGTTGGATGACGGAGTGTCGCCTCTGTGTTTTCTATCATGTTCTGTTGGATGACGGAGTGTCGCCTCTGTGTTTTCTGTCATGTTCTGTTGGATGACGGAGTGTCGCCTTTGTGCTTTCTATAATGTTCTGTTGGATGACGGGTCGCCTCTGTGTTTTCTATAATGTTCTGTTGGATAACGGCGTGTCCCCTCTGTGTTTTCTATAATGTTCTGTTGGATGACGGAGTGTCGCCTCTGTGTTTTATATAATGTTCTGTTGGATGACGGAGTGTCGCCTCTGTGTTTTCTATAATGTTCTGTTAGATAACGGAGTGTCTCCTCTGTGTTTTCTATAATGTTCTGTTGGATGACGGGTCGCCTCTGTGTTTTCTATAATGTTCTGTAGGATGACGGAGTGTCGCCTCTGTGTTTTCTATCATGTTCTGTAGGATGACGGAGGGCCGCCTCTGTGTTTTCTATGATGTTCTGTTGGATGACGGAGTGTCACCTCTGTGTTTTCTATGATGTTCTGTTGGATGACGGGTCGCCTCTGAGTTATATATAATGTTCTGTAGGATGACGGAGTGTCGCCTCTGTGTTTTCTATAATGTTCTGTTGGATGACGGAGTGTCGCCTCTGTGTTTTCTATAATGTTCTGTTGGATGACGGAGTGTCGCCTCTGTGCTTTCTATAATGTTCTGTTGGATGACGGGTCGCCTCTGTGTTTTCTATAATGTTCTGTTGGATGACGGAGTGTCCCCTCTGTGTTTTCTATAATGTTCTGTTGGATGACGGAGTGTCGCCTCTGTGTTTTCTATAATGTTCTGTTGGATGACGGAGTGTCGCCTCTGTGTTTTCTATAATGTTCTGTTAGATGACGGAGTGTCTCCTCTGTGTTTTCTATAATGTTCTGTTGGATGACGGGTCGCCTCTGTGTTTTCTATAATGTTCTGTAGGATGACGGAGTGTCGCCTCTGTGTTTTCTATAATGTTCTGTTGGATGACGGAGGGCCGCCTCTGTGTTTTCTATAATGTTCTGTTGGATGACGGAGTGTCGCCTCTGTGTTTTCTATGATGTTATGTTGGATGACGGAGTGTCGCCTCTGTGTTTTCTATAATGTTCTGTTGGATGACGGAGTGTCGCCTCTGTGTTTTCTATAATGTTCTGTTGGATGACGGGTCGCCTCTGTGTTTTCTATAATGTTCTGTTGGATGACGGAGTGTCGCCTCTGTGTTTTCTATATGTTCTGTTGGATGACGGAGTGTCGCCTCTGTGTTTCTATAATGTTCTGTAGGATGACGGAGTGTCGCCTCTGTGTTTTCTATAATGTTCTGTTGGATGACGGAGTGTCGCCTCTGTGTTTTCTATAATGTTCTGTTGGATGACGGAGGTCGCCTCTGTGTTTTCTATAATGTTCTGTTGGATGACGGAGTGTCGCCTCTGTGTTTTCTATGATGTTCTGTTGGATGACGGAGTGTCTCCTCTGTGTTTTCTATAATGTTCTGTTGGATGACGGGTCGCCTCTGTGTTTTCTATAATGTTCTGTTGGATGACGGGTCTCCTCTTTGTTGTCTATAATGTTCTGTTGGATGACGGAGTGTCGCCTCTGTGTGTTCTATAATGTTCTGTTGGATAACGGAGTGTCGCCTCTGAGTTTTCTATGATGTT
The DNA here is from genome assembly GCA_014843695.1 of Archivesica marissinica. Taxonomy (NCBI): domain Eukaryota; kingdom Metazoa; phylum Mollusca; class Bivalvia; order Venerida; family Vesicomyidae; genus Archivesica; species Archivesica marissinica. The sequence continues at coordinate 39,320,441 of CM026387.1, forward strand.
CTGTTGGATGACGGAGTGTCGCCTCTGTGTTTTATATAATGTTCTGTTGGATGACGGAGTGTCGCCTCTGTGTTTTCTATAATGTTCTGTAGGATGACGGAGTGTCGCCTCTGTGTTTTCTATAATGTTCTGTAGGATGACGGAGGGCCGCCTCTGTGTTTTCTATAATGTTCTGTAGGATGACGGAGTGTCGCCTCTGTGTTTTCTATAATGTTCTGTTGGATGACGGAGGGCCGCCTCTGTGTTTTCTATAATGTTCTGTTAGATGACGTAGTGTCACCTCTGTGTTTTCTATAATGTTCTGTTGGATGACGGGTTGCCTCTGTGTTTTCGATATTGTTCTGTAGGATGACGGAGGGCCGCCTCTGTGTTTTCTATAATGTTCTGTTAGATGACGGAGTGTCCCCTCTGTGTTTTCTATAATGTTCTGTAGGATGACGGAGTGTCGCCTCTGTGTTTTCTATAATGTTCTGTAGGATGACGGAGTGTCGCCTCTGTGTTTTCTATCATGTTCTGTTGGATGACGGAGTGTCGCCTCTGTGTTTTCTAAAATGTTCTGTAGGATGACGGAGTGTCGCCTCTGTGTTTTCTATGATGTTCTGTTGGATGACGGAGTGTCGCCTCTGTGTTTTATATAATGTTCTGTTGGATGACGGAGTGTCGCCTCTGTGTTTTATATAATGTTCTGTTGGATGACGGAGTGTCGCCTCTGTGTTGTCTATAATGTACTGTAGGATGACGGAGTGTCGCCTCTGTGTTTTCTATGATGTCTTGTTGGATGACGGGTCGCCTCTGAGTTTTATATAATGTTCTGTAGGATGACGGAGTGTCCCCTCTGTGTTTTCTATAATGTTCTGTTGGATGACGGAATGTCACCTCTGTGTTTTCTATAATGTTCTGTTGGATGACGGAGTGTCGCCGCTGTGTTGTCTATAATGTTCTGTTGGATGACGGAGTGTCGCCTCTGTTTTTTCTATAATGTTCTGTTGGATGACGGGTCGCCTCTGTGTTTTCTGTAATGTTCTGTTGGATGACGGTGGGTCTCCTCTGTGTGTTCTATAATGTTCTGTTGGATAACGTAGTGTCGCCTCTGTGTTTTCTATAATGTTCTGTTGGATGACGGAGTGTCGCCTCTGTGTTTTCTATCATGTTCTGTTGGATGACGGAGTGTCGCCTCTTTGATTTCTATCATGTTCTGTAGGATGACGGAGTGTCGCCTCTGTGTTTTCTATAATGTTCTGTAGGATGACGGAGGGCCGCCTCTGTGTGTTCTATAATGTTCTGTAGGCTGACGGAGTGTCTCCTCTGTGTTTTCTATAATGTTCTGTTGGATGACGGGTCGCCTCTGTGTTTTCTATAATGTTCTGTTGGATGACGGAGTGTCTCCTCTGTGTTTTCTATAATGTTCTGTTGGATGACGGAGTGTCGCCTCTGTGTTTTCTATAATGTTCTGTTGGATGACGGAGTGTCGCCTCTGTGTTTTCTATAATGTTCTGTTAGATGACGGAGTGTCTCCTCTGTGTTTTCTATAATGTTCTGTTGGATGACGGGTCGCCTCTGTGTTTTCTATAATGTTCTGTAGGATGACGGAGTGTCGCCTCTGTGTTTTCTATCATGTTCTGTTGGATGAAGGAGTGTCGCCTCTGTGTTTTCTATAATGTTCTGTAGGATGACGGAGTGTCGCCTCTGTGTTTTCTATGATGTTCTGTTGGATGACGGAGTGCCGCCTCTGTGTTTTATATAATGTTCTGTTGGATGACGGAGGGCCGCCTCTGTGTTTTCTATGATGTTCTGTTGGATGACGGAGTGTCGCCTCTGTGTTTTCTATGATGTTATGTTGGATGACGGAGTGTCGCCTCTGTGTTTTCTATAATGTTCTGTAGGATGACGGAGTGTCGCCTCTGTGTTTTCTATAATGTTCTGTAGGATGACGGAGGGCCGCCTCTGTGTGTTCTATAATGTTCTGTAGGATGACGGAGTGTCGCCTCTGTGTTTTCTATAATGTTCTGTTGGATGACGGAGGGCCGCCTCTGTGTTTTCTATAATGTTCTGTTGGATGACGGAGTGTCTCCTCTGTGTTTTCTATGATGTTCTGTTGGATGACGGGTCGCCTCTGTGTTTTCTATAATGTTCTGTTGGATGACGGAGTGTCGCCTCTGTGTTTTCTATAATGTTCTGTTGGATGACGGGTCTCCTCTGTGTTGTCTATAATGTTCTGTTGGATGACGGAGTGTCGCCTCTGTGTTTTCTATAATGTTCTGTTGGATGACGGAGTGTCGCCTCTGTGTTTTCTATGATGTTCTGTTGGATGACGGAGTGTCGCCTCTGTGTTTTATATAATGTTCTGTTGGATGACGGAGTGTCGCCTCTGTGTTTTCTATAATGTTCTGTAGGATGACGGAGTGTCGCCTCTGTGTTTTCTATAATGTTCTGTAGGATGACGGAGGGCCGCCTCTGTGTTTTCTATAATGTTCTGTAGGATGACGGAGTGTCGCCTCTGTGTTTTCTATAATGTTCTGTTGGATGACGGAGGGTCGCCTCTGTGTTTTCTATAATGTTCTGTTGGATGACGGAGTGTCGCCTCTGTGTTTTCTATAATGTTCTGTTGGATGACGGGTTCCTCTGTGTTTTCATATGTTCTGTAGGATGACGGAGTGTCGCCTCTGTGTTTTCTATCATGTTCTGTTGGATGACGGAGTGTCGCCTCTGTGTTTTCTATAATGTTCTGTTGGATGACGGAGTGTCGCCTCTGTGTTTTCTATAATGTTCTGTAGGATGACGGAGGGCCGCCTCTGTGTTTTCTATAATGTTCTGTAGGATGACGGAGTGTCGCCTCTGTGTTTTCTATAATGTTCTGTAGGATGACGGAGTGTCGCCTCTGTGTTTTCTATCATGTTCTGTTGGATGACGGAGTGTCGCCTCTGTGTTTTCTAAAATGTTCTGTAGGATGACGGAGTGTCGCCTCTGTGTTTTCTATGATGTTCTGTTGGATGACGGAGTGTCGCCTCTGTGTTTTATATGATTTTCTGTTGGATGACGGAGTGTCGCCTCTGTGTTTTATATAATGTTCTGTTGGATGACGGAGTGTCGCCTCTGTGTTGTCTATAATGTACTCTAGGATGACGGAGTGTCGCCTCTGCGTTTTCTGTAATGTTCTGTAGGATGACGCAGGGCCGCCTCTGTGTGTTCTATAATGTTATGTAGGATGATGGAGTGTCTCCTCTATGTTTTCTATAATGTTCTGTTGGATGACGGGTCGCCTCTGTGTTTTCTATACTGTTCTGTAGGATGAAGGAGTGTCGCCTCTGTGTTTTCTATGATGTCTTGTTGGATGACGGGTCGCCTCTGAGTTTTATATAATGTTCTGTAGGATGACGGAGTGTCGCCTCTGTGTTTTCTATAATGTTATGTTGGATGACGGAGTGTCACCTCTGTGTTTTCTATAATGTTCTGTTGGATGACGGAGTGTCGCCGCTGTGTTGTCTATAATGTTCTGTTGGATGACGGAGTGTCGCCTCTGTGTTTTCTATAATGTTCTGTTGGATGACGGGTCGCCTCTGTGTTTTCTAATGTTCTGTTGGATGACGGTGGGTCTCCTCTGTGTGTTCTATAATGTTCTGTTGGATAACGTAGTGTCGCCTCTGTGTTTTCTATAATGTTCTGTTGGATGACGGAGTGTCGCCTCTGTGTTTTCTATCATGTTCTGTTGGATGACGGAGTGTCGCCTCTTTGATTTCTATCATGTTCTGTAGGATGACGGAGTGTCGCCTCTGTGTTTTCTATAATGTTCTGTAGGATGACGGAGGGCCGCCTCTGTGTGTTCTATAATGTTCTGTAGGATGACGGAGTGTCTCCTCTGTGTTTTCTATAATGTTCTGTTGGATGACGGGTCGCCTCTGTGTTTTCTATGATGTTCTGTTGGATGACGGGTCGCCTCTGAGTTTTATATAATGTTCTGTAGGATGACGGAGTGTCGCCTCTGTGTTTTCCATAATGTTCTGTTGGATGACGGAGTGTCGCCTCTGTGTTTTCTATAATGTTCTATTGGATGACGGAGTGTCTCCTCTGTGTTTTCTATAATGTTCTGTTGGATGACGGGTCGCCTCTGTGTTTTCTATAATGTTCTGTAGGATGACGGAGTGTCGCCTCTGTGTTTTCTATCATGTTCTGTTGGATGAAGAAGTGTCGCCTCTGTGTTTTCTATAATGTTCTGTAGGATGACGGAGTGTCGCCTCTGTGTTTTCTATGATGTTCTGTTGGATGACGGAGGACCGCCTCTGTGTTTTCTATGATGTTCTGTTGGATGACGAAGTGTCGCCTCTGTGTTTTCTATGATGTTATGTTGGATGACGGAGTGTCGCCTCTGTGTTTTCTATAATGTTCTGTAGGATGACGGAGTGTCGCCTCTGTGTTTTCTATAATGTTCTGTAGGATGACGGAGGGCCACCTCTGTGTGTTCTATAATGTTCTGTAGGATGACGGAGTGTCGCCTCTGTGTTTTCTATAATGTTCTGTTGGATGACGGAGGGCCGCCTCTGTGTTTTCTATAATGTTCTGTTGGATGACGGAGTGTCTCCTCTGTGTTTTCTATGATGTTCTGTTGGATGACGGGTCGCCTCTGTGTTTTCTATAATGTTCTGTTGGATGACGGAGTGTCGCCTCTGTGTTTTCTATAATGTTCTGTTGGATGACGGGTCTCCTCTGTGTTGTCTATAATGTTCTGTTGGATGACGGAGTGTCGCCTCTGTGTGTTCTATAATGTTCTGTTGGATAACGGAGTGTCGCCTCTGAGTTTTCTATGATGTTCTGTTGGATGACGGAGTGTCGCCTCTGTGTTTTATATAATGTTCTGTTGGATGACGGAGTGTCGCCTCTGTGTTTTCTATAATGTTCTGTAGGATGACGGAGTGTCGCCTCTGTGTTTTCTATAATGTTCTGTAGGATGACGGAGGGCCGCCTTTGTGTTTTCTATAATGTTCTGTAGGATGACGGAGTGTCGCCTCTGTGTTTTCTATAATGTTCTGTTGGATGACGGAGGGCCGCCTCTGTGTTTTCTATAATGTTCTGTTAGATGACGGAGTGTCACCTCTGTGTTTTCTATAATGTTCTGTTGGATGACGGGTTGCCTCTGTGTTTTCGATATTGTTCTGTAGGATGACGGAGTGTCGCCTCTGTGTTTTCTATCTTGTTCTGTTGGATGATGTAGTGTCGCCTCTGTGTATTCTATAATGTTCTGTTGGATGACGGAGTGTCGCCTCTGTGTTTTCTATGATGTTCTGTTGGATGACGGAGTGTCACCTCTGTGTTTTATATGATGTTCTGTTGGATGACGGAGTGTCGCCTCTGAGTTTTCTATAATGTTCTGTAGGATGACGGAGGGCCGCCTCTGTGTTTTCTATAATGTTCTGTTGGATGACGGAGTGTCGCCTCTGTGTTTTCTATAATGTTCTGTAGGATGACGGAGTGTCGCCTCTGTGTTTTCTATAATGTTCTGTAGGATGACGGAGTGTCGCCTCTGTGTTTTCTATCATGTTCTGTTGGATGACGGAGTGTCGCCTCTGTGTTTTCTATAATGTTCTGTAGGATGACGGAGTGTCGCCTCTGTGTTTTCTATGATGTTCTGTTGGATGACGGAGTGTCGCCTCTGTGTTTTCTATAATGTTCTGTTGGATGACGGAGTGTCGCCTCTGTGTTTTATATAATGTTCTGTTGGATGACGGAGTGTCGCCTCTGTGTTTTCTATAATGTTCTGTAGGATGACGGAGTGTCGCCTCTGCGTTTTCTGTAATGTTCTGTAGGATGACGGAGGGCCGCCTCTGTGTGTTCTATAATGTTCTGTAGGATGATGGAGTGTCTCCTCTGTGTTTTCTATAATGTTCTGTTGGATGACGGGTCGCCTCTGTGTTTTCTATAATGTTCTGTAGGATGACGGAGTGTCGCCTCTGTGTTTTCTATGATGTCTTGTTGGATGACGGGTCGCCTCTGAGTTTTATATAATGTTCTGTAGGATGACGGAGTGTCGCCTCTGTGTTTTCTATAATGTTCTGTTGGATGACGGAGTGTCACCTCTGTGTTTTCTATAATGTTCTGTTGGATGACGGAGTGTCGCCGCTGTGTTGTCTATAATGTTCTGTTGGATGACGGAGTGTCGCCTCTGTGTTTTCTATAATGTTCTGTTGGATGACGGGTCGCCTCTGTGTTTTCTGTAATGTTCTGTTGGATGACGGTGGGTCTCCTCTGTGTGTTCTATAATGTTCTGTTGGATAACGTAGTGTCGCCTCTGTGTTTTCTATAATGTTCTGTTGGATGACGGAGTGTCGCCTCTGTGTTTTCTATCATGTTCTGTTGGATGACGGAGTGTCGCCTCTTTGATTTCTATCATGTTCTGTAGGATGACGGAGTGTCGCCTCTGTGTTTTCTATAATGTTCTGTAGGATGACGGAGGGCCGCCTCTGTGTGTTCTATAATGTTCTGTAGGCTGACGGAGTGTCTCCTCTGTGTATTCTATAATGTTCTGTTGGATGACGGGTCGCCTCTGTGTTTTCTATGATGTTCTGTTGGATGACGGGTCGCCTCTGAGTTTTATATAATGTTCTGTAGGATGACGGAGTGTCGCCTCTGTGTTTTCCATAATGTTCTGTTGGATGACCGAGTGTCGCCTCTGTGTTTTCTATAATGTTCTGTTGGATGACGGAGTGTCGCCTCTGTGTTTTCTATAATGTTCTTTTGGATGACGGGTCGCCTCTGTGTTTTCTATAATGTTCTGTTGGATGACGGCGGGTCTCCTCTGTGTGTTCTATAATGTTCTGTTGGATGACGGCGTGTCGCCTCTGTGTTTTCTATCATGTTCTGTTGGATGACGGAGTGTCGCCTCTTTGATTTCTATCATGTTCTGTAGGATGACGGAGTGTCGCCGCTGTGTTTTCTATAATGTTCTGTAGTATGACGGAGTGTCGCCTCTGTGTTTTCTATGATGTTCTGTTGGATGACGGAGTGTCGCCTCTGTGTATGCTATAATATTTTGTTGGATGACGGAGGGCCGTCTCTGTGTTTTCTATAATGTTCTGTTGGATGACGGAGTGTCGCCTCTGTGTTTGCTATAATGTTCTGTTGGATGACGGAGTGTCGCCTCTGTGTTTTATATGATGTTCTGTTGGATGACGGAGTGTCGCCTCTGTGTTTTCTATGATGTTCTGTTGGATGACGGAGTGTCGCCTCTGTGTTTTCTGTTCTGTTGGATGACGGAGTGTCGCCTCTGTGTTTTCTATAATGTTCTGTAGGATGACGGAGTGTCGCCTCTGTGTTTTCTATGATGTTCTGTTGGATGACGGGTCGCCTCTGAGTTTATATAATGTTCTGTAGGATGACGGAGTGTCGCCTCTGTGTTTTCTATAATGTTCTGTTGGATGACGGAGTGTCGCCTCTGTGTTTTCTATAATGTTCTGTTGGATGACGGAGTGTCGCCTCTGTGCTTTCTATAATGTTCTGTTGGATGACGGGTCGCCTCTGTGTTTTCTATAATGTTCTGTTGGATGAGGGCATGTCCCCTCTGTGTTTTCTATAATGTTCTGTTGGATGACGGAGTGTCGCCTCTGTGTTTTCTATCATGTTCTGTTGGATGACGGAGTGTCGCCTCTGTGTTTTCTACAATGTTCTGTTGGATGACGGAGTGTCGCCTCTGTGCTTTCTATAATGTTTTGTTGGATGACGGGTCGCCTCTGTGTTTTCTATATTGTTCTGTTGGATGACGGCGGGTCTCCTCTGTGTTTTCTATAATGTTCTGTTGGATGACGGAGTGTCTCCTCTGTGTTTTATATCATGTTCTGTTGGATGACGGAGTGTCGCCTCTTTGATTTCTATCATGTTCTGTAGGATGACGGAGTGTCGCCTCTGTGTTTTCTATAATGTTCTGTTGGATGACCGAGTGTCGCCTCTGTGTGTTCTATAATGTTCTGTTGGATGACGGAGTGTCGCCTCTGTGTTTTCTATAATGTTCTTTTGGATGACGGATCGCCTCTGTGTTTTCTATAATGTTCTGTTGGATGACGGCGGGTCTCCTCTGTGTGTTCTATAATGCTATGTTGGATGACGGCGTGTCCCCTCTGTGTTTTCTATCATGTTCTGTTGGATGAGGGAGTGTCGCCTCTTTGATTTCTATCATGTTCTGTAGGATGACGGAGTGTCGCCGCTGTGTTTTCTACAATGTTCTGTAGTATGACGGAGTGTCGCCTCTGTGTTTTCTATGATGTTCTGTTGGATGACGGAGTGTCGCCTCTGTGTATGCTATAATATTTTGTTGGATGACGGAGGGCCGTCTCTGTGTTTTCTATAATGTTCTGTTGGATGACGGAGTGTCGCCTCTGTGTTTTCTATAATGTTCTGTTGGATGACGGAGTGTCGCCTCTGTGTTTGCTATAATGTTCTGTTGGATGACGGAGTGTCGCCTCTGTGTTTTCTATAATGTTCTGTTGGATGACGGAGTGTCGCCTCTGTGTTTTCTATGATGTTCTGTTGGATGACGGGTCGCCTCTGAGTTTTCTATAATGTTCTGTAGGATGACGGAGTGTCGCCTCTGTGTTTTCTATAATGTTCTGTTGGATGACGGAGTGTCGCCTCTGTGTTTTCTATAATGTTCTGTTGGATGACGGAGTGTCGCCTCTGTGCTTTCTATCATGTTCTGTTGGATGACGGGTCGCCTCTGTGTTTTCTATAATGTTCTGTTGGATGACGGCGTGTCCCCTCTGTGTTTTCTATAATGTTCTGTTGGATGAGGGAGTGTCGCCTCTGTGTTTTCTATCATGTTCTGTTGGATGACGGAGTGTCGCCTCTGTGTTTTCTATAATGTTCTGTTGGATGACGGAGTGTCGCCTCTGTGCTTTCTATAATGTTGTGTTGGATGACGGGTCGCCTCTGTGTTTTCTATCATGTTCTGTTGGATGACGGAGTGTCGCCTCTTTGATTTCTATCATGTTCTGTAGGATGACGGAGTGTCGCCTCTGTGTTTTCTATGATGTTCTGTTGGATGACGGAGTGTCGCCTCTGTGTTTTCTATAATGTTCTGTAGTATGACGGAGTGTCGCCTCTGTGTTTTCTATGATGTTGTGTTGGATGACGGAGTGTCGCCTCTGTGTTTTCTATCATGTTCTGTTGGATGACGGAGTGTCGCCTCTTTGATTTCTATCATGTTCTGTAGGATGACGGAGTGTCGCCTCTGTGTTTTCTATGATGTTCTGTTGGATGACGGAGTGTCGCCTCTGTGTTTTCTATAATGTTCTGTAGTATGACGGAGTGTCGCCTCTGTGTTTTCTATAATGTTCTGTTGGATGACGGAGTGTCGCCTCTGTGTTTTCTATAATGTTCTGTTGGATGACGGAGTGTCTCCTCTGTGTTTTCTATAATGTTCTGTTGGATGACGGAGTGTCGCCTCTGTGTTTTCTATAATGTTCTGTTGGATGACGGAGTGTCGCCTCTGTGTTTTCTATAATGTTCTGTTGGATGACGGGTCGCCTCTGTGTTTTCTATAATGTTCTGTTGGATGACGGAGTGTCGCCTCTGTGTTTTCTATAATGTTCTGTTGGATGACGGAGTGTCGCCTCTGTGTTTTCTATAATGTTCTGTTGGATGACGGGTCGCCTCTGTGTTTTCTATAATGTTCTGTTGGATGACGGAGTGTCGCCTCTGTGTTTTCTATAATGTTCTGTTGGATGACGGAGTGTCGCCTCTGTGTTTTCTATAATGTTCTGTTGGATGACGGAGTGTCGCCTCTGTGTTTTCTATAATGTTCTGTTGGATGACGGAGTGTCGCCTCTGTGTTTTCTATAATGTTCTGTTGGATGGCGGGTCTCCTCTGTGTTTTCTATAATGTTCTGTTGGATAACGGAGTGTCTCCTCTGTGTTTTCT